>CM037036.1:24662757-24930291 GCA_020882235.1 Schizaphis graminum
ATTACATAAATGTTGAAATATTGTTTTTTATTAGTCGAATAACCAGTAATTATTATTCAATAGGAGCGTTTAGGTAATTAATCTGAGTAATATAAAAGTCCTACCACAGAAAAAAATTTTAATTAATTTGGTAGTCTGCAATGATTATCTATATTGAAATATATTATGAGTAAAACACACAATAGGTACTTGAATTCATCTCATTCCATGATATCAAATGTTGCTTTCTACTACAAAAATACACCAACATTCCCAGCAAAATCATATGTTTAATACAATTTGCATTATATAGTGTTTATTATAACAATGTTATTACATTTATATAAATAAAGATATAATATTTTATTTATCATTTATTAAGCATGGGTTTTATTTGATTTTATGTAAATTATAAAAATCCAACTACAGAATATACTTGTACGTTTCTCAAAGTATTGTACAATTGAACGTCATTAAAATATATTAACTATTATTAACTCATATTCACATACATATTATTATAATATACACCCAAGTATGTAAATACTTTACTGTGTGATGTAAACGTCGTCGATGAACACTTTTATGCTACAGAGAAAGACCCATGGTCTAAGATGTGTCAAAAGGTCGAGCTATCGAGACAACAAAACAATATAAATACGACGATATAATGATGTTTTTTGGGTATCATCCCATTTCGCCGAATCCTATTTCGCCGAATCCCACTTTACCGACAAAAAAACCAGTTGTATACGGATTGATATAAAATCCCATTTGGCCGAATGCTATTTTTTCGAATCCCATTTTGCCGAAAAATGTTTACTTTTTATTTTAAAGTTTTTTTTAAGCTTTTTTTTCTAATTTTCAATAAAATTGTATTTGTTACTTTGTTAGGTCATAAAGACTAAAAAATTAATACAAGGCTCCTAATATATTGTGACAAAAAGTAGTTAAAAAATATTACAAATCGTAGTAATACGTAATAGCAAACTTAACCACTTTTTAATATTTTTAACACTAAAATTCAAAAATTCACTTTTTTTCTGTCGCTTTTCGCCATAATTGATGTATTATTAAAGTGGGAAGAAAGCTATTTCAGGTGACATCGTCGCGGAAACATCGTTCCGTAATCTTATCGCTGATAAAGTGACAATAGTAATAAAAACTTACATCTACAAATGTAAAATGTTACACATATAATGATGATGAGTTTACGCACAGTCACTCTCTTTATAATCTGCAGTCACATTTGGCACTCGTACTAGTTATTTAAGTGTTGTATTTAAAAGTGTATTTTAATATGTCTTGGTATACAATTAATTCAAACCGCGGCAAACCGCTATTAGTTGTAGATAATTATATACATAGGATTGACCGAAATAATGGAAATAATGAATATTATAAGTGTATTGATAACTGTGGAGGACGAGCAATATTAAGATCGCAAACGACTGCAATAATATCCAAAATTCATAATCACCCGACGCATGGAGCTGAATTGGCACGACGTGGATTTCGAGAAACTCTAAAGGTAAAATAAATCTTCAGTTTGTTTATTGTATTATAGTTTGTATATATTATAAGTATACGTATATATATGGCGTTAATATATATATATAAATAAAAATATTTTAAAAATATCAAAAAAAAGTCACATTTTAGGTATTGAATTATTGGAAAAATATCAGAAGTAGGATGTATTATATTATTACCTATATTTCAATTATAATACATATTCGTTATTTCACACGATTTCGTAAAAAAATAAATTTACTGTGAATAACGATTTTTTTTTACTACGATAACTTATAACAAACATTGTATTAAAAATTAACTAAATTAAATTAAATTTTAAAGATTTTTTGAATGGCCAATTTTTTTTTATACTTCTATTATTAAATAAATTATATGCCCCGAGCGCCAAATAGTATAGTATTAAATATTATAAAATATTATTATATTTTATTATACATATATTATAATCATTAATCATATATCAAGCGTGTATAATGTATATAGTATACATAATATATAATTAGTATGTAGATCACATAAAAAACAAATTATTATATATTTAGGAAAAAGTGGTTTCAAATCCAACAAAATCTGTGCCTCAGAATTTCCACGAAGTGAGACGATCCCTTGTTTCTTCAGGAATAAAAGGTTGCACTACATCAGAAGTAGAAGATGCTGTTCCTGTATATACTAGTGTCAGATCTTCAGCATACAGAAAGCGAATGAAATTGGTACCAACATTACCTACAAAGTTATCGGAACTTATTCTTGAGAACGAATGGAGATCAACTAACGACAGAAAGGATTTTTTATTAGGTAATTATTTTTTCATGACAACTTGAGAAGTATGTACTGCTCAATCAGTTAATAATACAAACCATTAATAACTAAATGTATATAGGATGTGATGGTCTTGACGACAAAATTGTTGTATTTGGGACGGAAGGATTCTTAAGAAGACTATGCAGTAGTGAAATTATTTTTATGGATGGGACGTTTAAATCAGCACCTCAGTTATTTACCCAAATTTATACTTTGCACAGCTATGTTGTAGGAATAATGATACCATTGGTAATTATAATTATAAAAATAAACTAATAGGATTTTTTAGTACATAATTATTAATTATAGAAAATTGACTTTAAAGGCTTATGCATTGCTACCCAACAAAAGCACAGAAACGTATTCCAGAATGTTTAAAATAATAAAAGAAGCTGCTTTAAGGAATGGTTTAATATTTAACCCCAATACATTTCAAATAGACTTTGAAATTGGTATGATTGTTTCAATTAGAGAAACTTTTGGATATACAACATCTATAAAAGGATGTTTATTCCACTTGGGTCAATCAATTTGGCGGAAAGTTCAAAATTTAGGGCTTGTTTGCGATTATAATCAAAATGACGATATAAAAAAAACTGTACGCCGTATGTGTAGCCTAGCTCTAATACCAATAGACCAAATAGATGATTGTTGGACAGAAATTCATGCCCAAGCGCCTCAGCATGAAGGTAAATATTAAAAGGTATTTAAAATTTGTGTATTACAATTTTTATATTTATATAAATAAATTATTTAGGTTTGGATAGATTGATGAATTACTTCGTAGAAACTTATTTGGATGACGACGTTAGTATATTTAGTCGTAGCATGTGGAACCACTACGAAACAGACCATACGAGGACAATTAACCACCTAGAGGGTTGGCATGCAGCTCTTAACAGGACTATATGTCGACCACACCCAAATATTTTTATTTTAATCAAAGAATTAAAGAACCAGCAGCAAAACTTTGAGCTTGATATTATTACTCAAAAAAAATGTAACCAAGCTCCGAAAATGAGGAAAAAGTACAAAACTTTAGAAGACCGATTAAAAACGGCAAAAGAGCGGTAAATACTATTAACTACATAATTATAATATTATATTAATACCTCAAATGTATGTTTAATTCAGATTTGGAAATGGACAAATATCTATTATGGAATATCTAGATGCGATTATTTACCACTTCCATCTTGAATAAAATTATAAATATAATTATATAAATATAAATTTTTTATAAATTTTTGACAATTAATGTTTTTATATATTTTTACTATAACGTAATTATTATTTCATTTATTTTTATTATATCCCGATTTTATTTGACTATACATTTTTGACAAATGTTTTTATATATTTTTACTAAAATTAATATTAATTATTTTTACTAATTTTTACTATACATTTTTGACAATTAATGTTTTTATATATTTTTTCTATAACGTAATTATTATTTTATTTATTTTTATTATACCACGATTTTATTTGACTATACATTTTTGACAAATGTTTTTATATATTTTTACTAAATATTAATTATTTTTACTATAATGTAATTATTTCATTTATTTTTATTATTTCGCCATTTTATTTGACTATATATTTTAAAATAATATTATAACAAAACAAATTCTATTTTACTATGCTTCGGCGAGATGGGTTTCGGCGAGATGGGTTTCGGCGAGATAGGTTTTCGGCGAAATGGGTTTCGGCGAAATGGGCCTAAATCGTTTTTTGAATCAACAAAAGGTAGTGTACATCAGTAAATGATAACTGTGCGTCGAAACCATGATTTAAGATAATACTGGTTGGACGACGAGTAGAGATAATTGATTTTTTGGTGCCTGGCAAACTGAATCGCCATATCAGCAGTTATTTCAGAACTAATGGATGGTGCTCCTAGTGTGCATTTTGTGAACTATACAGTATCATTAATATTATTCCCGGGCTTTTGAAAAAAAATATAAAAAATATGATATATAGTTTCAAAATACATGCATTCTGTACTTAGAAACAACTAATTATTCTTTTTACTAGATTTGTACAATTTGTGTATTTATTTATTTTTACGAATGCAATACATTTGAAATATTATTTCAAAATGAAATGTTGTATTCCATTCTGCAATCAGCTAAATGCTAGTACTTTTAGTATACCTAAAAATGCATTTAATGTATGGCAAAATGTACTTAACATAAAATTGAAGTCAAATTCAAGAATTTGCGAAAAGCATTTTAAAAAAGAGGACATTATTAGAACATGGGTTTCAGGAAGCAAACCAGAAAACCAGTATACAGTATGTACATGTTATTATTATTCCTAGCATACAAGTTTATTACTTCAATAGGTACTCTAGAACACCATTTGTGTTCTAAATGTTGATAGTATAACATTTTACTTAATAAAGGCCAAAGCTGAGTTAAAAGGTATAATTTTATCTGTTTTAAGATATGTTATAAAAGACCAAAACTTCGAGAAGGAGCTATTCCTACAATTAATGCCACAACAGAGCAAAATATATTGACCAATTCAACATCAGAAATGGTACAGTATAAATTTTATTTAGTCAGAAACCTTTTAATGAAAATTAAATTTGTTCATTAAATAGCGAGGTGCTAATGAAAGTGAATCTATAGATTATAATATAGAAAGCAGTGATGGATCAATGTTTGTCAATTCTAATTGTAACTCAATGATGTCTGATAGTTATACTATTCCAAGAAAAAGAAAGGTAGATGTCACATAGTATAAGATATATTAGTATTTAGTATATTACAGTCAACATTTTAATAATAATTATTTTTTATTTTTTTCTGTGTTTGCAAAAGGCTCTTGAATACATTCAAAGTGATCACAGTTATTCTAGTAACTCATCTAATAATAGTTTTTTTGCTGATGGACCTACAAATGTATTTAAGCATGTTCTAACATCAATAAACATGATAAGTTTGCCACCAAAATGGTTTATTGATATTGACCATGAATATAAGGATCTAAATAAACCATTTGTAGGGTTTCACCAATTGGGTCCATGTAGAGATGATTTTTCAAGGGTTGTTAAAAAACAAATTATTTTAACTGAAGGTATGTTTTAACTATTTTATTATTTAAAGTGTTTCAAATTAATTAATTAAATATTGATAATTTAAAAATATTATGAATAGATTGTAGTTTAATCATACACGTGTATGGTATGGTAATAAACATTGAAGAAATAGGCTTATTATCTAATTTTAAACTTGAGAATGTTGAAGATTTGAAAAACATTATAATGTTATTTGACAAATTAAAAATATGCAATGGCTCTGCATTAATTAAAAATTATGCTGGAATTAAATCAAAATTTGGACCCCAGTTTGTTGAATCTTATGGCCAATGGCGACATCGTAACTGTACAATTATACTAAATAATAGTATAAATGAATGGTGAGTAATGATAATATCTTAAAAAAAAATTATTATAATTTAAAAGAAAATTTCAATTTTAATAAAATATTATAGTGATGAATGTATATGGTGTAAACGGCTTCGGTATTGTATAAAAAATAAAAAAAACAAAAGTAATTCAAGAGTGTACTTTTCACCAAATAAAAAAAAATATATTTTGAAAATACAAAAAGCCAAAGATGCAATTAAAAAAAATTACACCAGAGCAACTATTAGAATAAATAAATTATATGACCGATTAAATGACATAAGAGTACGAATGAAAAAAGTATCAGATGCTAATTTGAGTCAAATTTTGGAAAATAATAATATTCCTAAAGGCCAAACTGATGTAATTAATGAAATATTTAAAGCTTCTAAACTTACTAACCCAAAAAATAGAAAGTATAGTGAAAATTGGATATTACTTTGCTTGCTATTTCAAATAAGGTAAGATAAGTTATATATTAAATATATTGGTTTGTAATTTTGTTATGGTATTTATTTTAGATCGCCGAGTGGGTATAAGTTTTTACGTGAACAAAATATTCTTCCGTTACCTTGCATTAGCACAATCAGAAAATACTTGCTAGTACTAAAAATTGGGTGTGGCTTTGATCCTAATTTTTTTAAACTTTTAAAAAAATATATGTTGAATAAAAACAAGTTCCAGAGAAATGGCATAATTCTACTGGATGAAATAAGCTTGAGGGAAAGCATTAGTGTCAATAGTAGAACACTAACTTATACTGGGTTAGAAGATTGTGGAGAAGAAATAGAAACAAAACAAAAAAGCAACTTGAAAGCTAATAATGCATTAATTTTTATGTGGCAGAGTTTTGGTGAAAATGTTGCCCAACCTATTGCTGTTTTTACTTCACATGGTCCAATAAAAGGTATTATAGATAAACACTATATTATTTGATTAAAGATAATTATTTAAAATAAATTTTATGATTACATAGGAGTTGATCTTGCCAAGTTAGTTGTGAAAGCAATTTTATTAATTGAAGATTCAGGAGGAAAAGTAATAGGATTAACTTCTGATGGTGCTTCTACCAATAGGACAATGTGGAGTTCATTGGGAGTAATAACAATAAAAAATACACCTAAACAAATTCAACTAATTATATCTAATTATAAAGATTTCAGCAAAGAAAAGTGATTTCAAAAACTATTTTGAAAATCCATACGATCCATCCCGAAATATATTTGTGTTTTCAGATGCTCCTCATTTGTTGAAGACAGTACGAAACCGGTTGTATACAAATAAACAACAATTTCAGGTAGATAAACAAACACAAAAAATAATAAATTAAAATAACTTTTATTTTCACTTTTGTAGATTAATCCTTCAATGCCTTCTGTTAAATGGGAATTTTACTGTAAAGTGTTCAATATTGAATGCAACTCTTTAACTAAAGTGTGTCCACGATTGACAAAGGAACATTTTGATTTAAATAATTTCTCTAAAATGAAAGTAAAATATGCTGCACAAGTAATGTATCTTTTAATTCAAGTAAATTCAATTTATTTCTAATATAATAATATTTAACAACCATTGCTTTCTTTTGTGCTTTTATGGAGTTTAGGTTTTTAGTAGATCATTAGCAATAGGTATTGAATTTTATAAACAAAAACATTATGAAAGTTTCAAAGACTCAGAAGAAACTGTAAAGTTTACATATATAATGAACGATATTTTCGATGCTCTAAATAGAAAATACCCATTAGAAGGAATCAGAAAAAATAATAAAGATATACAGGTTTTTTATGTGTTGAATGAAAATTGAGAATGTTTGTGTATTAACTTTACTGTTTGAGTATCTACATGGTGTACCTAATTAATAATTAGTCTTGGGGGATACATGTTTCTACTAAATTGTTCTGTTCTCATTTCTGTATATTTAATAGATGTATGGTACACTAATAAACATCTAAGAGTTGGTATTGTAAATTATAAATAAATATTATGTAATTATTCTTTGTTTTAAGAGTTGTAATTTATGTTGCATGCAAATATTTTATAATGTTCATTAATTAGATAAATTACTTAACAAATATAAATAATTGTCTATTTCAACAACAAAATACTAACAGAATCAGTGGCGGATACAGTGCTTAATTATTTTTTTTTGTAAGGTGATGGCAAAAGTATAAAACAAGTGTTAGGGAAATATCCCTTTTTTCCTACTCCCTGGATTTACTACTGGAGAAAATTGATTAATTTAATTGTTTTAGGTGTTACGTCAAGCCATAGTTTGGTTAGATGAGTGGGAAACTAATGTTTCACAAGGATTAATTCCAGAAAAATATTTTTTAACACGACAGACTTATGAAGGACTTAGGATAACCATACAGTCAACAATCGACTTAGTTGAATATCTTTTGGATAAATGTGAATTTTCATATGTTCTAACAGCCAAGTGTAATCAAGATAATTTGGAAGTAATTATAATTTGAAACAAAAATTGTGTTAAAACTTAATAACATTTCAACATTTAATTAATTAGATAATAATTTTGATTATTAGAAATTTTTTGGAATAACAAGACAAATTGCAGGTCCAAATGATCACCCGACCACACCAACCTTTCTCCAACTGTACCGTATGCTATCTATATACTCAGTTATAAAACCTCCTAAGACTGGAAATTGTACAGTAAATGAAGGTAAGTAATAAGTATTATAAATAAATACACATATTTAAACAAAGCAGTTAATAAAATTTTGTCTGTATGTCTCTAGAATCTATTCCTATTATTTCACTATCAGATTTAAAAGAGATTATTAAAGATCCAGCAAATAGTTCTGAAAGAATAATTAAAATTACCAAATTAAAAGAAAAAATAGATATGATTGTACAGGAAGATTGTTGGGACCTAGATGATGTTCTATTAGAACATAATTATGCTGATTCTACCGTATTTGATTGTATCGTATATTTTTTGGCTGGGTAGCTATAATTTATTATTAAAATTTAAACTATACTAATTTTAAAAGTAGGTAATTATTTAATTGCTTATTATTAGGGCTGGGATTTTAATGCCCTAAAAAACCCCGAAAAATGTCCAAAAAAAAATGCTTTTATGACCTAAAAACTCTAAATAATGCCCTAAAAAAACCCGAAAAATGCCCTTAAAAAATTGCTTTTATGAACTAAAATTTTTTTTTATTTTTAATAATTTTACTATAAATTACAATAAAAATTTTTAAAAAATGTATTATAAAAATCTATTACAAGTATAAATCTAAAATGAAATAAATTGAAATAAAATTTCAAATTCATGCACTTGGTTTCCAAAAACTCAAAAAATGCTCCAAAAACTCTAAAATGCCCTAAAAAATTAAGAAAATGACCTAAAAACTAAAAAATGCCAAAAAATGCAAAAAAATGCAAAATAAACTTTCTTATTCTTATTCAAATGTACATAAAACAAATTTGTGACAAGATGAGCATTGCACAGTAAGCTTTGAAAAACAATGCTAAGTGCATCGAAATCCCAGCCCTACTTATTATATATATTTTTTGTTTTGTACTAGGTATATTGCCAAGCGTTTAGTTCATAAAACTAAATGTGAAATGTGTATAAGAGGATTAAAAACGCTTAACACATCTTCACAAGACTGTATTGGTAAGGAAGCTGATTTGATTAGAGTAAAATCAAAAGGTTACCTTACTTATCCTGATAGCAATTTGTTTATAATTATTAAACATATTGAAAATTGTTTTGCAATACATGCAAATTCGTGCAATGTATTTGAAGATACTTTTAATGAATTTTTTAAACTCAATATAAGATTGAAATTTGCATGTACTAATTCTGAACATAAAACAGATATGTTAACAAATATTTTTACTTATTACATAACAATGCGTATGAGACAATACAGCTACATGCAAAATCAAAAAAATCAAAAAATAAACAAAACAAAAAAAAAGTTGTCTAAGCTAGTTAAAACTTGATTAATTAATGATTACCTATCAATAAAATTTATAATAATAAACTAAATTAAATATTTGTGATTTACAATTTTAAAATATTTTATACTTGTAATTTTTTTAAAGTCTTATTAAACTCTGGTTCTGGTTCTCGAATTTATCTGTTCAGTGTTCTTCAGTTTTCTTTATTTTATAATAATTTATTGTACTTAGATTATATTAGTACAAAATGTTCTCGTTTGGAGCGCCCATACCCAGTTCTGACACACGATCCAGATAACAGATTCTGTTTGACGGTGACTTTATCACATTTCGTCGTCCAACCAGTATTATCTTAAATCATGGTCGAAACAGACATCACCACTCTCCGAAGACCTGCAACACGTTTAAAAACTATATTTAACTTCTATGAGTACATTAATGTAAACAAATAATAACATACGTACCATATGGCATATTTCGCCGACGTAGACGTTAGAAAACGATGCGGCAGACGATAAAAGTAACGAATAGGCCTAAAACACGTAAAAATAATATAATAATATATTAATATACCTACATAAAGTACAAAGCAAAAAGTACGGATTTCATACCTCGTACGTCGGTCAGCGTCTGCACTCTGCGATCCAAAACACACGACCGAATTTGTGTACAGTTTTTGAAAGACGCAATTCACGAATACGGACCGAACAGTCGTAAAACACGAAACGGATCTGCGGGAAAAAAACTGAAGGAAAACGTCGTTCGGCGGCCGTAATTATTACCGCTATGGCGATTGACACGAACACAATCGAAACCGTATACGTAGGGTTTGAAAGAGACGAACGCGAACAGAACGGCACCGAAAAACGTGAAAGTCTTAAATCCGATGAAAAACGGAAAACGTTCGAAATAATAATAGTAATAACCACGGATATAGATACTATGGTTGCACGACGGCCTATATTAGTAGTATATATTTGTATGTTCTGAGCACTTTTGAGCAGGGAGATTTAAAAAGTTTAAGGCGGACTTTCCTCCTCAAACCATTTTTTTTTCCCAGTAACACAAAAAAACATCTGAAAACACACTTTTTTAAAAAAAAAATAATTGAATAAGAACACTGTTTGATTAAAATAAATAATCATTTATTAATATATGTTGTTTCATTAAATATTATGTAACCCCGGATCAATTTTATGTCTTACGACTTTCGACCTATCTCTCACGGTTTTCCCGGAAAACAGTTCGTAAACGAGAATTTTCATTTTTCGAAATTTTCAATTTTCATTCGCGTTTTGTCGGTCACCTGGGTGTCCAACGACAATTTATCACAGATGTTAAAATGTTCTACATGTAATTCTACACCAGAATCAGTTTTTTTTTTCTAAAAGACTGTATTTTTGATATAATATTTGGTACATATGGGGAAAAAAATATGAGAAGCACAGTCGATTATTGGTCGAGGAAACATAATTATCAATCCAAAAAGTAATTATATTATTTGTATACAATTTATATTATATTGAATTAAATTTTTTTACTGAGTATTATTTTATTTTTTTATAGAAATTTAAAAAGTATTTAAAAACTTCATAGTATATAATGAATAATAATTATTATATTTATTATATTTAGAAACTACGAATGATTAACAATTAAAAATAAATAAATTATCAGCTTTGGTTATTGAGAGTATTTAATAAGAGATCTTTGTTCCAAATGTATTCCCTTTCTCAAGTAACTTGTAACACCCATGAGAAAATCTCAAGATTAGTGGTTGATGGCAAACGTATAATAGGAGGGAGAAATAATGTCGGACCCCTGCGAGTCTCGCTATTCGGTTCAAGCTTCAGACAGCTCTTAGACCCTTTGGAACAGTCATTTCGCACTCGTTGACAATTTGTGTTTTTTGTCATCTTCCGATCATAGTTTTTTGCGAAATATAATTATAAGTATTATTATTTTGTATATTATATACCTATTTATAATAACTATATATTATTATTTTAATTTTATTATAATAATTTACTTATTAGTTACCTATTATTATTTTTATAATTAATTTAACAAAAATTAATTAAAAGAATTAATTATGGATCCAGACGATCCAGTTGACTGTAAGAATTAAAAAAAAAAAATTCTTAAGTTTACTAAATTCTAATTCTGTTCGAATACATAAATCATAGATAATGCAAATGAAATCGTGGTAAAACCTGCAGTTGACCCAGATATTGAACCACCACAGGAACCTTTATCTACTGCTATTCCAGGACTCCGAGGTCGATCAACCGTATTTATTGATGGATTGGGATTTGTGTATTACCAGCATTCCATAAGAAGAAATAATCGGTTTGTATAATTAGTCCTGAATCATAAAAATCATAATCCCAGTAGGTAACTAAAATCACTAGGTATATATTGTCAATATTAACTTTGGTACTTTGGTATTTTAAAATATTGAAATTTTTATAAAAGATTTTAGATTTTTAAGATATTATACGCAATATTTATATATATATATATTTTTTTTTATTTCAAAAATACTTCATAACATAATTTTTAATTCTGTAATTCAAACACTTTTTTACTTGTAAACTTTAGTTTAATTTGTTAAACTGGTTATGATATTCAGAAATATAAAATATTAATTTAAATTAAAATATTATTTAATATAATATAAATATAACTATATAACTGTACTTATTTAAATTAATTAATTAAATATTAAAATATTTTTCAATAGGTACTTTAAAAAAAAAACATGGTTATTTATAGCGTTTTTTTTAACCAGCAATTATAAATTAATAAATTACTCATTATTTAAAGTTTTAAAAGTTTTGTTATTCATTCTATAGGTAATATAAATAAAATAATATTAAAACGTTTTATTTCATTAAAAATAAATACTTTAATAGTACTTATATAATATTATAATAGTAATAGCTGAAAATAAAAAAACGTAGAGCCAGGTGCAGATTTACTCATGGCAACCTAGGCAACTTTTTAGTATTAAGTGATTTTTGTTTGCTGATTATACAAGTTGCCACTGTGCTACAGTTGTAACGCCTAAGAATGGAAAACTGGTAAATCCACCTCTGTGTAGAGTCTTAGAATTCAAGTTTTATTCTTTTATTTAACTTCAACCAATAAATGGTTTAGTTTTACTTTAAGAGCAATGAAGCTAATAAGTAATAATATTATTATTTTTATTTTGAATAAGTAATTTACATTTTAAATTTTTTTAAATTATTGTAGAACATTTAAACACATTATAAATATATCTTTAATAAAAATAACATTAAATAATAAAAAAATGTACATGGTTCCAACAACTTTTATACCTAGTGGAGCGCGCATTGGGCCCAATATCAACGGCTGAATAACTGGCAGTGGCAATGGTCCAGGTAAAGGTTGCATATTAACATTATTTGCTGGTAATATAGCTTCTGAATAATAAAATTGAAGTATCATATAAAGCAACTATTGATCTCTTTTAATAACTAATATGTATTATGTTTATTTTATACAGGGTGATTTTTTTATCGAAGAACACTCATTATTTCAAAAAGTATTAACTTTTTTCAATTTTTTTTTTTTCAAAATTTTTAGTTTTATGCTTTTCTAAAACTATGTAAAATTTTTATTTTTTTCACTTAAATATTTAATAGTTAAATCAGTAAATCACTATCAACTTTTGATTTTTAAATGGCAACCTATAATTAAAATGTTATAAAATAGTAGGAATATTTTTTTTATGAATTCTGACGTTTAAATTATTATTTTTCATTTAACCGTTCGCGAGTTATAGCTTTTCAAAGTTGGGCGGTTTTCGGTTTTAATTTCTGAAGACCAGTAGTCACATGGGTAATAAATAATAATAATAGGAACATATTTTCACATGTAATAAACTCGTTATCGACTATCGTTCAACACAGTAATGACAATGAACTTTGTACCTGTAGGTTACAAATTAATTGTTATAACTAATTTAGATAATAATTAATAACCTGATTAAAGTTTTGATAAGAAAATAAATGAGTTGTGGAAATGGGGACAGTGAGTCGTCTGAAGGTCTACCACTGTTAACATTTTTCGGACAAGTGCTTATCACTCAAAAAAAATATAATTATAATTTTAAAAATTTTATGTTGGTAATTAATTTTACTCGACTATTTTAGATTCTGAACGGAGTGATGAATGTATTGATTTTACAATGATGTGTGTCTGACGACAACATTTGGAGCAGTAATATTGCTTCAATTTTTGACTTCAGCCCCTCTTTGAAAAGGAAATTGAATCTAGTTGGTACTTTGGAGAGGTCAAAAGTTAAAAAATTTCAATATTTTTCAAATGCGTCGGAAAAACCCCTAAAAAAGTAACGGAAAAACGGGATTTTTTACGCAAAACCAGTTTTCGACCAAATCGACTAAATATATGGTTGTAATTCAAAATCTAATCATTATAAATACTTGAAATTTTGACCAAATGTTAATGTTAGTGTTCTCTATACACCGTTAGATTTTCAAAGTATTTTAACTTTTTTTGAGCTATTTATAGACAATTGAAATTTTCAGTTTTTTTAAGTATTTTTTTTTTTAAATAACGATGAAAAATTTTTGGCTGGCCAGAAAATCTTTAAAATTTAATACAAGGTTTTTTATAAGTTGTTCTTAAAGTGATAAAAAAAAATCCGAAATCGTTAGTCACAATTTTTTTTTATAAGTGCTTAAAGTTCGAATTTATACGAAATATGTCAAAATTTAAATTAAATTTCATACTCTCATTATGCCTATGTTGCCAAATACTTTTTTTATTAATAAACAGATACTATAAAGTAACTATAGTAACATATAGTAACTATGCAATTTGTTTCAATATAGAATATATGACAATATTTAAATAGAATATATCCTAGATTGACAAATCATCTCCATTCAGAATCGTTTCTCGTATACAATGATATTCATCGTTGCATTCAAATTTAACCTATGCTAGTTCGAGGTCCACCCCACCCCCTAATGTACACCAGAGCGATACTCACAGTAGTGGCTGAGTTACCACTAAGTTACTCACCACAGTGAGTAACTCACTTACCCGCTTTTTTGATATTTGTTTTTATCCAAAAAGTATAAGTTGTAGAAATTTGAAAATTTCATCAGTTGTTTACATTAGCATTTTCTTTATATAATTTTATTTTCAAAAGATTTCACTCATTTTTAATCAATTTATAGGCATTTGAAATAATCAATTTTTTAGATTCTGAACGGAGTGATGAATGTACCTATTGATTTTACAATGATATGTGTTTTTTTTGTTTTTGTTTTTGTGTTCAAATGTAATTCAAAAACTAATTTATGTAAATACTTGAAATTTTCACCAAATGTTTATGTTAGTATTATCTATAGGTATACAGTTAAATTTTCAAAAAATTTTGAATTTTTTTGAATTATGTATAGACCACTGAAATTTTTGATTTTTATGAGAATTTTTTTTTGAAGTGTTGATAAAAAAAATTTTGGATTACCAAGAAAACTTGAAAATTTAATACAAGGTTAATTATGAGTTGTTCTCATTGTAGCTGAAAAAAAATTAAAAATCGTTAATCACAATTTTTTTTATAAGCGTTTATAGTTCAAATTTTTACGGAATATGTCAAAATCGTGAAAATTTGCAAGTAATTTTGAAGTTTAAAAATCATAAAATTTTTTGTGTTTATATCTAAGAATAAAAAATTTAACACTAAGTTTTACATAAGTTTTCCTTCAAGTAGCTATAGAGAAAACTCGAAGCATCATTATAGGAAAAATTTTAAGTGCGTTAGAATTTTAAATTTTTACCAAATAGCGTAACGACAACGATTTATCCTCAAACGATTTTAAATATTTGTTGTTTTTCAAATAGTTTAAGTGGTAAATACTTGAAAACTTCAACAGTTATTTAGATTGGCATTTTCTTCACATGATTTGATTTTCAAAATATTTCGACTTTTTTTGAGCAATTTATAGACAACTGAAATTTTCAATTTTCCTAAGAGTTTTTTTTTGAAATGTCGATAACATTTTTTTGGCGGAGTCAAAATATTTGAAAAATAAATACAAAGTTCCTCATAAGTTATTCTTATGGCGATAAAAAAATTATAAGAATATAAAGGCACTATTTTTTTTTATTTGCATTTGAAGTTCAAATTTTGACAAAAATTCGTCAAAATCATGAATATTTTTAACTATTTGGTAGTTAAAAATTTATAAATATTTTACTATCAAAAGCTAAGAATTTAAAATTTAATACTATGCTGTCCATAAGTTAAGCTTAGAATAATTAAAAAAAAGTTTGAGGATTATTCAATTAAAAAAATTTTACGATTGTTTAAAGTTTTAATTTTAATAAATAATTTGAAATCAAAAATACACGTGTAAAATAACGTTTTACAAATAAATAATTTTCGATTTTTGTATTTTTTAGACTTTTACTTAAATGTTTGAATTTCATAGGCGTGCGCAGACTTTATTCGCAGGTTATGCAATAAGGAAAATAGGGCCCCCTCACAAATTCTAATCTTTCCTTAATTTATTCTAAAAAACAATTCTAAGCCGTTAAACATTTTTTTTAACACATATAGGATTCAATTTACAATCTAAGTTTTTGCAAATATACTACTTAGCTTTTTTGCTTCCCTCGGAATCTGAAATCACATAGTTTTACAGTAGAATATTAAACAACGCGCTGTAGAAATAAGTAGTTTGAAATTTGAATTATATTTATTTAAAGAAAATTTGATCAAGTACCTATATACTAGTATGAATATTTTTGAATAATTTTTACATATTAATAATGTTGTTATTTCACGGAAAGTACTTAAAATCTAAACTCTAAAGTTCAAGTCTTCTTTTTATCGGCACACATGTTTTAAATTCATCTATCACTTCTTCAATATTTATTTCTGATGCCATTTTTTGTTCGATAAATATTAACATCAGTGAATCAAGACGTTCTTGTGACATAGTGTTTCTAAGTTTAGACTTCACAATGGACAATTTGGAAAAGGCCCTCTCACACGAGCAGCTTGTCACAGGTATTGTGGCAAATTGTGTTAATGCTTTATTGAAGTTTCTAAATGTTGTTTTCCGGTCGTTTTCTGATAACCAATTCAGCCACGCTACAATTGTTTTAATTGATGACCCTCTAATAGAAGTTGTATCAGACATATTTTTAATGAGCTTAATTTCAGACTCAAATGTAGTATCCAAATTAAATTTTTCTTTTAACATTGAAATATCATTACTATCAAGTTTTAATTGAATTAAATTTCCTGTAGCATTAATTAAATTTAAAGTTTCTTGACTGAAACGCCTTTCTATCCCAGAAAGCATTTCATCTAAAGTTGGATAAAATACAAACCATTTCATTTCGTCCATTTTGTTTTCCACAGTAAAGTTAGAAGAATTTTGATCAATTTTAGCAGATAGTTTTCTTTTTTTCACTTCAGGTATTATAATTTTGTTTTCTTTACAAATCTTAATAGTTTCTTCATATACATCCTTAAAACTGTCATCGTCCGTTCTGAGGTTTTTTAAAGATGACTTAAGTGATTGGACCATTGAAACAGCTGTTAAAAGGTCCAAGTCAGACGATTGTAAAGTTGAACTTACTTTTTGCACCAAAAGTAATATTGGATTTAGCATGTTAAGGGAAAATATGAAATTAAATGTTTTCATTTGTTTTATAAGGCCACTTGATTTTACTTTAATTTCCGATAAATTAGAAGTCTTCGAAATCTCTGCCAAGCATTGAAGGAGGACTGAATAATTATTTTTCACTGCTTGAATGGCTTCCGCTCGACAAGCCCATCTTGTTGTAGACAAAGTTTTAAGTGATTTTAGTTTAATATTCATTTCTTTGGATACCCTTTCTAAAATAGCATGTCTAATTGGACTACCTTCCACAAAACTATAAAGCATTTGAATAATACCAAAGAAATTAAATATAACATGATTTTTTTTTCCTAACGAATCGACGAGTATTAAGTTTAAGCAATGTCCATAGCAATGAACATACAATATATTAGGATTTGATAATTTTGCTTTGGCCTGAACTCCGTTATAATGGCCAGACATTGTTGCAGCACCATCAAAACAAACAGCAATAACTGATTGCCAATCTATCCCGACCTGGTTTGTGGCATCTGTAAGAGCATCGAAAATAGACTGCGCATTTACTGAAGACATTTTTTTAAGCCCAATAAATAGCTCTTGTGGACGATTTTCATTTTCATCAAAGTAACGAACACATATGGAAAGTTGTTCATAATGACCACAGTCAGTTGTTTCATCAGCAATTATTGAGACAGTCCGATTACTTAATTTAGCAGCAATATTTCGTTTCAATACATTATGAATAGAAGTAATGATATCATTTTGGATATGATTACTTAAATAACTAGCATTTTTGGGACAATTTTGTAAGTGATCATTTAATACTGAGTCATACTTTTTTAAAATATTAATCATTTCTAAAAATAAACCTTTAGAAACACTATCTATTTTTTCGTAGTGTCCCCTAAATGGCTTACCATTTTTAGCTAAACATAAGCTTATATCTACTAAACGATGCATTATATTCCTATTGGCTAAGCGCTGCATTTCTCTTCTTGAAAGTTCAAGCTCTTGGGATTTATTTAATGCAATGTCAATTGATTGAGAATTTAA
This sequence comes from Schizaphis graminum, assembly GCA_020882235.1. Taxonomy (NCBI): domain Eukaryota; kingdom Metazoa; phylum Arthropoda; class Insecta; order Hemiptera; family Aphididae; genus Schizaphis; species Schizaphis graminum. The sequence continues at coordinate 24,681,133 of CM037036.1, forward strand.
AAAAAATGTCATGGATGAAGTACTTCTAATGTGCGATTTAGATATCTGATGAGTTTTGAAACTTGTAGTTGCCACATGCCAATTACTAAATCCAGTTTTAGAGAAAGTTGTATCAGCCTGTCCTACATTTGATCCAGAATTTAAAAACATACGGCAAGGAAAACAAAAGGCTTTATCTTTTGATACACTATATTCCAACCATTTAAAACAATCATACCATTTTTTTTGGAAGCTTCTATAATTTTGACCTATTTTTGTCCTGGGAAATAATTTAATATCTGGTTGATATGGACCTCGAATAACTCTTTCTTTTAGTTCAAGTCGAAATGATGTAAAAACATTTGAAGGGTCGTCAGGGTGAATTAATGGGCCTGAACTTGTACACTGTGTTTGATTTATGTTGACTATAGTGCCTATAATTTATAGTTACCTTAATGTTAGAAAATAGAAAATTCAACAATGAAAATAGCAACATAAATACCTAGCACATATATTCTATATCTAAGATATCAACCACCAGGACAATTTCAAATGTACTATGTACCTACTATTAAATTATAAAAACAAGCAACATAAGAAGCTATATAATATGTAAATATAAAGTATGGAGAATATTAGATTAGTACCTTATAAAAAATAGTACCTTAAAAACAATGAACAAATAAATCAATTTTTAATAATTTATTATAAGTAATTATTGATTAGTATACAAATTATAAGCTATAATGCTACACACATACACAATTAATACACCAGTAAGTTAATAATACAACATTTCACTTAATTTAAATACACTGATTGTCTTATAAGTACCTACTACAAACAAAATAAAATACATATTAAATGTTAACAAAAATGACAATGAACAGTTAGTTAACATATCATATTAACAGATAAATTAACTTTAAATAACATAGTTAACACATTTAGACATGTTAGACGTTAGTATACACTTAAAAAAAAATGCTTTACCTTGGTCTCCAGTAGAATCATCAACAGTATCAAAAGGCTTTTTTAGAATATTTTCATCTAGAATAAAATATATTAAAATTAGAGGTTAAAGAATTTAGATAAACCTGCAGTAAACTAGTAAAACTTAGTTTTAACTTTTAAACTCTAGTAAGATTGCTGTGCAGACTTACCAGCAGATTCCGATGGGAGTTCTGTTTCAATAGATGTATTTTCTAAACATGAATAAAAAATAATAATAATATTATTATAACAGATTAGTTTCAATTAAAAATGTGAATTGTTAAATAAATGTTAAGTGTAAATGTTGATTTCACATAAATAATTAAATAATGCAGAATGCAGATATCTGATAATTGATATATATCATATATTATTATGTTAGTAAAGCATTTTTTTGTCATTTAGGTACTTAGGTAACAAGTATCATTAAGTATTAACAGTAAAAGACTTTTTTAGAATAACTATATTCAAATAATTAATTAATTTAGTTATATTTAACTATTTAAGTAAAAGTAAAATAATAAAACATATTAATTTTAAGTTCTAGAAAACTTGTTTGCAGTGGTGCACTTACCAGCAGATTCCGATGGAAGTTCTGTGTCAATAGATGTATTTTCTGAGTAAAAATCAAATAATTATGTTATAACTAAGTAGATTCAATTTAAAAAAATGTTAGTTATTAAATTAACGTTTCATAAAATGTTTATTTGTTAGGAAAACAAAATATTTTACTTACCATTTATTTGTAAGATTTTTGTACAAAACCTGTCCAGAGACCCTCGGATCTTATTTATTTCTTCATTTTTTTTCTGTGCTTTTTTCCTTTTTGTGGAACCACTAGGGTAATTATTGGTCTTCTGAGACATTTTAAATTTTAACAACAGAACTTAATAAAATAATAATGTCAATAAGGAATAAATTAGTCTAAACACTCTAAACGATTAACGAATTATGTCAAAAAACATCGGCTCGTCGAAATATAGTTCAACTATTCATGGTAAACGTTCTATTGTCTATCAGTAACGTTTGGCGGTAAAATCACAGATATGAGATAACAAAACTTAAAGCTTATCTATCCAACCATTAACCAGTACCATATTATAACAATGATAGTAGTAATACTTATTAAATTATGCCATGATTACACATCGATGTTGACATGATACCGGACTCAGTTATAATAATAATATGGTCTTTGATTACAAACTATAAAAACAATAATAATTATTCTATTCTTGCAACATAGATAACAATATCTACGTGTTACGCTTTAGTGTATTAATAGTTAAGATTATCTTGCGGGTCGCGAGAAAAGTGAAAACTAAAATTTTTATTATTTTTTCTAATAATATAGAAGATATCATCAAAAATGCTTTGGTATATCATATATGGGCCCCTCACATAAAGCCGCAGACTATGCAGCGGCATACCCTGCATACCCTGTGCGCACGCCTATGTTGAATTTGTTACAAAATAGAATATATTATGACAATATTTAAATATAATATATTCTAGACTCTCCGTTCAGAATCGTTTTTCGTATACAATGATAATTGCATTCAAATTTAACCTACCCTAGTTTGAAGTCCACCCCACCCCCTAATGTACAGCAGAGCGACACCCACTACCCGCTTTTTTTTATTAGCATTTAAAGTTCGATTTTTTACAAAAGACGTAAAAACAATGAAAATGTGCAAATTATTTCGAATTAGAAATTCATGAATATTTTACGTTTTAAATCTAATATTTGAAAATTTAATAAAAGATTCTTCATAAGTTTGTTTATTTTTATTAAAAACAAAATTCTCTACCGAAAAGTCAAATTAAATTTTTATGAGCGTTTGAAGTTGAAAATTTTTCGAAATTAGATAATCAGTTGATTTCAAAAACGAATGACCTTATACACACTTGGAATGTATACCATATGTATATTTACCAATTATTATACTTGATAAAATTTCCAAAATATTTTGACTCGTTTTTAGTTGATTACGAACATTTAAAATTTTAAAATTTAAGAGTCTGAGTGGAGCAAAGAATGTATTGGTTTTACAATTGCTTTTTTTTTTTTATTGAAGGTCAACATTTTAATTTCGCAATAGTTGCCCAGGAAAACAAAATAAAAATTGAGAAAAAATGGGAATTTTTACGCAAAATCGATTTTGGTTTTTGGTGTAACTCTGAAAAAATGATCGAAAACACATGCAATTTTCACAAAATGTTTATACTAGCCTTTTCTATACATTAAAATTTTTTCAAAATATTTTGATTTGTTATAATATTAAAAATTCAGTCACTTTTTTTATAAGCATTTCAAGTTAAAATATTAACAAAATACGCAAAAAATGAAAAAAATTTGCAAATTATTTTGAGCTATAAATTCATAAAAAATGTTCTTTTTAAATCTGAGATTTAAAAATGTAATACAAGATTTCTCATAAGTTTGTCGTCCTTTATCAAGAAAAAAAATGTTTACATGAAATTCACATTAAGTTTTTCTTTAGGGTATGAATTTCATATTATTACAACATTGGATATTTATTATTTACTAGCCATTTCATAATAGCAATTAAGCATATCCGTTTTTTCTTGATTTGAATAAGACATAATGTATTTATGTCAGTTGAAGGCACTTGACTGTTTATTTATACAGATAACAAATTTTTTTTTTTTTATTTATTTATTTAAGCATATTTACAATCTATACGTTTTGTACAATAAGTAAATTTGATAACAGTGAATAGTAATGATTGAATGTCTTGAGTATCTTGAGGGGGGAAAACCGTCCATCAACAGTACCTCCTATTTAATTTGATGGGTTCATATCATAATAAGACCGTTAGGCAAGAGCGTCTCTTGGCCATTTTCTTTTTAACCTCCTCGGAGGATTGTTAGGGATAGTTATAGAGGACATGCGGGAAATTAGAGGGTTTTGGTTCGAGTGCAGTTTGGAGTGAAATTTTTTGTAATGATGAGTTGCTATATCGTTGACTGTTGGGATTTGGAGATCTTTATGTAATGCGTCGTTGGTCATATACCATGGGGCTCCAGTTATTTGTCTGAGACATATAGATTGGAAAGCTTGAATGGGTCTTATATTGGATGGTTTGGCTTGGCCCCAGATTTGGATACCATATGACCAGAGGGGGGTAATAATCGTCTTATATATTAATATTTTGTTTTTTAAATTCATCGAAGGAGACAATAATGGACGTAGGAGATGTAAACGTGTGTTTGATTGTTTTCTTTTCTGTTTTGTATGTTGGGCCCAGGTAAGTCTTTTATCAAGATGAACTCCGAGGTATTTAGTTACATTTTGGATAGTAATTGGTGAATTATTGAGAAAAAGTTGTGGACATTCGTTTTTTTTCAGAGAAAAATTTATTTGGACTGATTTGTTTTCATTTATTTTAATTTTCCATTTTTGAGTCCAATTGGAGATTAGATTTAAGTGATATTGTATATTGTGGGTGGCTATGTTTGGGTCGTTGTTTGATGCTAGTATAGCGGTATCATCTGCATATGTCGCTAGGGTAGTATGGTTTGTTTTGGGTATATCTGATGTGTAGATATTATAGAGTATAGGTGATAGGTCGCTTCCCTGGGGTACTCCCGCTTTGATTTTATGGTAGGCAGAGTAGGAATTGTTAAATTTGACAGTGAAGTATCGGTCTTCAAGATAAGATTTTAGTATGAGGAAATACGGAGCAGGTAGAAACGATTTTAATTTGAACAGTAACCCGTCATGCCAGACGCGATCAAATGCTTGTGCAATATCTAGGAATACACCTGGGCAGTGTTCTTTTTTTTCGAATGATGATGATATTTTGTCAGTAATTCTATGTATTTGGTGAATTGTCGAGTGATATGATCGGAATCCAAATTGAGTATTTGGGATGATGTTTTTTTCTTTGATGATAGGGGTTATTCTTTTAAGAAGTAATTTTTCGAAAAGTTTCCCTAACGTTGGTAGTAAACTTATCGGGCGGTATGAGGTTACCAAATGCTTTGGTTTCTCTGGCTTAGCAATTAATATGATTGTTGAGAATTTCCATATTGGGGGAATGTATGATAACCTGAGCATTGTGTTGTATATGTGAACCAAAAGAAGGATGGTTTTATTTGTTAGTTTTTTGAGTATTTTGTTGTTAATTAGATCATATCCTGGGGATTTGTTGTTGTGTAGTTTAGTTATATAATATTTTATTTCTTGTGGTGTGATTGGTTTGGCTGGTAGTGACATAGGTAGTGGACTGTTAAGAAAAGTTTGGACATTTTCTATGTGTGTTTTTATATTGTAATTTGTATCCGAGTGAGGTTGGAAAATTTCTGATAAGTGATTGCCGAATAAATTCGCTTTTTCACTGTCAGTTATGGCTAGAGTGTTGTTAGGATTTTTTAAGGGGGGGACTACGTCTTTTCTTTTGGTTTTATTTCTTATTGATTTCCATAAGGAACCATTGACTGGTGTAAGTGATGATAAAAATGAGTGGAATTGATTGGCTTTGAAGGTTTGCAGGTCTTTTTTTAGTTTATTTGTTAATTTGTTTAATTCATGTTTGTGCTCCGGGTAATGGGTTTGGTGCCAAATTTTTCTAGCTTGGCATTTTTTTTTTATTAATTCTTTTAAATTCTGTGGTAAATAAGTATATTGGTGTGGTTTTATTGGTATATTCGTATTTGATGGTGAAGAGGTTGAATCTGTTATTGCTTTTTGGATAGTTGTAATGAGGGATTGTGTAGCACTGTCTATGTCATCGTTAGTTTTTAGTCGGATATTTAATGAGATGTATTCGTCTAATTTTTTTTGGAATAAATTGAAATTAATTTGACTAGAGTGTTGAGTGTTGTTTACGTTTTCTGGTTTACCACCTAGGTGGAGTAGAACTGGGGAGTGGTCACTGGACAGTTCTTCAAGGTTTTTTATATTATTATTTAAGTGGTTTGGTAGCGAGGTTAGGAAAAAATCTAATATGTCTGGGTGACGATTTGTGTGAGATGGCCAGTAGGTTGGGGCACTAGGTGAAATGAAGGATAAGTGATTATTTAAAATTGCATTGTAAAAAATTTGGCCTCTAGGGTTAGTTGATCTACATCCAAATGCGGTATGCTTTGCATTAAAGTCGCCGCCAATAATGAATGAATTTTTAAGTGTTCTTAGGAATGTTTGGAGTCGAGGTGGTGTTATTTTTTGACTAGGAGGGCAGTAGACTGATGATATTGAGATGGGAATATGGTTGAGTACTATTTGGATACTTGTAGCTTGTATATAGGTCTTTTGATATGTCGGTAATGCGTAGTGTAATAGCGTAGTGGATATTAAGACCGCGGTACCAGCGTGTGCAGTATCATCGGGGTGATCTGTTCGGTGTGTTGTATAGCCTGGTATGTTGAAATGTTTCGTTGGTGTTAGGTGTGTTTCTGTAATTAGGGCGATATTTATTTTTTTGTCGTAGAGCAAGTGTTGTAATTCATTTTTATTGTGGATTAATCCATTTGCGTTCCAAAGTAATATTGATAAAGGAGGAGTTTGATTATTATCAGTTGACATTTTTCATTAATTTGTCGATGACTGTTGTTAAAAGTGAGATAAGTGGGTTGATGAGGGATTTAAATTCGTTTAAAAAGGAGGTCAGTTGGGTAGTCATGTTTACGTTTTGTTGGTTTTGGTGTTCATTATTTGTGTGTATAGGATTTTTATTTTGTAGGATGGCCTTAGAGTAGGTTTGGCTGTTATTTAAATTATTTGGGTGTGGGGTACTGTTGAGAGATTGGTTGTACAAGGTGGGGTTTTTGTGATTTGTGTTTTCTTCAGTTTTGTCAGTGTTGCTTTTGCTTGGTGATTGTTTTTTTCGAAGTTGCTGCAGGTTTTTGAATACAAGGCATCCGCGATAATTTGCTGGGTGATCTCCGTTACATAACGCACATTTGGCAGGGAGGTCTCGACTTTTGGTACATGTGTCAGTTCTGTGGTTTTCACCACAACGGACACATCTCGGATGGTTGTTGCAGTAAGTTCTGGTGTGGCCGTAGTTTTGGCAATTTAAGCATTGTGGTGTTAGTTTATTGATACGAGGTGCTTCAATTTTGACTTTGGTGTAGCATATAGTTTGAAGCTCGAATATATTTTTATTGTGAAGCGCTGGTTCTAGGTCTACAAAAAATAGGGGCAGTTTTATTTTTGAGACTCTATGCAGAGCGTTTGTGACGTTTCTCACTTGATATCCTTCATTTTCGAGTTCTTCTTTTATGTAATCTGGTGGAGTAGTAGGATGTAGATTTCTAATGACGATACGGTAAGGTTTGTTTTCTTTTAATTGATATGTAAAAAATTCAGCTTTTGCATCTTTTAGATATTTAATTATGGTTCTGTATGCATTTGATGATGTAGTGTTTATTTTAATTGATTCAGTAGAGCTTTTGCAAGTAAAATCGTCGGTGGGTTCTATAATATTTTTTATTTTCTCGCAAAATTGTTGATAATTTTGGATTTTTGTTTTAATAAATATTGGAGGAGGTAATTTAGAGATGATTTCGTTTGTTTCATTAGTTTCCATATCCGTGTAATCACTTTGTGATAGGACACTGAATTTATTATGAGAGGAAAATTGCGTGTTTGTCGTGGTTTTAATTGCTTTTGACAAATGACTTTGTTTATCAGAATTTAATCGTTTGTGAGATTTGGGAGAGACGACTTCAGTCCATTCGTAATTGAAAACATCGTTCGCGTCGGACTCGCTTAATTGGCTGTTATTCTTTATTTTTTGTACGGTGTTTTGGTTGACAATTTTAATTGGGGAGATAGTTTTAGATTTAGAGTTCATTTTTAATTAGGTGTTGTTACGTAAGTGAAACGCGGCTGGGAAGACGGTCTGTTATACGTTATATGGGTTTGAATTAATTAAGATACTTACAGAAAGTCTTGCCTTGGGGTTTAGGGCCCCAGACGGGCCGTGATTTTTTTTGTTAAAAAAAAGCACTTGAGTTTCTTGTTTTTTTGACACTTTTCACAATAAAAACGGTTAAGTATTTATTTTGAATATTAGTAAAATAGAAATTATAGAATAATTTAGATGCACACATTATGAGTGCGGGACATCGAATGATAACAAATTTAAAACTAATAGTTAAATATTATTGTCTATTTGTCTGACAAAATGTTTAAGATGTATGATTTATATTAATACCATGAATTGATACTATTTGAAATTCTCTTTAAGGTAGGTATAGAAAAAAAAATAATTTCACAATAATTTATTGAATAAATTAAAATTATACATACACATGTACATTGTACACATAATTAAGTAATTGTAATGTGCATATAAATATTAATATAATAAGTATAAGTATAATATAAATTAATTTTCATTAAAATTATAAAAAAAACAATTGATTAAATAATAAAAATACAAGTTACCTTATATTGTTTAGCAATCAGCATATTTTTCATTATACAGTTATTTTCAATTTTCCTAAGAGTTTTTTTTTGAAATGTCAATAACATTTTTTTGCGGAGTCAAAATATTTGAAAAATAAATACAAAGTTCCTCATAAGTTATTCTTATGGCGATAAAAAAATTATAAGAATATATAGGCACTATTTTTTTTTATTTGCATTTGAAGTTCAAATTTTGACAAAAATTCGCCAAAATCATGAATATTTTTAACTATTTGGTAGTTAAAAATTTATAAATATTTTACTATCAAAAGCTAAGAATTTAAAATTTAATACTATACGGTCCATAAGTTAAGCTTAGAATAATTAAAAAAAAGTTTGAGGATTATTCAATTAAAACAATTTTACGATTGTTTAAAGTTTTAATTTTAATAAATAATTTGAAATCAAAAATACACGTGTAAAATAACGTTTTACAAATAAATAATTTTCGATTTTTGTATTTTTTAGACTTTTACTTAAATGTTTGAATTTGTTACAAAATAGAATATATGACAATATTTAAATATAATATATTCTAGACTGACAAATCACCTCCGTTCAGAATCGGTTTTCGTATACAATGATAATTGCATTCAAATTTAACCTACCCTAGTTTGAAGTCCACCCCACCCCCTAATGTACAGCAGAGCGACACCCACTACCCGCTTTTTTTTATTAGCATTTAAAGTTCGATTTTTTACAAAAGACGTAAAAACAATGAAAATGTGCAAATTATTTCGAATTAGAAATTCATGAATATTTTACGTTTTAAATCTAATATTTGAAAATTTAATAAAAGATTCTTCATAAGTTTGTTTATTTTTATTAAAAACAAAATTCTCTACCGAAAAGTCAAATTAAATTTTTATGAGCGTTTGAAGTTGAAAATTTTTCGAAATTAGATAATCAGTTGATTTCAAATACGAATGACCTTATACACACTTGGAATGTATACCATATGTATATTTACCAATTATTATACTTGATAAAATTTCCAAAATATTTTGACTCGTTTTTAGTTGATTACGAACATTTAAAATTTTAAAATTTAAGAGTCTGAGTGGAGCAAAGAATGTATTGGTTTTACAATTGCTTTTTTTTTTTTATTGAAGGTCAACATTTTAATTTCGCAATAGTTGCCCAGGAAAACAAAATAAAAATTGAGAAAAAATGGGAATTTTTACGCAAAATCGATTTTGGTTTTTGGTGTAACTCTAAAAAAATGATCGAAAACACATGCAATTTTCACAAAATGTTTATACTAGCCTTTTCTATACATTAAAATTTTTTCAAAATATTTTGATTTGTTATAATATTAAAAATTCAGTCACTTTTTTTATAAGCATTTCAAGTTAAAATATTAACAAAATACGCAAAAAATGAAAAAAATTTGCAAATTATTTTGAGCTATAAATTCATAAAAAATGTTCTTTTTAAATCTGAGATTTAAAAATGTAATACAAGATTTCTCATAAGTTTGTCGTCCTTTATCAAGAAAAAAAATGTTTACATGAAATTCACATTAAGTTTTTCTTTAGGGTATGAATTTCATATTATTACAACATTGGATATTTATTATTTACTAGCCATTTCATAATAGCAATTAAGCATATCCGTTTTTTCTTGATTTGAATAAGACATAATGTATTTATGTCAGTTGAAGGCACTTGACTGTTTATTTATACAGATAACAAATTTAAAACTAATAGTTAAATATTATTGTCTATTTGTCTGACAAAATGTTTAAGATGTATGATTTATATTAATACCATGAATTGATACTATTTGAAATTCTCTTTAAGGTAAGTATAGAAAAAAAAATAATTTCACAATAATTTATTGAATAAATTAAAATTATACATACACATGTACATTGTACACATAATTAAGTAATTATAATGTGCATATAAATATTAATATAATAAGTATAAGTATAATATAAATTAATTTTCATTAAAATTATAAAAAAAACAATTGATTAAATAATAAAAATACAAGTTACCTTATATTGTTTAGCAATCAGCATATTTTTCATTATACAGTTATTTTCAATTTTCCTAAGAGTTTTTTTTTGAAATGTCAATAACATTTTTTTGCGGAGTCAAAATATTTGAAAAATAAATACAAAGTTCCTCATAAGTTATTCTTATGGCGATAAAAAAATTATAAGAATATATAGGCACTATTTTTTTTTATTTGCATTTGAAGTTCAAATTTTGACAAAAATTCGCCAAAATCATGAATATTTTTAACTATTTGGTAGTTAAAAATTTATAAATATTTTACTATCAAAAGCTAAGAATTTAAAATTTAATACTATACGGTCCATAAGTTAAGCTTAGAATAATTAAAAAAAAGTTTGAGGATTATTCAATTAAAACAATTTTACGATTGTTTAAAGTTTTAATTTTAATAAATAATTTGAAATCAAAAATACACGTGTAAAATAACGTTTTACAAATAAATAATTTTCGATTTTTGTATTTTTTAGACTTTTACTTAAATGTTTGAATTTGTTACAAAATAGAATATATGACAATATTTAAATATAATATATTCTAGACTGACAAATCACCTCCGTTCAGAATCGGTTTTCGTATACAATGATAATTGCATTCAAATTTAACCTACCCTAGTTTGAAGTCCACCCCACCCCCTAATGTACAGCAGAGCGACACCCACTACCCGCTTTTTTTTATTAGCATTTAAAGTTCGATTTTTTACAAAAGACGTAAAAACAATGAAAATGTGCAAATTATTTCGAATTAGAAATTCATGAATATTTTACGTTTTAAATCTAATATTTGAAAATTTAATAAAAGATTCTTCATAAGTTTGTTTATTTTTATTAAAAACAAAATTCTCTACCGAAAAGTCAAATTAAATTTTTATGAGCGTTTGAAGTTGAAAATTTTTCGAAATTAGATAATCAGTTGATTTCAAATACGAATGACCTTATACACACTTGGAATGTATACCATATGTATATTTACCAATTATTATACTTGATAAAATTTCCAAAATATTTTGACTCGTTTTTAGTTGATTACGAACATTTAAAATTTTAAAATTTAAGAGTCTGAGTGGAGCAAAGAATGTATTGGTTTTACAATTGCTTTTTTTTTTTTATTGAAGGTCAACATTTTAATTTCGCAATAGTTGCCCAGGAAAACAAAATAAAAATTGAGAAAAAATGGGAATTTTTACGCAAAATCGATTTTGGTTTTTGGTGTAACTCTAAAAAAATGATCGAAAACACATGCAATTTTCACAAAATGTTTATACTAGCCTTTTCTATACATTAAAATTTTTTCAAAATATTTTGATTTGTTATAATATTAAAAATTCAGTCACTTTTTTTATAAGCATTTCAAGTTAAAATATTAACAAAATACGCAAAAAATGAAAAAAATTTGCAAATTATTTTGAGCTATAAATTCATAAAAAATGTTCTTTTTAAATCTGAGATTTAAAAATGTAATACAAGATTTCTCATAAGTTTGTCGTCCTTTATCAAGAAAAAAAATGTTTACATGAAATTCACATTAAGTTTTTCTTTAGGGTATGAATTTCATATTATTACAACATTGGATATTTATTATTTACTAGCCATTTCATAATAGCAATTAAGCATATCCGTTTTTTCTTGATTTGAATAAGACATAATGTATTTATGTCAGTTGAAGGCACTTGACTGTTTATTTATACAGATAACAAATTTAAAACTAATAGTTAAATATTATTGTCTATTTGTCTGACAAAATGTTTAAGATGTATGATTTATATTAATACCATGAATTGATACTATTTGAAATTCTCTTTAAGGTAAGTATAGGAAAAAAAATAATTTCACAATAATTTATTGAATAAATTAAAATTATACATACACATGTACATTGTACACATAATTAAGTAATTATAATGTGCATATAAATATTAATATAATAAGTATAAGTATAATATAAATTAATTTTCATTAAAATTATAAAAAAAACAATTGATTAAATAATAAAAATACAAGTTACCTTATATTGTTTAGCAATCAGCATATTTTTCATTATACAGTTATTTTCAATTTTCCTAAGAGTTTTTTTTTGAAATGTCAATAACATTTTTTTGCGGAGTCAAAATATTTGAAAAATAAATACAAAGTTCCTCATAAGTTATTCTTATGGCGATAAAAAAATTATAAGAATATATAGGCACTATTTTTTTTTATTTGCATTTGAAGTTCAAATTTTGACAAAAATTCGCCAAAATCATGAATATTTTTAACTATTTGGTAGTTAAAAATTTATAAATATTTTACTATCAAAAGCTAAGAATTTAAAATTTAATACTATACGGTCCATAAGTTAAGCTTAGAATAATTAAAAAAAAGTTTGAGGATTATTCAATTAAAACAATTTTACGATTGTTTAAAGTTTTAATTTTAATAAATAATTTGAAATCAAAAATACACGTGTAAAATAACGTTTTACAAATAAATAATTTTCGATTTTTGTATTTTTTAGACTTTTACTTAAATGTTTGAATTTGTTACAAAATAGAATATATGACAATATTTAAATATAATATATTCTAGACTGACAAATCACCTCCGTTCAGAATCGGTTTTCGTATACAATGATAATTGCATTCAAATTTAACCTACCCTAGTTTGAAGTCCACCCCACCCCCTAATGTACAGCAGAGCGACACCCACTACCCGCTTTTTTTTATTAGCATTTAAAGTTCGATTTTTTACAAAAGACGTAAAAACAATGAAAATGTGCAAATTATTTCGAATTAGAAATTCATGAATATTTTACGTTTTAAATCTAATATTTGAAAATTTAATAAAAGATTCTTCATAAGTTTGTTTATTTTTATTAAAAACAAAATTCTCTACCGAAAAGTCAAATTAAATTTTTATGAGCGTTTGAAGTTGAAAATTTTCCGAAATTAGATAATCAGTTGATTTCAAAAACGAATGACCTTATACACACTTGGAATGTATACCATATGTATATTTACCAATTATTATACTTGATAAAATTTCCAAAATATTTTGACTCGTTTTTAGTTGATTACGAACATTTAAAATTTTAAAATTTAAGAGTCTGAGTGGAGCAAAGAATGTATTGGTTTTACAATTGCTTTTTTTTTTTTATTGAAGGTCAACATTTTAATTTCGCAATAGTTGCCCAGGAAAACAAAATAAAAATTGAGAAAAAATGGGAATTTTTACGCAAAATCGATTTTGGTTTTTGGTGTAACTCTAAAAAAATGATCGAAAACACATGCAATTTTCACAAAATGTTTATACTAGCCTTTTCTATACATTAAAATTTTTTCAAAATATTTTGATTTGTTATAATATTAAAAATTCAGTCACTTTTTTTATAAGCATTTCAAGTTAAAATATTAACAAAATACGCAAAAAATGAAAAAAATTTGCAAATTATTTTGAGCTATAAATTCATAAAAAATGTTCTTTTTAAATCTGAGATTTAAAAATGTAATACAAGATTTCTCATAAGTTTGTCGTCCTTTATCAAGAAAAAAAATGTTTACATGAAATTCACATTAAGTTTTTCTTTAGGGTATGAATTTCATATTATTACAACATTGGATATTTATTATTTACTAGCCATTTCATAATAGCAATTAAGCATATCCGTTTTTTCTTGATTTGAATAAGACATAATGTATTTATGTCAGTTGAAGGCACTTGACTGTTTATTTATACAGATAACAAATTTAAAACTAATAGTTAAATATTATTGTCTATTTGTCTGACAAAATGTTTAAGATGTATGATTTATATTAATACCATGAATTGATACTATTTGAAATTCTCTTTAAGGTAAGTATAGAAAAAAAAATAATTTCACAATAATTTATTGAATAAATTAAAATTATACATACACATGTACATTGTACACATAATTAAGTAATTATAATGTGCATATAAATATTAATATAATAAGTATAAGTATAATATAAATTAATTTTCATTAAAATTATAAAAAAAACAATTGATTAAATAATAAAAATACAAGTTACCTTATATTGTTTAGCAATCAGCATATTTTTCATTATACAGTTATTTTCAATTTTCCTAAGAGTTTTTTTTTGAAATGTCAATAACATTTTTTTGCGGAGTCGAAATATTTGAAAAATAAATACAAAGTTCCTCATAAGTTATTCTTATGGCGATAAAAAAATTATAAGAATATATAGGCACTATTTTTTTTTATTTGCATTTGAAGTTCAAATTTTGACAAAAATTCGCCAAAATCATGAATATTTTTAACTATTTGGTAGTTAAAAATTTATAAATATTTTACTATCAAAAGCTAAGAATTTAAAATTTAATACTATACGGTCCATAAGTTAAGCTTAGAATAATTAAAAAAAAGTTTGAGGATTATTCAATTAAAACAATTTTACGATTGTTTAAAGTTTTAATTTTAATAAATAATTTGAAATCAAAAATACACGTGTAAAATAACGTTTTACAAATAAATAATTTTCGATTTTTGTATTTTTTAGACTTTTACTTAAATGTTTGAATTTGTTACAAAATAGAATATATGACAATATTTAAATATAATATATTCTAGACTGACAAATCACCTCCGTTCAGAATCGGTTTTCGTATACAATGATAATTGCATTCAAATTTAACCTACCCTAGTTTGAAGTCCACCCCACCCCCTAATGTACAGCAGAGCGACACCCACTACCCGCTTTTTTTTATTAGCATTTAAAGTTCGATTTTTTACAAAAGACGTAAAAACAATGAAAATGTGCAAATTATTTCGAATTAGAAATTCATGAATATTTTACGTTTTAAATCTAATATTTGAAAATTTAATAAAAGATTCTTCATAAGTTTGTTTATTTTTATTAAAAACAAAATTCTCTACCGAAAAGTCAAATTAAATTTTTATGAGCGTTTGAAGTTGAAAATTTTCCGAAATTAGATAATCAGTTGATTTCAAAAACGAATGACCTTATACACACTTGGAATGTATACCATATGTATATTTACCAATTATTATACTTGATAAAATTTCCAAAATATTTTGACTCGTTTTTAGTTGATTACGAACATTTAAAATTTTAAAATTTAAGAGTCTGAGTGGAGCAAAGAATGTATTGGTTTTACAATTGCTTTTTTTTTTTTATTGAAGGTCAACATTTTAATTTCGCAATAGTTGCCCAGGAAAACAAAATAAAAATTGAGAAAAAATGGGAATTTTTACGCAAAATCGATTTTGGTTTTTGGTGTAACTCTGAAAAAATGATCGAAAACACATGCAATTTTCACAAAATGTTTATACTAGCCTTTTCTATACATTAAAATTTTTTCAAAATATTTTGATTTGTTATAATATTAAAAATTCAGTCACTTTTTTTATAAGCATTTCAAGTTAAAATATTAACAAAATACGCAAAAAATGAAAAAAATTTGCAAATTATTTTGAGCTATAAATTCATAAAAAATGTTCTTTTTAAATCTGAGATTTAAAAATGTAATACAAGATTTCTCATAAGTTTGTCGTCCTTTATCAAGAAAAAAAATGTTTACATGAAATTCACATTAAGTTTTTCTTTAGGGTATGAATTTCATATTATTACAACATTGGATATTTATTATTTACTAGCCATTTCATAATAGCAATTAAGCATATCCGTTTTTTCTTGATTTGAATAAGACATAATGTATTTATGTCAGTTGAAGGCACTTGACTGTTTATTTATACAGATAACAAATTTAAAACTAATAGTTAAATATTATTGTCTATTTGTCTGACAAAATGTTTAAGATGTATGATTTATATTAATACCATGAATTGATACTATTTGAAATTCTCTTTAAGGTAAGTATAGAAAAAAAAATAATTTCACAATAATTTATTGAATAAATTAAAATTATACATACACATGTACATTGTACACATAATTAAGTAATTATAATGTGCATATAAATATTAATATAATAAGTATAAGTATAATATAAATTAATTTTCATTAAAATTATAAAAAAAACAATTGATTAAATAATAAAAATACAAGTTACCTTATATTGTTTAGCAATCAGCATATTTTTCATTATACAGTTATTTTCAATTTTCCTAAGAGTTTTTTTTTGAAATGTCAATAACATTTTTTTGCGGAGTCAAAATATTTGAAAAATAAATACAAAGTTCCTCATAAGTTATTCTTATGGCGATAAAAAAATTATAAGAATATATAGGCACTATTTTTTTTTATTTGCATTTGAAGTTCAAATTTTGACAAAAATTCGCCAAAATCATGAATATTTTTAACTATTTGGTAGTTAAAAATTTATAAATATTTTACTATCAAAAGCTAAGAATTTAAAATTTAATACTATACGGTCCATAAGTTAAGCTTAGAATAATTAAAAAAAAGTTTGAGGATTATTCAATTAAAACAATTTTACGATTGTTTAAAGTTTTAATTTTAATAAATAATTTGAAATCAAAAATACACGTGTAAAATAACGTTTTACAAATAAATAATTTTCGATTTTTGTATTTTTTAGACTTTTACTTAAATGTTTGAATTTGTTACAAAATAGAATATATGACAATATTTAAATATAATATATTCTAGACTGACAAATCACCTCCGTTCAGAATCGGTTTTCGTATACAATGATAATTGCATTCAAATTTAACCTACCCTAGTTTGAAGTCCACCCCACCCCCTAATGTACAGCAGAGCGACACCCACTACCCGCTTTTTTTTATTAGCATTTAAAGTTCGATTTTTTACAAAAGACGTAAAAACAATGAAAATGTGCAAATTATTTCGAATTAGAAATTCATGAATATTTTACGTTTTAAATCTAATATTTGAAAATTTAATAAAAGATTCTTCATAAGTTTGTTTATTTTTATTAAAAACAAAATTCTCTACCGAAAAGTCAAATTAAATTTTTATGAGCGTTTGAAGTTGAAAATTTTCCGAAATTAGATAATCAGTTGATTTCAAAAACGAATGACCTTATACACACTTGGAATGTATACCATATGTATATTTACCAATTATTATACTTGATAAAATTTCCAAAATATTTTGACTCGTTTTTAGTTGATTACGAACATTTAAAATTTTAAAATTTAAGAGTCTGAGTGGAGCAAAGAATGTATTGGTTTTACAATTGCTTTTTTTTTTTTTATTGAAGGTCAACATTTTAATTTCGCAATAGTTGCCCAGGAAAACAAAATAAAAATTGAGAAAAAATGGGAATTTTTACGCAAAATCGATTTTGGTTTTTGGTGTAACTCTGAAAAAATGATCGAAAACACATGCAATTTTCACAAAATGTTTATACTAGCCTTTTCTATACATTAAAATTTTTTCAAAATATTTTGATTTGTTATAATATTAAAAATTCAGTCACTTTTTTTATAAGCATTTCAAGTTAAAATATTAACAAAATACGCAAAAAATGAAAAAAATTTGCAAATTATTTTGAGCTATAAATTCATAAAAAATGTTCTTTTTAAATCTGAGATTTAAAAATGTAATACAAGATTTCTCATAAGTTTGTCGTCCTTTATCAAGAAAAAAAATGTTTACATGAAATTCACATTAAGTTTTTCTTTAGGGTATGAATTTCATATTATTACAACATTGGATATTTATTATTTACTAGCCATTTCATAATAGCAATTAAGCATATCCGTTTTTTCTTGATTTGAATAAGACATAATGTATTTATGTCAGTTGAAGGCACTTGACTGTTTATTTATACAGATAACAAATTTAAAACTAATAGTTAAATATTATTGTCTATTTGTCTGACAAAATGTTTAAGATGTATGATTTATATTAATACCATGAATTGATACTATTTGAAATTCTCTTTAAGGTAAGTATAGGAAAAAAAATAATTTCACAATAATTTATTGAATAAATTAAAATTATACATACACATGTACATTGTACACATAATTAAGTAATTATAATGTGCATATAAATATTAATATAATAAGTATAAGTATAATATAAATTAATTTTCATTAAAATTATAAAAAAAACAATTGATTAAATAATAAAAATACAAGTTACCTTATATTGTTTAGCAATCAGCATATTTTTCATTATACAGTTATTTTCAATTTTCCTAAGAGTTTTTTTTTGAAATGTCAATAACATTTTTTTGCGGAGTCAAAATATTTGAAAAATAAATACAAAGTTCCTCATAAGTTATTCTTATGGCGATAAAAAAATTATAAGAATATATAGGCACTATTTTTTTTTATTTGCATTTGAAGTTCAAATTTTGACAAAAATTCGCCAAAATCATGAATATTTTTAACTATTTGGTAGTTAAAAATTTATAAATATTTTACTATCAAAAGCTAAGAATTTAAAATTTAATACTATACGGTCCATAAGTTAAGCTTAGAATAATTAAAAAAAAGTTTGAGGATTATTCAATTAAAACAATTTTACGATTGTTTAAAGTTTTAATTTTAATAAATAATTTGAAATCAAAAATACACGTGTAAAATAACGTTTTACAAATAAATAATTTTCGATTTTTGTATTTTTTAGACTTTTACTTAAATGTTTGAATTTGTTACAAAATAGAATATATGACAATATTTAAATATAATATATTCTAGACTGACAAATCACCTCCGTTCAGAATCGGTTTTCGTATACAATGATAATTGCATTCAAATTTAACCTACCCTAGTTTGAAGTCCACCCCACCCCCTAATGTACAGCAGAGCGACACCCACTACCCGCTTTTTTTTATTAGCATTTAAAGTTCGATTTTTTACAAAAGACGTAAAAACAATGAAAATGTGCAAATTATTTCGAATTAGAAATTCATGAATATTTTACGTTTTAAATCTAATATTTGAAAATTTAATAAAAGATTCTTCATAAGTTTGTTTATTTTTATTAAAAACAAAATTCTCTACCGAAAAGTCAAATTAAATTTTTATGAGCGTTTGAAGTTGAAAATTTTTCGAAATTAGATAATCAGTTGATTTCAAATACGAATGACCTTATACACACTTGGAATGTATACCATATGTATATTTACCAATTATTATACTTGATAAAATTTCCAAAATATTTTGACTCGTTTTTAGTTGATTACGAACATTTAAAATTTTAAAATTTAAGAGTCTGAGTGGAGCAAAGAATGTATTGGTTTTACAATTGCTTTTTTTTTTTTATTGAAGGTCAACATTTTAATTTCGCAATAGTTGCCCAGGAAAACAAAATAAAAATTGAGAAAAAATGGGAATTTTTACGCAAAATCGATTTTGGTTTTTGGTGTAACTCTGAAAAAATGATCGAAAACACATGCAATTTTCACAAAATGTTTATACTAGCCTTTTCTATACATTAAAATTTTTTCAAAATATTTTGATTTGTTATAATATTAAAAATTCAGTCACTTTTTTTATAAGCATTTCAAGTTAAAATATTAACAAAATACGCAAAAAATGAAAAAAATTTGCAAATTATTTTGAGCTATAAATTCATAAAAAATGTTCTTTTTAAATCTGAGATTTAAAAATGTAATACAAGATTTCTCATAAGTTTGTCGTCCTTTATCAAGAAAAAAAATGTTTACATGAAATTCACATTAAGTTTTTCTTTAGGGTATGAATTTCATATTATTACAACATTGGATATTTATTATTTACTAGCCATTTCATAATAGCAATTAAGCATATCCGTTTTTTCTTGATTTGAATAAGACATAATGTATTTATGTCAGTTGAAGGCACTTGACTGTTTATTTATACAGATAACAAATTTAAAACTAATAGTTAAATATTATTGTCTATTTGTCTGACAAAATGTTTAAGATGTATGATTTATATTAATACCATGAATTGATACTATTTGAAATTCTCTTTAAGGTAAGTATAGGAAAAAAAATAATTTCACAATAATTTATTGAATAAATTAAAATTATACATACACATGTACATTGTACACATAATTAAGTAATTATAATGTGCATATAAATATTAATATAATAAGTATAAGTATAATATAAATTAATTTTCATTAAAATTATAAAAAAAACAATTGATTAAATAATAAAAATACAAGTTACCTTATATTGTTTAGCAATCAGCATATTTTTCATTATACAGTTATTTTCAATTTTCCTAAGAGTTTTTTTTTGAAATGTCAATAACATTTTTTTGCGGAGTCAAAATATTTGAAAAATAAATACAAAGTTCCTCATAAGTTATTCTTATGGCGATAAAAAAATTATAAGAATATATAGGCACTATTTTTTTTTATTTGCATTTGAAGTTCAAATTTTGACAAAAATTCGCCAAAATCATGAATATTTTTAACTATTTGGTAGTTAAAAATTTATAAATATTTTACTATCAAAAGCTAAGAATTTAAAATTTAATACTATACGGTCCATAAGTTAAGCTTAGAATAATTAAAAAAAAGTTTGAGGATTATTCAATTAAAACAATTTTACGATTGTTTAAAGTTTTAATTTTAATAAATAATTTGAAATCAAAAATACACGTGTAAAATAACGTTTTACAAATAAATAATTTTCGATTTTTGTATTTTTTAGACTTTTACTTAAATGTTTGAATTTGTTACAAAATAGAATATATGACAATATTTAAATATAATATATTCTAGACTGACAAATCACCTCCGTTCAGAATCGGTTTTCGTATACAATGATAATTGCATTCAAATTTAACCTACCCTAGTTTGAAGTCCACCCCACCCCCTAATGTACAGCAGAGCGACACCCACTACCCGCTTTTTTTTATTAGCATTTAAAGTTCGATTTTTTACAAAAGACGTAAAAACAATGAAAATGTGCAAATTATTTCGAATTAGAAATTCATGAATATTTTACGTTTTAAATCTAATATTTGAAAATTTAATAAAAGATTCTTCATAAGTTTGTTTATTTTTATTAAAAACAAAATTCTCTACCGAAAAGTCAAATTAAATTTTTATGAGCGTTTGAAGTTGAAAATTTTTCGAAATTAGATAATCAGTTGATTTCAAATACGAATGACCTTATACACACTTGGAATGTATACCATATGTATATTTACCAATTATTATACTTGATAAAATTTCCAAAATATTTTGACTCGTTTTTAGTTGATTACGAACATTTAAAATTTTAAAATTTAAGAGTCTGAGTGGAGCAAAGAATGTATTGGTTTTACAATTGCTTTTTTTTTTTTATTGAAGGTCAACATTTTAATTTCGCAATAGTTGCCCAGGAAAACAAAATAAAAATTGAGAAAAAATGGGAATTTTTACGCAAAATCGATTTTGGTTTTTGGTGTAACTCTAAAAAAATGATCGAAAACACATGCAATTTTCACAAAATGTTTATACTAGCCTTTTCTATACATTAAAATTTTTTCAAAATATTTTGATTTGTTATAATATTAAAAATTCAGTCACTTTTTTTATAAGCATTTCAAGTTAAAATATTAACAAAATACGCAAAAAATGAAAAAAATTTGCAAATTATTTTGAGCTATAAATTCATAAAAAATGTTCTTTTTAAATCTGAGATTTAAAAATGTAATACAAGATTTCTCATAAGTTTGTCGTCCTTTATCAAGAAAAAAAATGTTTACATGAAATTCACATTAAGTTTTTCTTTAGGGTATGAATTTCATATTATTACAACATTGGATATTTATTATTTACTAGCCATTTCATAATAGCAATTAAGCATATCCGTTTTTTCTTGATTTGAATAAGACATAATGTATTTATGTCAGTTGAAGGCACTTGACTGTTTATTTATACAGATAACAAATTTAAAACTAATAGTTAAATATTATTGTCTATTTGTCTGACAAAATGTTTAAGATGTATGATTTATATTAATACCATGAATTGATACTATTTGAAATTCTCTTTAAGGTAAGTATAGAAAAAAAAATAATTTCACAATAATTTATTGAATAAATTAAAATTATACATACACATGTACATTGTACACATAATTAAGTAATTATAATGTGCATATAAATATTAATATAATAAGTATAAGTATAATATAAATTAATTTTCATTAAAATTATAAAAAAAACAATTGATTAAATAATAAAAATACAAGTTACCTTATATTGTTTAGCAATCAGCATATTTTTCATTATACAGTTATTTTCAATTTTCCTAAGAGTTTTTTTTTGAAATGTCAATAACATTTTTTTGCGGAGTCAAAATATTTGAAAAATAAATACAAAGTTCCTCATAAGTTATTCTTATGGCGATAAAAAAATTATAAGAATATATAGGCACTATTTTTTTTTATTTGCATTTGAAGTTCAAATTTTGACAAAAATTCGCCAAAATCATGAATATTTTTAACTATTTGGTAGTTAAAAATTTATAAATATTTTACTATCAAAAGCTAAGAATTTAAAATTTAATACTATACGGTCCATAAGTTAAGCTTAGAATAATTAAAAAAAAGTTTGAGGATTATTCAATTAAAACAATTTTACGATTGTTTAAAGTTTTAATTTTAATAAATAATTTGAAATCAAAAATACACGTGTAAAATAACGTTTTACAAATAAATAATTTTCGATTTTTGTATTTTTTAGACTTTTACTTAAATGTTTGAATTTGTTACAAAATAGAATATATGACAATATTTAAATATAATATATTCTAGACTGACAAATCACCTCCGTTCAGAATCGGTTTTCGTATACAATGATAATTGCATTCAAATTTAACCTACCCTAGTTTGAAGTCCACCCCACCCCCTAATGTACAGCAGAGCGACACCCACTACCCGCTTTTTTTTATTAGCATTTAAAGTTCGATTTTTTACAAAAGACGTAAAAACAATGAAAATGTGCAAATTATTTCGAATTAGAAATTCATGAATATTTTACGTTTTAAATCTAATATTTGAAAATTTAATAAAAGATTCTTCATAAGTTTGTTTATTTTTATTAAAAACAAAATTCTCTACCGAAAAGTCAAATTAAATTTTTATGAGCGTTTGAAGTTGAAAATTTTCCGAAATTAGATAATCAGTTGATTTCAAAAACGAATGACCTTATACACACTTGGAATGTATACCATATGTATATTTACCAATTATTATACTTGATAAAATTTCCAAAATATTTTGACTCGTTTTTAGTTGATTACGAACATTTAAAATTTTAAAATTTAAGAGTCTGAGTGGAGCAAAGAATGTATTGGTTTTACAATTGCTTTTTTTTTTTTATTGAAGGTCAACATTTTAATTTCGCAATAGTTGCCCAGGAAAACAAAATAAAAATTGAGAAAAAATGGGAATTTTTACGCAAAATCGATTTTGGTTTTTGGTGTAACTCTAAAAAAATGATCGAAAACACATGCAATTTTCACAAAATGTTTATACTAGCCTTTTCTATACATTAAAATTTTTTCAAAATATTTTGATTTGTTATAATATTAAAAATTCAGTCACTTTTTTTATAAGCATTTCAAGTTAAAATATTAACAAAATACGCAAAAAATGAAAAAAATTTGCAAATTATTTTGAGCTATAAATTCATAAAAAATGTTCTTTTTAAATCTGAGATTTAAAAATGTAATACAAGATTTCTCATAAGTTTGTCGTCCTTTATCAAGAAAAAAAATGTTTACATGAAATTCACATTAAGTTTTTCTTTAGGGTATGAATTTCATATTATTACAACATTGGATATTTATTATTTACTAGCCATTTCATAATAGCAATTAAGCATATCCGTTTTTTCTTGATTTGAATAAGACATAATGTATTTATGTCAGTTGAAGGCACTTGACTGTTTATTTATACAGATAACAAATTTAAAACTAATAGTTAAATATTATTGTCTATTTGTCTGACAAAATGTTTAAGATGTATGATTTATATTAATACCATGAATTGATACTATTTGAAATTCTCTTTAAGGTAAGTATAGAAAAAAAAATAATTTCACAATAATTTATTGAATAAATTAAAATTATACATACACATGTACATTGTACACATAATTAAGTAATTATAATGTGCATATAAATATTAATATAATAAGTATAAGTATAATATAAATTAATTTTCATTAAAATTATAAAAAAAACAATTGATTAAATAATAAAAATACAAGTTACCTTATATTGTTTAGCAATCAGCATATTTTTCATTATACAGTTATTTTCAATTTTCCTAAGAGTTTTTTTTTGAAATGTCAATAACATTTTTTTGCGGAGTCAAAATATTTGAAAAATAAATACAAAGTTCCTCATAAGTTATTCTTATGGCGATAAAAAAATTATAAGAATATATAGGCACTATTTTTTTTTATTTGCATTTGAAGTTCAAATTTTGACAAAAATTCGCCAAAATCATGAATATTTTTAACTATTTGGTAGTTAAAAATTTATAAATATTTTACTATCAAAAGCTAAGAATTTAAAATTTAATACTATACGGTCCATAAGTTAAGCTTAGAATAATTAAAAAAAAGTTTGAGGATTATTCAATTAAAACAATTTTACGATTGTTTAAAGTTTTAATTTTAATAAATAATTTGAAATCAAAAATACACGTGTAAAATAACGTTTTACAAATAAATAATTTTCGATTTTTGTATTTTTTAGACTTTTACTTAAATGTTTGAATTTGTTACAAAATAGAATATATGACAATATTTAAATATAATATATTCTAGACTGACAAATCACCTCCGTTCAGAATCGGTTTTCGTATACAATGATAATTGCATTCAAATTTAACCTACCCTAGTTTGAAGTCCACCCCACCCCCTAATGTACAGCAGAGCGACACCCACTACCCGCTTTTTTTTATTAGCATTTAAAGTTCGATTTTTTACAAAAGACGTAAAAACAATGAAAATGTGCAAATTATTTCGAATTAGAAATTCATGAATATTTTACGTTTTAAATCTAATATTTGAAAATTTAATAAAAGATTCTTCATAAGTTTGTTTATTTTTATTAAAAACAAAATTCTCTACCGAAAAGTCAAATTAAATTTTTATGAGCGTTTGAAGTTGAAAATTTTTCGAAATTAGATAATCAGTTGATTTCAAATACGAATGACCTTATACACACTTGGAATGTATACCATATGTATATTTACCAATTATTATACTTGATAAAATTTCCAAAATATTTTGACTCGTTTTTAGTTGATTACGAACATTTAAAATTTTAAAATTTAAGAGTCTGAGTGGAGCAAAGAATGTATTGGTTTTACAATTGCTTTTTTTTTTTTATTGAAGGTCAACATTTTAATTTCGCAATAGTTGCCCAGGAAAACAAAATAAAAATTGAGAAAAAATGGGAATTTTTACGCAAAATCGATTTTGGTTTTTGGTGTAACTCTAAAAAAATGATCGAAAACACATGCAATTTTCACAAAATGTTTATACTAGCCTTTTCTATACATTAAAATTTTTTCAAAATATTTTGATTTGTTATAATATTAAAAATTCAGTCACTTTTTTTATAAGCATTTCAAGTTAAAATATTAACAAAATACGCAAAAAATGAAAAAAATTTGCAAATTATTTTGAGCTATAAATTCATAAAAAATGTTCTTTTTAAATCTGAGATTTAAAAATGTAATACAAGATTTCTCATAAGTTTGTCGTCCTTTATCAAGAAAAAAAATGTTTACATGAAATTCACATTAAGTTTTTCTTTAGGGTATGAATTTCATATTATTACAACATTGGATATTTATTATTTACTAGCCATTTCATAATAGCAATTAAGCATATCCGTTTTTTCTTGATTTGAATAAGACATAATGTATTTATGTCAGTTGAAGGCACTTGACTGTTTATTTATACAGATAACAAATTTAAAACTAATAGTTAAATATTATTGTCTATTTGTCTGGCAAAATGTTTAAGATGTATGATTTATATTAATACCATGAATTGATACTATTTGAAATTCTCTTTAAGGTAAGTATAGAAAAAAAAATAATTTCACAATAATTTATTGAATAAATTAAAATTATACATACACATGTACATTGTACACATAATTAAGTAATTATAATGTGCATATAAATATTAATATAATAAGTATAAGTATAATATAAATTAATTTTCATTAAAATTATAAAAAAAACAATTGATTAAATAATAAAAATACAAGTTACCTTATATTGTTTAGCAATCAGCATATTTTTCATTATACAGTTATTTTCAATTTTCCTAAGAGTTTTTTTTTGAAATGTCAATAACATTTTTTTGCGGAGTCAAAATATTTGAAAAATAAATACAAAGTTCCTCATAAGTTATTCTTATGGCGATAAAAAAATTATAAGAATATATAGGCACTATTTTTTTTTATTTGCATTTGAAGTTCAAATTTTGACAAAAATTCGCCAAAATCATGAATATTTTTAACTATTTGGTAGTTAAAAATTTATAAATATTTTACTATCAAAAGCTAAGAATTTAAAATTTAATACTATACGGTCCATAAGTTAAGCTTAGAATAATTAAAAAAAAGTTTGAGGATTATTCAATTAAAACAATTTTACGATTGTTTAAAGTTTTAATTTTAATAAATAATTTGAAATCAAAAATACACGTGTAAAATAACGTTTTACAAATAAATAATTTTCGATTTTTGTATTTTTTAGACTTTTACTTAAATGTTTGAATTTGTTACAAAATAGAATATATGACAATATTTAAATATAATATATTCTAGACTGACAAATCACCTCCGTTCAGAATCGGTTTTCGTATACAATGATAATTGCATTCAAATTTAACCTACCCTAGTTTGAAGTCCACCCCACCCCCTAATGTACAGCAGAGCGACACCCACTACCCGCTTTTTTTTATTAGCATTTAAAGTTCGATTTTTTACAAAAGACGTAAAAACAATGAAAATGTGCAAATTATTTCGAATTAGAAATTCATGAATATTTTACGTTTTAAATCTAATATTTGAAAATTTAATAAAAGATTCTTCATAAGTTTGTTTATTTTTATTAAAAACAAAATTCTCTACCGAAAAGTCAAATTAAATTTTTATGAGCGTTTGAAGTTGAAAATTTTCCGAAATTAGATAATCAGTTGATTTCAAAAACGAATGACCTTATACACACTTGGAATGTATACCATATGTATATTTACCAATTATTATACTTGATAAAATTTCCAAAATATTTTGACTCGTTTTTAGTTGATTACGAACATTTAAAATTTTAAAATTTAAGAGTCTGAGTGGAGCAAAGAATGTATTGGTTTTACAATTGCTTTTTTTTTTTTATTGAAGGTCAACATTTTAATTTCGCAATAGTTGCCCAGGAAAACAAAATAAAAATTGAGAAAAAATGGGAATTTTTACGCAAAATCGATTTTGGTTTTTGGTGTAACTCTAAAAAAATGATCGAAAACACATGCAATTTTCACAAAATGTTTATACTAGCCTTTTCTATACATTAAAATTTTTTCAAAATATTTTGATTTGTTATAATATTAAAAATTCAGTCACTTTTTTTATAAGCATTTCAAGTTAAAATATTAACAAAATACGCAAAAAATGAAAAAAATTTGCAAATTATTTTGAGCTATAAATTCATAAAAAATGTTCTTTTTAAATCTGAGATTTAAAAATGTAATACAAGATTTCTCATAAGTTTGTCGTCCTTTATCAAGAAAAAAAATGTTTACATGAAATTCACATTAAGTTTTTCTTTAGGGTATGAATTTCATATTATTACAACATTGGATATTTATTATTTACTAGCCATTTCATAATAGCAATTAAGCATATCCGTTTTTTCTTGATTTGAATAAGACATAATGTATTTATGTCAGTTGAAGGCACTTGACTGTTTATTTATACAGATAACAAATTTAAAACTAATAGTTAAATATTATTGTCTATTTGTCTGACAAAATGTTTAAGATGTATGATTTATATTAATACCATGAATTGATACTATTTGAAATTCTCTTTAAGGTAAGTATAGAAAAAAAAATAATTTCACAATAATTTATTGAATAAATTAAAATTATACATACACATGTACATTGTACACATAATTAAGTAATTATAATGTGCATATAAATATTAATATAATAAGTATAAGTATAATATAAATTAATTTTCATTAAAATTATAAAAAAAACAATTGATTAAATAATAAAAATACAAGTTACCTTATATTGTTTAGCAATCAGCATATTTTTCATTATACAGTTATTTTCAATTTTCCTAAGAGTTTTTTTTTGAAATGTCAATAACATTTTTTTGCGGAGTCAAAATATTTGAAAAATAAATACAAAGTTCCTCATAAGTTATTCTTATGGCGATAAAAAAATTATAAGAATATATAGGCACTATTTTTTTTTATTTGCATTTGAAGTTCAAATTTTGACAAAAATTCGCCAAAATCATGAATATTTTTAACTATTTGGTAGTTAAAAATTTATAAATATTTTACTATCAAAAGCTAAGAATTTAAAATTTAATACTATACGGTCCATAAGTTAAGCTTAGAATAATTAAAAAAAAGTTTGAGGATTATTCAATTAAAACAATTTTACGATTGTTTAAAGTTTTAATTTTAATAAATAATTTGAAATCAAAAATACACGTGTAAAATAACGTTTTACAAATAAATAATTTTCGATTTTTGTATTTTTTAGACTTTTACTTAAATGTTTGAATTTGTTACAAAATAGAATATATGACAATATTTAAATATAATATATTCTAGACTGACAAATCACCTCCGTTCAGAATCGGTTTTCGTATACAATGATAATTGCATTCAAATTTAACCTACCCTAGTTTGAAGTCCACCCCACCCCCTAATGTACAGCAGAGCGACACCCACTACCCGCTTTTTTTTATTAGCATTTAAAGTTCGATTTTTTACAAAAGACGTAAAAACAATGAAAATGTGCAAATTATTTCGAATTAGAAATTCATGAATATTTTACGTTTTAAATCTAATATTTGAAAATTTAATAAAAGATTCTTCATAAGTTTGTTTATTTTTATTAAAAACAAAATTCTCTACCGAAAAGTCAAATTAAATTTTTATGAGCGTTTGAAGTTGAAAATTTTTCGAAATTAGATAATCAGTTGATTTAAAAAACGAATGACCTTATACACACTTGGAATGTATACCATATGTATATTTACCAATTATTATACTTGATAAAATTTCCAAAATATTTTGACTCGTTTTTAGTTGATTACGAACATTTAAAATTTTAAAATTTAAGAGTCTGAGTGGAGCAAAGAATGTATTGGTTTTACAATTGCTTTTTTTTTTTTATTGAAGGTCAACATTTTAATTTCGCAATAGTTGCCCAGGAAAACAAAATAAAAATTGAGAAAAAATGGGAATTTTTACGCAAAATCGATTTTGGTTTTTGGTGTAACTCTGAAAAAATGATCGAAAACACATGCAATTTTCACAAAATGTTTATACTAGCCTTTTCTATACATTAAAATTTTTTCAAAATATTTTGATTTGTTATAATATTAAAAATTCAGTCACTTTTTTTATAAGCATTTCAAGTTAAAATATTAACAAAATACGCAAAAAATGAAAAAAATTTGCAAATTATTTTGAGCTATAAATTCATAAAAAATGTTCTTTTTAAATCTGAGATTTAAAAATGTAATACAAGATTTCTCATAAGTTTGTCGTCCTTTATCAAGAAAAAAAATGTTTACATGAAATTCACATTAAGTTTTTCTTTAGGGTATGAATTTCATATTATTACAACATTGGATATTTATTATTTACTAGCCATTTCATAATAGCAATTAAGCATATCCGTTTTTTCTTGATTTGAATAAGACATAATGTATTTATGTCAGTTGAAGGCACTTGACTGTTTATTTATACAGATAACAAATTTAAAACTAATAGTTAAATATTATTGTCTATTTGTCTGGCAAAATGTTTAAGATGTATGATTTATATTAATACCATGAATTGATACTATTTGAAATTCTCTTTAAGGTAAGTATAGAAAAAAAAATAATTTCACAATAATTTATTGAATAAATTAAAATTATACATACACATGTACATTGTACACATAATTAAGTAATTATAATGTGCATATAAATATTAATATAATAAGTATAAGTATAATATAAATTAATTTTCATTAAAATTATAAAAAAAACAATTGATTAAATAATAAAAATACAAGTTACCTTATATTGTTTAGCAATCAGCATATTTTTCATTATACAGTTATTTTCAATTTTCCTAAGAGTTTTTTTTTGAAATGTCAATAACATTTTTTTGCGGAGTCAAAATATTTGAAAAATAAATACAAAGTTCCTCATAAGTTATTCTTATGGCGATAAAAAAATTATAAGAATATATAGGCACTATTTTTTTTTATTTGCATTTGAAGTTCAAATTTTGACAAAAATTCGCCAAAATCATGAATATTTTTAACTATTTGGTAGTTAAAAATTTATAAATATTTTACTATCAAAAGCTAAGAATTTAAAATTTAATACTATACGGTCCATAAGTTAAGCTTAGAATAATTAAAAAAAAGTTTGAGGATTATTCAATTAAAACAATTTTACGATTGTTTAAAGTTTTAATTTTAATAAATAATTTGAAATCAAAAATACACGTGTAAAATAACGTTTTACAAATAAATAATTTTCGATTTTTGTATTTTTTAGACTTTTACTTAAATGTTTGAATTTGTTACAAAATAGAATATATGACAATATTTAAATATAATATATTCTAGACTGACAAATCACCTCCGTTCAGAATCGGTTTTCGTATACAATGATAATTGCATTCAAATTTAACCTACCCTAGTTTGAAGTCCACCCCACCCCCTAATGTACAGCAGAGCGACACCCACTACCCGCTTTTTTTTATTAGCATTTAAAGTTCGATTTTTTACAAAAGACGTAAAAACAATGAAAATGTGCAAATTATTTCGAATTAGAAATTCATGAATATTTTACGTTTTAAATCTAATATTTGAAAATTTAATAAAAGATTCTTCATAAGTTTGTTTATTTTTATTAAAAACAAAATTCTCTACCGAAAAGTCAAATTAAATTTTTATGAGCGTTTGAAGTTGAAAATTTTCCGAAATTAGATAATCAGTTGATTTCAAAAACGAATGACCTTATACACACTTGGAATGTATACCATATGTATATTTACCAATTATTATACTTGATAAAATTTCCAAAATATTTTGACTCGTTTTTAGTTGATTACGAACATTTAAAATTTTAAAATTTAAGAGTCTGAGTGGAGCAAAGAATGTATTGGTTTTACAATTGCTTTTTTTTTTTTTATTGAAGGTCAACATTTTAATTTCGCAATAGTTGCCCAGGAAAACAAAATAAAAATTGAGAAAAAATGGGAATTTTTACGCAAAATCGATTTTGGTTTTTGGTGTAACTCTAAAAAAATGATCGAAAACACATGCAATTTTCACAAAATGTTTATACTAGCCTTTTCTATACATTAAAATTTTTTCAAAATATTTTGATTTGTTATAATATTAAAAATTCAGTCACTTTTTTTATAAGCATTTCAAGTTAAAATATTAACAAAATACGCAAAAAATGAAAAAAATTTGCAAATTATTTTGAGCTATAAATTCATAAAAAATGTTCTTTTTAAATCTGAGATTTAAAAATGTAATACAAGATTTCTCATAAGTTTGTCGTCCTTTATCAAGAAAAAAAATGTTTACATGAAATTCACATTAAGTTTTTCTTTAGGGTATGAATTTCATATTATTACAACATTGGATATTTATTATTTACTAGCCATTTCATAATAGCAATTAAGCATATCCGTTTTTTCTTGATTTGAATAAGACATAATGTATTTATGTCAGTTGAAGGCACTTGACTGTTTATTTATACAGATAACAAATTTAAAACTAATAGTTAAATATTATTGTCTATTTGTCTGACAAAATGTTTAAGATGTATGATTTATATTAATACCATGAATTGATACTATTTGAAATTCTCTTTAAGGTAAGTATAGAAAAAAAAATAATTTCACAATAATTTATTGAATAAATTAAAATTATACATACACATGTACATTGTACACATAATTAAGTAATTATAATGTGCATATAAATATTAATATAATAAGTATAAGTATAATATAAATTAATTTTCATTAAAATTATAAAAAAAACAATTGATTAAATAATAAAAATACAAGTTACCTTATATTGTTTAGCAATCAGCATATTTTTCATTATACAGTTATTTTCAATTTTCCTAAGAGTTTTTTTTTGAAATGTCAATAACATTTTTTTGCGGAGTCAAAATATTTGAAAAATAAATACAAAGTTCCTCATAAGTTATTCTTATGGCGATAAAAAAATTATAAGAATATATAGGCACTATTTTTTTTTATTTGCATTTGAAGTTCAAATTTTGACAAAAATTCGCCAAAATCATGAATATTTTTAACTATTTGGTAGTTAAAAATTTATAAATATTTTACTATCAAAAGCTAAGAATTTAAAATTTAATACTATACGGTCCATAAGTTAAGCTTAGAATAATTAAAAAAAAGTTTGAGGATTATTCAATTAAAACAATTTTACGATTGTTTAAAGTTTTAATTTTAATAAATAATTTGAAATCAAAAATACACGTGTAAAATAACGTTTTACAAATAAATAATTTTCGATTTTTGTATTTTTTAGACTTTTACTTAAATGTTTGAATTTGTTACAAAATAGAATATATGACAATATTTAAATATAATATATTCTAGACTGACAAATCACCTCCGTTCAGAATCGGTTTTCGTATACAATGATAATTGCATTCAAATTTAACCTACCCTAGTTTGAAGTCCACCCCACCCCCTAATGTACAGCAGAGCGACACCCACTACCCGCTTTTTTTTATTAGCATTTAAAGTTCGATTTTTTACAAAAGACGTAAAAACAATGAAAATGTGCAAATTATTTCGAATTAGAAATTCATGAATATTTTACGTTTTAAATCTAATATTTGAAAATTTAATAAAAGATTCTTCATAAGTTTGTTTATTTTTATTAAAAACAAAATTCTCTACCGAAAAGTCAAATTAAATTTTTATGAGCGTTTGAAGTTGAAAATTTTTCGAAATTAGATAATCAGTTGATTTAAAAAACGAATGACCTTATACACACTTGGAATGTATACCATATGTATATTTACCAATTATTATACTTGATAAAATTTCCAAAATATTTTGACTCGTTTTTAGTTGATTACGAACATTTAAAATTTTAAAATTTAAGAGTCTGAGTGGAGCAAAGAATGTATTGGTTTTACAATTGCTTTTTTTTTTTTATTGAAGGTCAACATTTTAATTTCGCAATAGTTGCCCAGGAAAACAAAATAAAAATTGAGAAAAAATGGGAATTTTTACGCAAAATCGATTTTGGTTTTTGGTGTAACTCTGAAAAAATGATCGAAAACACATGCAATTTTCACAAAATGTTTATACTAGCCTTTTCTATACATTAAAATTTTTTCAAAATATTTTGATTTGTTATAATATTAAAAATTCAGTCACTTTTTTTATAAGCATTTCAAGTTAAAATATTAACAAAATACGCAAAAAATGAAAAAAATTTGCAAATTATTTTGAGCTATAAATTCATAAAAAATGTTCTTTTTAAATCTGAGATTTAAAAATGTAATACAAGATTTCTCATAAGTTTGTCGTCCTTTATCAAGAAAAAAAATGTTTACATGAAATTCACATTAAGTTTTTCTTTAGGGTATGAATTTCATATTATTACAACATTGGATATTTATTATTTACTAGCCATTTCATAATAGCAATTAAGCATATCCGTTTTTTCTTGATTTGAATAAGACATAATGTATTTATGTCAGTTGAAGGCACTTGACTGTTTATTTATACAGATAACAAATTTAAAACTAATAGTTAAATATTATTGTCTATTTGTCTGACAAAATGTTTAAGATGTATGATTTATATTAATACCATGAATTGATACTATTTGAAATTCTCTTTAAGGTAAGTATAGAAAAAAAAATAATTTCACAATAATTTATTGAATAAATTAAAATTATACATACACATGTACATTGTACACATAATTAAGTAATTATAATGTGCATATAAATATTAATATAATAAGTATAAGTATAATATAAATTAATTTTCATTAAAATTATAAAAAAAACAATTGATTAAATAATAAAAATACAAGTTACCTTATATTGTTTAGCAATCAGCATATTTTTCATTATACAGTTATTTTCAATTTTCCTAAGAGTTTTTTTTTGAAATGTCAATAACATTTTTTTGCGGAGTCAAAATATTTGAAAAATAAATACAAAGTTCCTCATAAGTTATTCTTATGGCGATAAAAAAATTATAAGAATATATAGGCACTATTTTTTTTTATTTGCATTTGAAGTTCAAATTTTGACAAAAATTCGCCAAAATCATGAATATTTTTAACTATTTGGTAGTTAAAAATTTATAAATATTTTACTATCAAAAGCTAAGAATTTAAAATTTAATACTATACGGTCCATAAGTTAAGCTTAGAATAATTAAAAAAAAGTTTGAGGATTATTCAATTAAAACAATTTTACGATTGTTTAAAGTTTTAATTTTAATAAATAATTTGAAATCAAAAATACACGTGTAAAATAACGTTTTACAAATAAATAATTTTCGATTTTTGTATTTTTTAGACTTTTACTTAAATGTTTGAATTTGTTACAAAATAGAATATATGACAATATTTAAATATAATATATTCTAGACTGACAAATCACCTTCGTTCAGAATCGGTTTTCGTATACAATGATAATTGCATTCAAATTTAACCTACCCTAGTTTGAAGTCCACCCCACCCCCTAATGTACAGCAGAGCGACACCCACTACCCGCTTTTTTTTATTAGCATTTAAAGTTCGATTTTTTACAAAAGACGTAAAAACAATGAAAATGAGCAAATTATTTCGAATTAGAAATTCATGAATATTTTACGTTTTAAATCTAATATTTGAAAATTTAATAAAAGATTCTTCATAAGTTTGTTTATTTTTATTAAAAACAAAATTCTCTACCGAAAAGTCAAATTAAATTTTTATGAGCGTTTGAAGTTGAAAATTTTTCGAAATTAGATAATCAGTTGATTTAAAAAACGAATGACCTTATACACACTTGGAATGTATACCATATGTATATTTACCAATTATTATACTTGATAAAATTTCCAAAATATTTTGACTCGTTTTTAGTTGATTACGAACATTTAAAATTTTAAAATTTAAGAGTCTGAGTGGAGCAAAGAATGTATTGGTTTTACAATTGCTTTTTTTTTTTTATTGAAGGTCAACATTTTAATTTCGCAATAGTTGCCCAGGAAAACAAAATAAAAATTGAGAAAAAATGGGAATTTTTACGCAAAATCGATTTTGGTTTTTGGTGTAACTCTGAAAAAATGATCGAAAACACATGCAATTTTCACAAAATGTTTATACTAGCCTTTTCTATACATTAAAATTTTTTCAAAATATTTTGATTTGTTATAATATTAAAAATTCAGTCACTTTTTTTATAAGCATTTCAAGTTAAAATATTAACAAAATACGCAAAAAATGAAAAAAATTTGCAAATTATTTTGAGCTATAAATTCATAAAAAATGTTCTTTTTAAATCTGAGATTTAAAAATGTAATACAAGATTTCTCATAAGTTTGTCGTCCTTTATCAAGAAAAAAAATGTTTACATGAAATTCACATTAAGTTTTTCTTTAGGGTATGAATTTCATATTATTACAACATTGGATATTTATTATTTACTAGCCATTTCATAATAGCAATTAAGCATATCCGTTTTTTCTTGATTTGAATAAGACATAATGTATTTATGTCAGTTGAAGGCACTTGACTGTTTATTTATACAGATAACAAATTTAAAACTAATAGTTAAATATTATTGTCTATTTGTCTGACAAAATGTTTAAGATGTATGATTTATATTAATACCATGAATTGATACTATTTGAAATTCTCTTTAAGGTAAGTATAGAAAAAAAAATAATTTCACAATAATTTATTGAATAAATTAAAATTATACATACACATGTACATTGTACACATAATTAAGTAATTATAATGTGCATATAAATATTAATATAATAAGTATAAGTATAATATAAATTAATTTTCATTAAAATTATAAAAAAAACAATTGATTAAATAATAAAAATACAAGTTACCTTATATTGTTTAGCAATCAGCATATTTTTCATTATACAGTTATTTTCAATTTTCCTAAGAGTTTTTTTTTGAAATGTCAATAACATTTTTTTGCGGAGTCAAAATATTTGAAAAATAAATACAAAGTTCCTCATAAGTTATTCTTATGGCGATAAAAAAATTATAAGAATATATAGGCACTATTTTTTTTTATTTGCATTTGAAGTTCAAATTTTGACAAAAATTCGCCAAAATCATGAATATTTTTAACTATTTGGTAGTTAAAAATTTATAAATATTTTACTATCAAAAGCTAAGAATTTAAAATTTAATACTATACGGTCCATAAGTTAAGCTTAGAATAATTAAAAAAAAGTTTGAGGATTATTCAATTAAAACAATTTTACGATTGTTTAAAGTTTTAATTTTAATAAATAATTTGAAATCAAAAATACACGTGTAAAATAACGTTTTACAAATAAATAATTTTCGATTTTTGTATTTTTTAGACTTTTACTTAAATGTTTGAATTTGTTACAAAATAGAATATATGACAATATTTAAATATAATATATTCTAGACTGACAAATCACCTCCGTTCAGAATCGGTTTTCGTATACAATGATAATTGCATTCAAATTTAACCTACCCTAGTTTGAAGTCCACCCCACCCCCTAATGTACAGCAGAGCGACACCCA
This sequence comes from Schizaphis graminum, assembly GCA_020882235.1. Lineage (NCBI taxonomy): Eukaryota > Metazoa > Arthropoda > Insecta > Hemiptera > Aphididae > Schizaphis > Schizaphis graminum. Next base: position 24,718,528 of record CM037036.1, read on the forward strand.
CTACCCGCTTTTTTTTATTAGCATTTAAAGTTCGATTTTTTACAAAAGACGTAAAAACAATGAAAATGTGCAAATTATTTCGAATTAGAAATTCATGAATATTTTACGTTTTAAATCTAATATTTGAAAATTTAATAAAAGATTCTTCATAAGTTTGTTTATTTTTATTAAAAACAAAATTCTCTACCGAAAAGTCAAATTAAATTTTTATGAGCGTTTGAAGTTGAAAATTTTCCGAAATTAGATAATCAGTTGATTTCAAAAACGAATGACCTTATACACACTTGGAATGTATACCATATGTATATTTACCAATTATTATACTTGATAAAATTTCCAAAATATTTTGACTCGTTTTTAGTTGATTACGAACATTTAAAATTTTAAAATTTAAGAGTCTGAGTGGAGCAAAGAATGTATTGGTTTTACAATTGCTTTTTTTTTTTTATTGAAGGTCAACATTTTAATTTCGCAATAGTTGCCCAGGAAAACAAAATAAAAATTGAGAAAAAATGGGAATTTTTACGCAAAATCGATTTTGGTTTTTGGTGTAACTCTAAAAAAATGATCGAAAACACATGCAATTTTCACAAAATGTTTATACTAGCCTTTTCTATACATTAAAATTTTTTCAAAATATTTTGATTTGTTATAATATTAAAAATTCAGTCACTTTTTTTATAAGCATTTCAAGTTAAAATATTAACAAAATACGCAAAAAATGAAAAAAATTTGCAAATTATTTTGAGCTATAAATTCATAAAAAATGTTCTTTTTAAATCTGAGATTTAAAAATGTAATACAAGATTTCTCATAAGTTTGTCGTCCTTTATCAAGAAAAAAAATGTTTACATGAAATTCACATTAAGTTTTTCTTTAGGGTATGAATTTCATATTATTACAACATTGGATATTTATTATTTACTAGCCATTTCATAATAGCAATTAAGCATATCCGTTTTTTCTTGATTTGAATAAGACATAATGTATTTATGTCAGTTGAAGGCACTTGACTGTTTATTTATACAGATAACAAATTTAAAACTAATAGTTAAATATTATTGTCTATTTGTCTGACAAAATGTTTAAGATGTATGATTTATATTAATACCATGAATTGATACTATTTGAAATTCTCTTTAAGGTAAGTATAGAAAAAAAAATAATTTCACAATAATTTATTGAATAAATTAAAATTATACATACACATGTACATTGTACACATAATTAAGTAATTATAATGTGCATATAAATATTAATATAATAAGTATAAGTATAATATAAATTAATTTTCATTAAAATTATAAAAAAAACAATTGATTAAATAATAAAAATACAAGTTACCTTATATTGTTTAGCAATCAGCATATTTTTCATTATACAGTTATTTTCAATTTTCCTAAGAGTTTTTTTTTGAAATGTCAATAACACTTTTTTGCGGAGTCGAAATATTTGAAAAATAAATACAAAGTTCCTCATAAGTTATTCTTATGGCGATAAAAAAATTATAAGAATATATAGGCACTATTTTTTTTTATTTGCATTTGAAGTTCAAATTTTGACAAAAATTCGCCAAAATCATGAATATTTTTAACTATTTGGTAGTTAAAAATTTATAAATATTTTACTATCAAAAGCTAAGAATTTAAAATTTAATACTATACGGTCCATAAGTTAAGCTTAGAATAATTAAAAAAAAGTTTGAGGATTATTCAATTAAAACAATTTTACGATTGTTTAAAGTTTTAATTTTAATAAATAATTTGAAATCAAAAATACACGTGTAAAATAACGTTTTACAAATAAATAATTTTCGATTTTTGTATTTTTTAGACTTTTACTTAAATGTTTGAATTTGTTACAAAATAGAATATATGACAATATTTAAATATAATATATTCTAGACTGACAAATCACCTCCGTTCAGAATCGGTTTTCGTATACAATGATAATTGCATTCAAATTTAACCTACCCTAGTTTGAAGTCCACCCCACCCCCTAATGTACAGCAGAGCGACACCCACTACCCGCTTTTTTTTATTAGCATTTAAAGTTCGATTTTTTACAAAAGACGTAAAAACAATGAAAATGTGCAAATTATTTCGAATTAGAAATTCATGAATATTTTACGTTTTAAATCTAATATTTGAAAATTTAATAAAAGATTCTTCATAAGTTTGTTTATTTTTATTAAAAACAAAATTCTCTACCGAAAAGTCAAATTAAATTTTTATGAGCGTTTGAAGTTGAAAATTTTCCGAAATTAGATAATCAGTTGATTTCAAAAACGAATGACCTTATACACACTTGGAATGTATACCATATGTATATTTACCAATTATTATACTTGATAAAATTTCCAAAATATTTTGACTCGTTTTTAGTTGATTACGAACATTTAAAATTTTAAAATTTAAGAGTCTGAGTGGAGCAAAGAATGTATTGGTTTTACAATTGCTTTTTTTTTTTTATTGAAGGTCAACATTTTAATTTCGCAATAGTTGCCCAGGAAAACAAAATAAAAATTGAGAAAAAATGGGAATTTTTACGCAAAATCGATTTTGGTTTTTGGTGTAACTCTAAAAAAATGATCGAAAACACATGCAATTTTCACAAAATGTTTATACTAGCCTTTTCTATACATTAAAATTTTTTCAAAATATTTTGATTTGTTATAATATTAAAAATTCAGTCACTTTTTTTATAAGCATTTCAAGTTAAAATATTAACAAAATACGCAAAAAATGAAAAAAATTTGCAAATTATTTTGAGCTATAAATTCATAAAAAATGTTCTTTTTAAATCTGAGATTTAAAAATGTAATACAAGATTTCTCATAAGTTTGTCGTCCTTTATCAAGAAAAAAAATGTTTACATGAAATTCACATTAAGTTTTTCTTTAGGGTATGAATTTCATATTATTACAACATTGGATATTTATTATTTACTAGCCATTTCATAATAGCAATTAAGCATATCCGTTTTTTCTTGATTTGAATAAGACATAATGTATTTATGTCAGTTGAAGGCACTTGACTGTTTATTTATACAGATAACAAATTTAAAACTAATAGTTAAATATTATTGTCTATTTGTCTGACAAAATGTTTAAGATGTATGATTTATATTAATACCATGAATTGATACTATTTGAAATTCTCTTTAAGGTAAGTATAGAAAAAAAAATAATTTCACAATAATTTATTGAATAAATTAAAATTATACATACACATGTACATTGTACACATAATTAAGTAATTATAATGTGCATATAAATATTAATATAATAAGTATAAGTATAATATAAATTAATTTTCATTAAAATTATAAAAAAAACAATTGATTAAATAATAAAAATACAAGTTACCTTATATTGTTTAGCAATCAGCATATTTTTCATTATACAGTTATTTTCAATTTTCCTAAGAGTTTTTTTTTGAAATGTCAATAACATTTTTTTGCGGAGTCGAAATATTTGAAAAATAAATACAAAGTTCCTCATAAGTTATTCTTATGGCGATAAAAAAATTATAAGAATATATAGGCACTATTTTTTTTTATTCGCATTTGAAGTTCAAATTTTGACAAAAATTCGCCAAAATCATGAATATTTTTAACTATTTGGTAGTTAAAAATTTATAAATATTTTACTATCAAAAGCTAAGAATTTAAAATTTAATACTATACGGTCCATAAGTTAAGCTTAGAATAATTAAAAAAAAGTTTGAGGATTATTCAATTAAAACAATTTTACGATTGTTTAAAGTTTTAATTTTAATAAATAATTTGAAATCAAAAATACACGTGTAAAATAACGTTTTACAAATAAATAATTTTCGATTTTTGTATTTTTTAGACTTTTACTTAAATGTTTGAATTTGTTACAAAATAGAATATATGACAATATTTAAATATAATATATTCTAGACTGACAAATCACCTCCGTTCAGAATCGGTTTTCGTATACAATGATAATTGCATTCAAATTTAACCTACCCTAGTTTGAAGTCCACCCCACCCCCTAATGTACAGCAGAGCGACACCCACTACCCGCTTTTTTTTATTAGCATTTAAAGTTCGATTTTTTACAAAAGACGTAAAAACAATGAAAATGTGCAAATTATTTCGAATTAGAAATTCATGAATATTTTACGTTTTAAATCTAATATTTGAAAATTTAATAAAAGATTCTTCATAAGTTTGTTTATTTTTATTAAAAACAAAATTCTCTACCGAAAAGTCAAATTAAATTTTTATGAGCGTTTGAAGTTGAAAATTTTCCGAAATTAGATAATCAGTTGATTTCAAAAACGAATGACCTTATACACACTTGGAATGTATACCATATGTATATTTACCAATTATTATACTTGATAAAATTTCCAAAATATTTTGACTCGTTTTTAGTTGATTACGAACATTTAAAATTTTAAAATTTAAGAGTCTGAGTGGAGCAAAGAATGTATTGGTTTTACAATTGCTTTTTTTTTTTTATTGAAGGTCAACATTTTAATTTCGCAATAGTTGCCCAGGAAAACAAAATAAAAATTGAGAAAAAATGGGAATTTTTACGCAAAATCGATTTTGGTTTTTGGTGTAACTCTAAAAAAATGATCGAAAACACATGCAATTTTCACAAAATGTTTATACTAGCCTTTTCTATACATTAAAATTTTTTCAAAATATTTTGATTTGTTATAATATTAAAAATTCAGTCACTTTTTTTATAAGCATTTCAAGTTAAAATATTAACAAAATACGCAAAAAATGAAAAAAATTTGCAAATTATTTTGAGCTATAAATTCATAAAAAATGTTCTTTTTAAATCTGAGATTTAAAAATGTAATACAAGATTTCTCATAAGTTTGTCGTCCTTTATCAAGAAAAAAAATGTTTACATGAAATTCACATTAAGTTTTTCTTTAGGGTATGAATTTCATATTATTACAACATTGGATATTTATTATTTACTAGCCATTTCATAATAGCAATTAAGCATATCCGTTTTTTCTTGATTTGAATAAGACATAATGTATTTATGTCAGTTGAAGGCACTTGACTGTTTATTTATACAGATAACAAATTTAAAACTAATAGTTAAATATTATTGTCTATTTGTCTGACAAAATGTTTAAGATGTATGATTTATATTAATACCATGAATTGATACTATTTGAAATTCTCTTTAAGGTAAGTATAGAAAAAAAAATAATTTCACAATAATTTATTGAATAAATTAAAATTATACATACACATGTACATTGTACACATAATTAAGTAATTATAATGTGCATATAAATATTAATATAATAAGTATAAGTATAATATAAATTAATTTTCATTAAAATTATAAAAAAAACAATTGATTAAATAATAAAAATACAAGTTACCTTATATTGTTTAGCAATCAGCATATTTTTCATTATACAGTTATTTTCAATTTTCCTAAGAGTTTTTTTTTGAAATGTCAATAACACTTTTTTGCGGAGTCGAAATATTTGAAAAATAAATACAAAGTTCCTCATAAGTTATTCTTATGGCGATAAAAAAATTATAAGAATATATAGGCACTATTTTTTTTTATTTGCATTTGAAGTTCAAATTTTGACAAAAATTCGCCAAAATCATGAATATTTTTAACTATTTGGTAGTTAAAAATTTATAAATATTTTACTATCAAAAGCTAAGAATTTAAAATTTAATACTATACGGTCCATAAGTTAAGCTTAGAATAATTAAAAAAAAGTTTGAGGATTATTCAATTAAAACAATTTTACGATTGTTTAAAGTTTTAATTTTAATAAATAATTTGAAATCAAAAATACACGTGTAAAATAACGTTTTACAAATAAATAATTTTCGATTTTTGTATTTTTTAGACTTTTACTTAAATGTTTGAATTTGTTACAAAATAGAATATATGACAATATTTAAATATAATATATTCTAGACTGACAAATCACCTCCGTTCAGAATCGGTTTTCGTATACAATGATAATTGCATTCAAATTTAACCTACCCTAGTTTGAAGTCCACCCCACCCCCTAATGTACAGCAGAGCGACACCCACTACCCGCTTTTTTTTATTAGCATTTAAAGTTCGATTTTTTACAAAAGACGTAAAAACAATGAAAATGTGCAAATTATTTCGAATTAGAAATTCATGAATATTTTACGTTTTAAATCTAATATTTGAAAATTTAATAAAAGATTCTTCATAAGTTTGTTTATTTTTATTAAAAACAAAATTCTCTACCGAAAAGTCAAATTAAATTTTTATGAGCGTTTGAAGTTGAAAATTTTCCGAAATTAGATAATCAGTTGATTTCAAAAACGAATGACCTTATACACACTTGGAATGTATACCATATGTATATTTACCAATTATTATACTTGATAAAATTTCCAAAATATTTTGACTCGTTTTTAGTTGATTACGAACATTTAAAATTTTAAAATTTAAGAGTCTGAGTGGAGCAAAGAATGTATTGGTTTTACAATTGCTTTTTTTTTTTTATTGAAGGTCAACATTTTAATTTCGCAATAGTTGCCCAGGAAAACAAAATAAAAATTGAGAAAAAATGGGAATTTTTACGCAAAATCGATTTTGGTTTTTGGTGTAACTCTAAAAAAATGATCGAAAACACATGCAATTTTCACAAAATGTTTATACTAGCCTTTTCTATACATTAAAATTTTTTCAAAATATTTTGATTTGTTATAATATTAAAAATTCAGTCACTTTTTTTATAAGCATTTCAAGTTAAAATATTAACAAAATACGCAAAAAATGAAAAAAATTTGCAAATTATTTTGAGCTATAAATTCATAAAAAATGTTCTTTTTAAATCTGAGATTTAAAAATGTAATACAAGATTTCTCATAAGTTTGTCGTCCTTTATCAAGAAAAAAAATGTTTACATGAAATTCACATTAAGTTTTTCTTTAGGGTATGAATTTCATATTATTACAACATTGGATATTTATTATTTACTAGCCATTTCATAATAGCAATTAAGCATATCCGTTTTTTCTTGATTTGAATAAGACATAATGTATTTATGTCAGTTGAAGGCACTTGACTGTTTATTTATACAGATAACAAATTTAAAACTAATAGTTAAATATTATTGTCTATTTGTCTGACAAAATGTTTAAGATGTATGATTTATATTAATACCATGAATTGATACTATTTGAAATTCTCTTTAAGGTAAGTATAGAAAAAAAAATAATTTCACAATAATTTATTGAATAAATTAAAATTATACATACACATGTACATTGTACACATAATTAAGTAATTATAATGTGCATATAAATATTAATATAATAAGTATAAGTATAATATAAATTAATTTTCATTAAAATTATAAAAAAAACAATTGATTAAATAATAAAAATACAAGTTACCTTATATTGTTTAGCAATCAGCATATTTTTCATTATACAGTTATTTTCAATTTTCCTAAGAGTTTTTTTTTGAAATGTCAATAACACTTTTTTGCGGAGTCGAAATATTTGAAAAATAAATACAAAGTTCCTCATAAGTTATTCTTATGGCGATAAAAAAATTATAAGAATATATAGGCACTATTTTTTTTTATTTGCATTTGAAGTTCAAATTTTGACAAAAATTCGCCAAAATCATGAATATTTTTAACTATTTGGTAGTTAAAAATTTATAAATATTTTACTATCAAAAGCTAAGAATTTAAAATTTAATACTATACGGTCCATAAGTTAAGCTTAGAATAATTAAAAAAAAGTTTGAGGATTATTCAATTAAAACAATTTTACGATTGTTTAAAGTTTTAATTTTAATAAATAATTTGAAATCAAAAATACACGTGTAAAATAACGTTTTACAAATAAATAATTTTCGATTTTTGTATTTTTTAGACTTTTACTTAAATGTTTGAATTTGTTACAAAATAGAATATATGACAATATTTAAATATAATATATTCTAGACTGACAAATCACCTCCGTTCAGAATCGGTTTTCGTATACAATGATAATTGCATTCAAATTTAACCTACCCTAGTTTGAAGTCCACCCCACCCCCTAATGTACAGCAGAGCGACACCCACTACCCGCTTTTTTTTATTAGCATTTAAAGTTCGATTTTTTACAAAAGACGTAAAAACAATGAAAATGTGCAAATTATTTCGAATTAGAAATTCATGAATATTTTACGTTTTAAATCTAATATTTGAAAATTTAATAAAAGATTCTTCATAAGTTTGTTTATTTTTATTAAAAACAAAATTCTCTACCGAAAAGTCAAATTAAATTTTTATGAGCGTTTGAAGTTGAAAATTTTCCGAAATTAGATAATCAGTTGATTTCAAAAACGAATGACCTTATACACACTTGGAATGTATACCATATGTATATTTACCAATTATTATACTTGATAAAATTTCCAAAATATTTTGACTCGTTTTTAGTTGATTACGAACATTTAAAATTTTAAAATTTAAGAGTCTGAGTGGAGCAAAGAATGTATTGGTTTTACAATTGCTTTTTTTTTTTTATTGAAGGTCAACATTTTAATTTCGCAATAGTTGCCCAGGAAAACAAAATAAAAATTGAGAAAAAATGGGAATTTTTACGCAAAATCGATTTTGGTTTTTGGTGTAACTCTAAAAAAATGATCGAAAACACATGCAATTTTCACAAAATGTTTATACTAGCCTTTTCTATACATTAAAATTTTTTCAAAATATTTTGATTTGTTATAATATTAAAAATTCAGTCACTTTTTTTATAAGCATTTCAAGTTAAAATATTAACAAAATACGCAAAAAATGAAAAAAATTTGCAAATTATTTTGAGCTATAAATTCATAAAAAATGTTCTTTTTAAATCTGAGATTTAAAAATGTAATACAAGATTTCTCATAAGTTTGTCGTCCTTTATCAAGAAAAAAAATGTTTACATGAAATTCACATTAAGTTTTTCTTTAGGGTATGAATTTCATATTATTACAACATTGGATATTTATTATTTACTAGCCATTTCATAATAGCAATTAAGCATATCCGTTTTTTCTTGATTTGAATAAGACATAATGTATTTATGTCAGTTGAAGGCACTTGACTGTTTATTTATACAGATAACAAATTTAAAACTAATAGTTAAATATTATTGTCTATTTGTCTGACAAAATGTTTAAGATGTATGATTTATATTAATACCATGAATTGATACTATTTGAAATTCTCTTTAAGGTAAGTATAGAAAAAAAAATAATTTCACAATAATTTATTGAATAAATTAAAATTATACATACACATGTACATTGTACACATAATTAAGTAATTATAATGTGCATATAAATATTAATATAATAAGTATAAGTATAATATAAATTAATTTTCATTAAAATTATAAAAAAAACAATTGATTAAATAATAAAAATACAAGTTACCTTATATTGTTTAGCAATCAGCATATTTTTCATTATACAGTTATTTTCAATTTTCCTAAGAGTTTTTTTTTGAAATGTCAATAACATTTTTTTGCGGAGTCGAAATATTTGAAAAATAAATACAAAGTTCCTCATAAGTTATTCTTATGGCGATAAAAAAATTATAAGAATATATAGGCACTATTTTTTTTTATTCGCATTTGAAGTTCAAATTTTGACAAAAATTCGCCAAAATCATGAATATTTTTAACTATTTGGTAGTTAAAAATTTATAAATATTTTACTATCAAAAGCTAAGAATTTAAAATTTAATACTATACGGTCCATAAGTTAAGCTTAGAATAATTAAAAAAAAGTTTGAGGATTATTCAATTAAAACAATTTTACGATTGTTTAAAGTTTTAATTTTAATAAATAATTTGAAATCAAAAATACACGTGTAAAATAACGTTTTACAAATAAATAATTTTCGATTTTTGTATTTTTTAGACTTTTACTTAAATGTTTGAATTTGTTACAAAATAGAATATATGACAATATTTAAATATAATATATTCTAGACTGACAAATCACCTCCGTTCAGAATCGGTTTTCGTATACAATGATAATTGCATTCAAATTTAACCTACCCTAGTTTGAAGTCCACCCCACCCCCTAATGTACAGCAGAGCGACACCCACTACCCGCTTTTTTTTATTAGCATTTAAAGTTCGATTTTTTACAAAAGACGTAAAAACAATGAAAATGTGCAAATTATTTCGAATTAGAAATTCATGAATATTTTACGTTTTAAATCTAATATTTGAAAATTTAATAAAAGATTCTTCATAAGTTTGTTTATTTTTATTAAAAACAAAATTCTCTACCGAAAAGTCAAATTAAATTTTTATGAGCGTTTGAAGTTGAAAATTTTCCGAAATTAGATAATCAGTTGATTTCAAAAACGAATGACCTTATACACACTTGGAATGTATACCATATGTATATTTACCAATTATTATACTTGATAAAATTTCCAAAATATTTTGACTCGTTTTTAGTTGATTACGAACATTTAAAATTTTAAAATTTAAGAGTCTGAGTGGAGCAAAGAATGTATTGGTTTTACAATTGCTTTTTTTTTTTTTATTGAAGGTCAACATTTTAATTTCGCAATAGTTGCCCAGGAAAACAAAATAAAAATTGAGAAAAAATGGGAATTTTTACGCAAAATCGATTTTGGTTTTTGGTGTAACTCTAAAAAAATGATCGAAAACACATGCAATTTTCACAAAATGTTTATACTAGCCTTTTCTATACATTAAAATTTTTTCAAAATATTTTGATTTGTTATAATATTAAAAATTCAGTCACTTTTTTTATAAGCATTTCAAGTTAAAATATTAACAAAATACGCAAAAAATGAAAAAAATTTGCAAATTATTTTGAGCTATAAATTCATAAAAAATGTTCTTTTTAAATCTGAGATTTAAAAATGTAATACAAGATTTCTCATAAGTTTGTCGTCCTTTATCAAGAAAAAAAATGTTTACATGAAATTCACATTAAGTTTTTCTTTAGGGTATGAATTTCATATTATTACAACATTGGATATTTATTATTTACTAGCCATTTCATAATAGCAATTAAGCATATCCGTTTTTTCTTGATTTGAATAAGACATAATGTATTTATGTCAGTTGAAGGCACTTGACTGTTTATTTATACAGATAACAAATTTAAAACTAATAGTTAAATATTATTGTCTATTTGTCTGACAAAATGTTTAAGATGTATGATTTATATTAATACCATGAATTGATACTATTTGAAATTCTCTTTAAGGTAAGTATAGAAAAAAAAATAATTTCACAATAATTTATTGAATAAATTAAAATTATACATACACATGTACATTGTACACATAATTAAGTAATTATAATGTGCATATAAATATTAATATAATAAGTATAAGTATAATATAAATTAATTTTCATTAAAATTATAAAAAAAACAATTGATTAAATAATAAAAATACAAGTTACCTTATATTGTTTAGCAATCAGCATATTTTTCATTATACAGTTATTTTCAATTTTCCTAAGAGTTTTTTTTTGAAATGTCAATAACATTTTTTTGCGGAGTCAAAATATTTGAAAAATAAATACAAAGTTCCTCATAAGTTATTCTTATGGCGATAAAAAAATTATAAGAATATATAGGCACTATTTTTTTTTATTTGCATTTGAAGTTCAAATTTTGACAAAAATTCGCCAAAATCATGAATATTTTTAACTATTTGGTAGTTAAAAATTTATAAATATTTTACTATCAAAAGCTAAGAATTTAAAATTTAATACTATACGGTCCATAAGTTAAGCTTAGAATAATTAAAAAAAAGTTTGAGGATTATTCAATTAAAACAATTTTACGATTGTTTAAAGTTTTAATTTTAATAAATAATTTGAAATCAAAAATACACGTGTAAAATAACGTTTTACAAATAAATAATTTTCGATTTTTGTATTTTTTAGACTTTTACTTAAATGTTTGAATTTGTTACAAAATAGAATATATGACAATATTTAAATATAATATATTCTAGACTGACAAATCACCTCCGTTCAGAATCGGTTTTCGTATACAATGATAATTGCATTCAAATTTAACCTACCCTAGTTTGAAGTCCACCCCACCCCCTAATGTACAGCAGAGCGACACCCACTACCCGCTTTTTTTTATTAGCATTTAAAGTTCGATTTTTTACAAAAGACGTAAAAACAATGAAAATGTGCAAATTATTTCGAATTAGAAATTCATGAATATTTTACGTTTTAAATCTAATATTTGAAAATTTAATAAAAGATTCTTCATAAGTTTGTTTATTTTTATTAAAAACAAAATTCTCTACCGAAAAGTCAAATTAAATTTTTATGAGCGTTTGAAGTTGAAAATTTTCCGAAATTAGATAATCAGTTGATTTCAAAAACGAATGACCTTATACACACTTGGAATGTATACCATATGTATATTTACCAATTATTATACTTGATAAAATTTCCAAAATATTTTGACTCGTTTTTAGTTGATTACGAACATTTAAAATTTTAAAATTTAAGAGTCTGAGTGGAGCAAAGAATGTATTGGTTTTACAATTGCTTTTTTTTTTTTATTGAAGGTCAACATTTTAATTTCGCAATAGTTGCCCAGGAAAACAAAATAAAAATTGAGAAAAAATGGGAATTTTTACGCAAAATCGATTTTGGTTTTTGGTGTAACTCTAAAAAAATGATCGAAAACACATGCAATTTTCACAAAATGTTTATACTAGCCTTTTCTATACATTAAAATTTTTTCAAAATATTTTGATTTGTTATAATATTAAAAATTCAGTCACTTTTTTTATAAGCATTTCAAGTTAAAATATTAACAAAATACGCAAAAAATGAAAAAAATTTGCAAATTATTTTGAGCTATAAATTCATAAAAAATGTTCTTTTTAAATCTGAGATTTAAAAATGTAATACAAGATTTCTCATAAGTTTGTCGTCCTTTATCAAGAAAAAAAATGTTTACATGAAATTCACATTAAGTTTTTCTTTAGGGTATGAATTTCATATTATTACAACATTGGATATTTATTATTTACTAGCCATTTCATAATAGCAATTAAGCATATCCGTTTTTTCTTGATTTGAATAAGACATAATGTATTTATGTCAGTTGAAGGCACTTGACTGTTTATTTATACAGATAACAAATTTAAAACTAATAGTTAAATATTATTGTCTATTTGTCTGACAAAATGTTTAAGATGTATGATTTATATTAATACCATGAATTGATACTATTTGAAATTCTCTTTAAGGTAAGTATAGAAAAAAAAATAATTTCACAATAATTTATTGAATAAATTAAAATTATACATACACATGTACATTGTACACATAATTAAGTAATTATAATGTGCATATAAATATTAATATAATAAGTATAAGTATAATATAAATTAATTTTCATTAAAATTATAAAAAAAACAATTGATTAAATAATAAAAATACAAGTTACCTTATATTGTTTAGCAATCAGCATATTTTTCATTATACAGTTATTTTCAATTTTCCTAAGAGTTTTTTTTTGAAATGTCAATAACATTTTTTTGCGGAGTCGAAATATTTGAAAAATAAATACAAAGTTCCTCATAAGTTATTCTTATGGCGATAAAAAAATTATAAGAATATATAGGCACTATTTTTTTTTATTTGCATTTGAAGTTCAAATTTTGACAAAAATTCGCCAAAATCATGAATATTTTTAACTATTTGGTAGTTAAAAATTTATAAATATTTTACTATCAAAAGCTAAGAATTTAAAATTTAATACTATACGGTCCATAAGTTAAGCTTAGAATAATTAAAAAAAAGTTTGAGGATTATTCAATTAAAACAATTTTACGATTGTTTAAAGTTTTAATTTTAATAAATAATTTGAAATCAAAAATACACGTGTAAAATAACGTTTTACAAATAAATAATTTTCGATTTTTGTATTTTTTAGACTTTTACTTAAATGTTTGAATTTGTTACAAAATAGAATATATGACAATATTTAAATATAATATATTCTAGACTGACAAATCACCTCCGTTCAGAATCGGTTTTCGTATACAATGATAATTGCATTCAAATTTAACCTACCCTAGTTTGAAGTCCACCCCACCCCCTAATGTACAGCAGAGCGACAACCCACTACCCGCTTTTTTTTATTAGCATTTAAAGTTCGATTTTTTACAAAAGACGTAAAAACAATGAAAATGTGCAAATTATTTCGAATTAGAAATTCATGAATATTTTACGTTTTAAATCTAATATTTGAAAATTTAATAAAAGATTCTTCATAAGTTTGTTTATTTTTATTAAAAACAAAATTCTCTACCGAAAAGTCAAATTAAATTTTTATGAGCGTTTGAAGTTGAAAATTTTCCGAAATTAGATAATCAGTTGATTTCAAAAACGAATGACCTTATACACACTTGGAATGTATACCATATGTATATTTACCAATTATTATACTTGATAAAATTTCCAAAATATTTTGACTCGTTTTTAGTTGATTACGAACATTTAAAATTTTAAAATTTAAGAGTCTGAGTGGAGCAAAGAATGTATTGGTTTTACAATTGCTTTTTTTTTTTTATTGAAGGTCAACATTTTAATTTCGCAATAGTTGCCCAGGAAAACAAAATAAAAATTGAGAAAAAATGGGAATTTTTACGCAAAATCGATTTTGGTTTTTGGTGTAACTCTAAAAAAAATGATCGAAAACACATGCAATTTTCACAAAATGTTTATACTAGCCTTTTCTGTACATTAAAATTTTTTCAAAATATTTTGATTTGTTATAATATTAAAAATTCAGTCACTTTTTTTATAAGCATTTCAAGTTAAAATATTAACAAAATACGCAAAAAATGAAAAAAATTTGCAAATTATTTTGAGCTATAAATTCATAAAAAATGTTCTTTTTAAATCTGAGATTTAAAAATGTAATACAAGATTTCTCATAAGTTTGTCGTCCTTTATCAAGAAAAAAAATGTTTACATGAAATTCACATTAAGTTTTTCTTTAGGGTATGAATTTCATATTATTACAACATTGGATATTTATTATTTACTAGCCATTTCATAATAGCAATTAAGCATATCCGTTTTTTCTTGATTTGAATAAGACATAATGTATTTATGTCAGTTGAAGGCACTTGACTGTTTATTTATACAGATAACAAATTTAAAACTAATAGTTAAATATTATTGTCTATTTGTCTGACAAAATGTTTAAGATGTATGATTTATATTAATACCATGAATTGATACTATTTGAAATTCTCTTTAAGGTAAGTATAGAAAAAAAAAATAATTTCACAATAATTTATTGAATAAATTAAAATTATACATACACATGTACATTGTACACATAATTAAGTAATTATAATGTGCATATAAATATTAATATAATAAGTATAAGTATAATATAAATTAATTTTCATTAAAATTATAAAAAAAACAATTGATTAAATAATAAAAATACAAGTTACCTTATATTGTTTAGCAATCAGCATATTTTTCATTATACAGTTATTTTCAATTTTCCTAAGAGTTTTTTTTTGAAATGTCAATAACATTTTTTTGCGGAGTCAAAATATTTGAAAAATAAATACAAAGTTCCTCATAAGTTATTCTTATGGCGATAAAAAAATTATAAGAATATATAGGCACTATTTTTTTTTATTTGCATTTGAAGTTCAAATTTTGACAAAAATTCGCCAAAATCATGAATATTTTTAACTATTTGGTAGTTAAAAATTTATAAATATTTTACTATCAAAAGCTAAGAATTTAAAATTTAATACTATACGGTCCATAAGTTAAGCTTAGAATAATTAAAAAAAAGTTTGAGGATTATTCAATTAAAACAATTTTACGATTGTTTAAAGTTTTAATTTTAATAAATAATTTGAAATCAAAAATACACGTGTAAAATAACGTTTTACAAATAAATAATTTTCGATTTTTGTATTTTTTAGACTTTTACTTAAATGTTTGAATTTGTTACAAAATAGAATATATGACAATATTTAAATATAATATATTCTAGACTGACAAATCACCTCCGTTCAGAATCGGTTTTCGTATACAATGATAATTGCATTCAAATTTAACCTACCCTAGTTTGAAGTCCACCCCACCCCCTAATGTACAGCAGAGCGACACCCACTACCCGCTTTTTTTTATTAGCATTTAAAGTTCGATTTTTTACAAAAGACGTAAAAACAATGAAAATGTGCAAATTATTTCGAATTAGAAATTCATGAATATTTTACGTTTTAAATCTAATATTTGAAAATTTAATAAAAGATTCTTCATAAGTTTGTTTATTTTTATTAAAAACAAAATTCTCTACCGAAAAGTCAAATTAAATTTTTATGAGCGTTTGAAGTTGAAAATTTTCCGAAATTAGATAATCAGTTGATTTCAAAAACGAATGACCTTATACACACTTGGAATGTATACCATATGTATATTTACCAATTATTATACTTGATAAAATTTCCAAAATATTTTGACTCGTTTTTAGTTGATTACGAACATTTAAAATTTTAAAATTTAAGAGTCTGAGTGGAGCAAAGAATGTATTGGTTTTACAATTGCTTTTTTTTTTTTATTGAAGGTCAACATTTTAATTTCGCAATAGTTGCCCAGGAAAACAAAATAAAAATTGAGAAAAAATGGGAATTTTTACGCAAAATCGATTTTGGTTTTTGGTGTAACTCTAAAAAAATGATCGAAAACACATGCAATTTTCACAAAATGTTTATACTAGCCTTTTCTATACATTAAAATTTTTTCAAAATATTTTGATTTGTTATAATATTAAAAATTCAGTCACTTTTTTTATAAGCATTTCAAGTTAAAATATTAACAAAATACGCAAAAAATGAAAAAAATTTGCAAATTATTTTGAGCTATAAATTCATAAAAAATGTTCTTTTTAAATCTGAGATTTAAAAATGTAATACAAGATTTCTCATAAGTTTGTCGTCCTTTATCAAGAAAAAAAATGTTTACATGAAATTCACATTAAGTTTTTCTTTAGGGTATGAATTTCATATTATTACAACATTGGATATTTATTATTTACTAGCCATTTCATAATAGCAATTAAGCATATCCGTTTTTTCTTGATTTGAATAAGACATAATGTATTTATGTCAGTTGAAGGCACTTGACTGTTTATTTATACAGATAACAAATTTAAAACTAATAGTTAAATATTATTGTCTATTTGTCTGACAAAATGTTTAAGATGTATGATTTATATTAATACCATGAATTGATACTATTTGAAATTCTCTTTAAGGTAAGTATAGAAAAAAAAATAATTTCACAATAATTTATTGAATAAATTAAAATTATACATACACATGTACATTGTACACATAATTAAGTAATTATAATGTGCATATAAATATTAATATAATAAGTATAAGTATAATATAAATTAATTTTCATTAAAATTATAAAAAAAACAATTGATTAAATAATAAAAATACAAGTTACCTTATATTGTTTAGCAATCAGCATATTTTTCATTATACAGTTATTTTCAATTTTCCTAAGAGTTTTTTTTTGAAATGTCAATAACATTTTTTTGCGGAGTCGAAATATTTGAAAAATAAATACAAAGTTCCTCATAAGTTATTCTTATGGCGATAAAAAAATTATAAGAATATATAGGCACTATTTTTTTTTATTTGCATTTGAAGTTCAAATTTTGACAAAAATTCGCCAAAATCATGAATATTTTTAACTATTTGGTAGTTAAAAATTTATAAATATTTTACTATCAAAAGCTAAGAATTTAAAATTTAATACTATACGGTCCATAAGTTAAGCTTAGAATAATTAAAAAAAAGTTTGAGGATTATTCAATTAAAACAATTTTACGATTGTTTAAAGTTTTAATTTTAATAAATAATTTGAAATCAAAAATACACGTGTAAAATAACGTTTTACAAATAAATAATTTTCGATTTTTGTATTTTTTAGACTTTTACTTAAATGTTTGAATTTGTTACAAAATAGAATATATGACAATATTTAAATATAATATATTCTAGACTGACAAATCACCTCCGTTCAGAATCGGTTTTCGTATACAATGATAATTGCATTCAAATTTAACCTACCCTAGTTTGAAGTCCACCCCACCCCCTAATGTACAGCAGAGCGACACCCACTACCCGCTTTTTTTTATTAGCATTTAAAGTTCGATTTTTTACAAAAGACGTAAAAACAATGAAAATGTGCAAATTATTTCGAATTAGAAATTCATGAATATTTTACGTTTTAAATCTAATATTTGAAAATTTAATAAAAGATTCTTCATAAGTTTGTTTATTTTTATTAAAAACAAAATTCTCTACCGAAAAGTCAAATTAAATTTTTATGAGCGTTTGAAGTTGAAAATTTTCCGAAATTAGATAATCAGTTGATTTCAAAAACGAATGACCTTATACACACTTGGAATGTATACCATATGTATATTTACCAATTATTATACTTGATAAAATTTCCAAAATATTTTGACTCGTTTTTAGTTGATTACGAACATTTAAAATTTTAAAATTTAAGAGTCTGAGTGGAGCAAAGAATGTATTGGTTTTACAATTGCTTTTTTTTTTTTATTGAAGGTCAACATTTTAATTTCGCAATAGTTGCCCAGGAAAACAAAATAAAAATTGAGAAAAAATGGGAATTTTTACGCAAAATCGATTTTGGTTTTTGGTGTAACTCTAAAAAAATGATCGAAAACACATGCAATTTTCACAAAATGTTTATACTAGCCTTTTCTATACATTAAAATTTTTTCAAAATATTTTGATTTGTTATAATATTAAAAATTCAGTCACTTTTTTTATAAGCATTTCAAGTTAAAATATTAACAAAATACGCAAAAAATGAAAAAAATTTGCAAATTATTTTGAGCTATAAATTCATAAAAAATGTTCTTTTTAAATCTGAGATTTAAAAATGTAATACAAGATTTCTCATAAGTTTGTCGTCCTTTATCAAGAAAAAAAATGTTTACATGAAATTCACATTAAGTTTTTCTTTAGGGTATGAATTTCATATTATTACAACATTGGATATTTATTATTTACTAGCCATTTCATAATAGCAATTAAGCATATCCGTTTTTTCTTGATTTGAATAAGACATAATGTATTTATGTCAGTTGAAGGCACTTGACTGTTTATTTATACAGATAACAAATTTAAAACTAATAGTTAAATATTATTGTCTATTTGTCTGACAAAATGTTTAAGATGTATGATTTATATTAATACCATGAATTGATACTATTTGAAATTCTCTTTAAGGTAAGTATAGAAAAAAAAATAATTTCACAATAATTTATTGAATAAATTAAAATTATACATACACATGTACATTGTACACATAATTACGTAATTATAATGTGCATATAAATATTAATATAATAAGTATAAGTATAATATAAATTAATTTTCATTAAAATTATAAAAAAAACAATTGATTAAATAATAAAAATACAAGTTACCTTATATTGTTTAGCAATCAGCATATTTTTCATTATACAGTTATTTTCAATTTTCCTAAGAGTTTTTTTTTGAAATGTCAATAACATTTTTTTGCGGAGTCAAAATATTTGAAAAATAAATACAAAGTTCCTCATAAGTTATTCTTATGGCGATAAAAAAATTATAAGAATATATAGGCACTATTTTTTTTTATTTGCATTTGAAGTTCAAATTTTGACAAAAATTCGCCAAAATCATGAATATTTTTAACTATTTGGTAGTTAAAAATTTATAAATATTTTACTATCAAAAGCTAAGAATTTAAAATTTAATACTATACGGTCCATAAGTTAAGCTTAGAATAATTAAAAAAAAGTTTGAGGATTATTCAATTAAAACAATTTTATGATTGTTTAAAGTTTTAATTTTAATAAATAATTTGAAATCAAAAATACACGTGTAAAATAACGTTTTACAAATAAATAATTTTCGATTTTTGTATTTTTTAGACTTTTACTTAAATGTTTGAATTTGTTACAAAATAGAATATATGACAATATTTAAATATAATATATTCTAGACTGACAAATCACCTCCGTTCAGAATCGGTTTTCGTATACAATGATAATTGCATTCAAATTTAACCTACCCTAGTTTGAAGTCCACCCCACCCCCTAATGTACAGCAGAGCGACACCCACTACCCGCTTTTTTTTATTAGCATTTAAAGTTCGATTTTTTACAAAAGACGTAAAAACAATGAAAATGTGCAAATTATTTCGAATTAGAAATTCATGAATATTTTACGTTTTAAATCTAATATTTGAAAATTTAATAAAAGATTCTTCATAAGTTTGTTTATTTTTATTAAAAACAAAATTCTCTACCGAAAAGTCAAATTAAATTTTTATGAGCGTTTGAAGTTGAAAATTTTTCGAAATTAGATAATCAGTTGATTTCAAATACGAATGACCTTATACACACTTGGAATGTATACCATATGTATATTTACCAATTATTATACTTGATAAAATTTCCAAAATATTTTGACTCGTTTTTAGTTGATTACGAACATTTAAAATTTTAAAATTTAAGAGTCTGAGTGGAGCAAAGAATGTATTGGTTTTACAATTGCTTTTTTTTTTTTATTGAAGGTCAACATTTTAATTTCGCAATAGTTGCCCAGGAAAACAAAATAAAAATTGAGAAAAAATGGGAATTTTTACGCAAAATCGATTTTGGTTTTTGGTGTAACTCTAAAAAAATGATCGAAAACACATGCAATTTTCACAAAATGTTTATACTAGCCTTTTCTATACATTAAAATTTTTTCAAAATATTTTGATTTGTTATAATATTAAAAATTCAGTCACTTTTTTTATAAGCATTTCAAGTTAAAATATTAACAAAATACGCAAAAAATGAAAAAAATTTGCAAATTATTTTGAGCTATAAATTCATAAAAAATGTTCTTTTTAAATCTGAGATTTAAAAATGTAATACAAGATTTCTCATAAGTTTGTCGTCCTTTATCAAGAAAAAAAATGTTTACATGAAATTCACATTAAGTTTTTCTTTAGGGTATGAATTTCATATTATTACAACATTGGATATTTATTATTTACTAGCCATTTCATAATAGCAATTAAGCATATCCGTTTTTTCTTGATTTGAATAAGACATAATGTATTTATGTCAGTTGAAGGCACTTGACTGTTTATTTATACAGATAACAAATTTAAAACTAATAGTTAAATATTATTGTCTATTTGTCTGACAAAATGTTTAAGATGTATGATTTATATTAATACCATGAATTGATACTATTTGAAATTCTCTTTAAGGTAAGTATAGAAAAAAAAATAATTTCACAATAATTTATTGAATAAATTAAAATTATACATACACATGTACATTGTACACATAATTAAGTAATTATAATGTGCATATAAATATTAATATAATAAGTATAAGTATAATATAAATTAATTTTCATTAAAATTATAAAAAAAACAATTGATTAAATAATAAAAATACAAGTTACCTTATATTGTTTAGCAATCAGCATATTTTTCATTATACAGTTATTTTCAATTTTCCTAAGAGTTTTTTTTTGAAATGTCAATAACATTTTTTTGCGGAGTCAAAATATTTGAAAAATAAATACAAAGTTCCTCATAAGTTATTCTTATGGCGATAAAAAAATTATAAGAATATATAGGCACTATTTTTTTTTATTTGCATTTGAAGTTCAAATTTTGACAAAAATTCGCCAAAATCATGAATATTTTTAACTATTTGGTAGTTAAAAATTTATAAATATTTTACTATCAAAAGCTAAGAATTTAAAATTTAATACTATACGGTCCATAAGTTAAGCTTAGAATAATTAAAAAAAAGTTTGAGGATTATTCAATTAAAACAATTTTACGATTGTTTAAAGTTTTAATTTTAATAAATAATTTGAAATCAAAAATACACGTGTAAAATAACGTTTTACAAATAAATAATTTTCGATTTTTGTATTTTTTAGACTTTTACTTAAATGTTTGAATTTGTTACAAAATAGAATATATGACAATATTTAAATATAATATATTCTAGACTGACAAATCACCTCCGTTCAGAATCGGTTTTCGTATACAATGATAATTGCATTCAAATTTAACCTACCCTAGTTTGAAGTCCACCCCACCCCCTAATGTACAGCAGAGCGACACCCACTACCCGCTTTTTTTTATTAGCATTTAAAGTTCGATTTTTTACAAAAGACGTAAAAACAATGAAAATGTGCAAATTATTTCGAATTAGAAATTCATGAATATTTTACGTTTTAAATCTAATATTTGAAAATTTAATAAAAGATTCTTCATAAGTTTGTTTATTTTTATTAAAAACAAAATTCTCTACCGAAAAGTCAAATTAAATTTTTATGAGCGTTTGAAGTTGAAAATTTTTCGAAATTAGATAATCAGTTGATTTCAAATACGAATGACCTTATACACACTTGGAATGTATACCATATGTATATTTACCAATTATTATACTTGATAAAATTTCCAAAATATTTTGACTCGTTTTTAGTTGATTACGAACATTTAAAATTTTAAAATTTAAGAGTCTGAGTGGAGCAAAGAATGTATTGGTTTTACAATTGCTTTTTTTTTTTTATTGAAGGTCAACATTTTAATTTCGCAATAGTTGCCCAGGAAAACAAAATAAAAATTGAGAAAAAATGGGAATTTTTACGCAAAATCGATTTTGGTTTTTGGTGTAACTCTAAAAAAATGATCGAAAACACATGCAATTTTCACAAAATGTTTATACTAGCCTTTTCTATACATTAAAATTTTTTCAAAATATTTTGATTTGTTATAATATTAAAAATTCAGTCACTTTTTTTATAAGCATTTCAAGTTAAAATATTAACAAAATACGCAAAAAATGAAAAAAATTTGCAAATTATTTTGAGCTATAAATTCATAAAAAATGTTCTTTTTAAATCTGAGATTTAAAAATGTAATACAAGATTTCTCATAAGTTTGTCGTCCTTTATCAAGAAAAAAAATGTTTACATGAAATTCACATTAAGTTTTTCTTTAGGGTATGAATTTCATATTATTACAACATTGGATATTTATTATTTACTAGCCATTTCATAATAGCAATTAAGCATATCCGTTTTTTCTTGATTTGAATAAGACATAATGTATTTATGTCAGTTGAAGGCACTTGACTGTTTATTTATACAGATAACAAATTTAAAACTAATAGTTAAATATTATTGTCTATTTGTCTGACAAAATGTTTAAGATGTATGATTTATATTAATACCATGAATTGATACTATTTGAAATTCTCTTTAAGGTAAGTATAGAAAAAAAAATAATTTCACAATAATTTATTGAATAAATTAAAATTATACATACACATGTACATTGTACACATAATTAAGTAATTATAATGTGCATATAAATATTAATATAATAAGTATAAGTATAATATAAATTAATTTTCATTAAAATTATAAAAAAAACAATTGATTAAATAATAAAAATACAAGTTACCTTATATTGTTTAGCAATCAGCATATTTTTCATTATACAGTTATTTTCAATTTTCCTAAGAGTTTTTTTTTGAAATGTCAATAACATTTTTTTGCGGAGTCAAAATATTTGAAAAATAAATACAAAGTTCCTCATAAGTTATTCTTATGGCGATAAAAAAATTATAAGAATATATAGGCACTATTTTTTTTTATTTGCATTTGAAGTTCAAATTTTGACAAAAATTCGCCAAAATCATGAATATTTTTAACTATTTGGTAGTTAAAAATTTATAAATATTTTACTATCAAAAGCTAAGAATTTAAAATTTAATACTATACGGTCCATAAGTTAAGCTTAGAATAATTAAAAAAAAGTTTGAGGATTATTCAATTAAAACAATTTTACGATTGTTTAAAGTTTTAATTTTAATAAATAATTTGAAATCAAAAATACACGTGTAAAATAACGTTTTACAAATAAATAATTTTCGATTTTTGTATTTTTTAGACTTTTACTTAAATGTTTGAATTTGTTACAAAATAGAATATATGACAATATTTAAATATAATATATTCTAGACTGACAAATCACCTCCGTTCAGAATCGGTTTTCGTATACAATGATAATTGCATTCAAATTTAACCTACCCTAGTTTGAAGTCCACCCCACCCCCTAATGTACAGCAGAGCGACACCCACTACCCGCTTTTTTTTATTAGCATTTAAAGTTCGATTTTTTACAAAAGACGTAAAAACAATGAAAATGTGCAAATTATTTCGAATTAGAAATTCATGAATATTTTACGTTTTAAATCTAATATTTGAAAATTTAATAAAAGATTCTTCATAAGTTTGTTTATTTTTATTAAAAACAAAATTCTCTACCGAAAAGTCAAATTAAATTTTTATGAGCGTTTGAAGTTGAAAATTTTTCGAAATTAGATAATCAGTTGATTTCAAATACGAATGACCTTATACACACTTGGAATGTATACCATATGTATATTTACCAATTATTATACTTGATAAAATTTCCAAAATATTTTGACTCGTTTTTAGTTGATTACGAACATTTAAAATTTTAAAATTTAAGAGTCTGAGTGGAGCAAAGAATGTATTGGTTTTACAATTGCTTTTTTTTTTTTATTGAAGGTCAACATTTTAATTTCGCAATAGTTGCCCAGGAAAACAAAATAAAAATTGAGAAAAAATGGGAATTTTTACGCAAAATCGATTTTGGTTTTTGGTGTAACTCTAAAAAAATGATCGAAAACACATGCAATTTTCACAAAATGTTTATACTAGCCTTTTCTATACATTAAAATTTTTTCAAAATATTTTGATTTGTTATAATATTAAAAATTCAGTCACTTTTTTTATAAGCATTTCAAGTTAAAATATTAACAAAATACGCAAAAAATGAAAAAAATTTGCAAATTATTTTGAGCTATAAATTCATAAAAAATGTTCTTTTTAAATCTGAGATTTAAAAATGTAATACAAGATTTCTCATAAGTTTGTCGTCCTTTATCAAGAAAAAAAATGTTTACATGAAATTCACATTAAGTTTTTCTTTAGGGTATGAATTTCATATTATTACAACATTGGATATTTATTATTTACTAGCCATTTCATAATAGCAATTAAGCATATCCGTTTTTTCTTGATTTGAATAAGACATAATGTATTTATGTCAGTTGAAGGCACTTGACTGTTTATTTATACAGATAACAAATTTAAAACTAATAGTTAAATATTATTGTCTATTTGTCTGACAAAATGTTTAAGATGTATGATTTATATTAATACCATGAATTGATACTATTTGAAATTCTCTTTAAGGTAAGTATAGAAAAAAAAATAATTTCACAATAATTTATTGAATAAATTAAAATTATACATACACATGTACATTGTACACATAATTAAGTAATTATAATGTGCATATAAATATTAATATAATAAGTATAAGTATAATATAAATTAATTTTCATTAAAATTATAAAAAAAACAATTGATTAAATAATAAAAATACAAGTTACCTTATATTGTTTAGCAATCAGCATATTTTTCATTATACAGTTATTTTCAATTTTCCTAAGAGTTTTTTTTTGAAATGTCAATAACATTTTTTTGCGGAGTCAAAATATTTGAAAAATAAATACAAAGTTCCTCATAAGTTATTCTTATGGCGATAAAAAAATTATAAGAATATATAGGCACTATTTTTTTTTATTTGCATTTGAAGTTCAAATTTTGACAAAAATTCGCCAAAATCATGAATATTTTTAACTATTTGGTAGTTAAAAATTTATAAATATTTTACTATCAAAAGCTAAGAATTTAAAATTTAATACTATACGGTCCATAAGTTAAGCTTAGAATAATTAAAAAAAAGTTTGAGGATTATTCAATTAAAACAATTTTACGATTGTTTAAAGTTTTAATTTTAATAAATAATTTGAAATCAAAAATACACGTGTAAAATAACGTTTTACAAATAAATAATTTTCGATTTTTGTATTTTTTAGACTTTTACTTAAATGTTTGAATTTGTTACAAAATAGAATATATGACAATATTTAAATATAATATATTCTAGACTGACAAATCACCTCCGTTCAGAATCGGTTTTCGTATACAATGATAATTGCATTCAAATTTAACCTACCCTAGTTTGAAGTCCACCCCACCCCCTAATGTACAGCAGAGCGACACCCACTACCCGCTTTTTTTTATTAGCATTTAAAGTTCGATTTTTTACAAAAGACGTAAAAACAATGAAAATGTGCAAATTATTTCGAATTAGAAATTCATGAATATTTTACGTTTTAAATCTAATATTTGAAAATTTAATAAAAGATTCTTCATAAGTTTGTTTATTTTTATTAAAAACAAAATTCTCTACCGAAAAGTCAAATTAAATTTTTATGAGCGTTTGAAGTTGAAAATTTTCCGAAATTAGATAATCAGTTGATTTCAAAAACGAATGACCTTATACACACTTGGAATGTATACCATATGTATATTTACCAATTATTATACTTGATAAAATTTCCAAAATATTTTGACTCGTTTTTAGTTGATTACGAACATTTAAAATTTTAAAATTTAAGAGTCTGAGTGGAGCAAAGAATGTATTGGTTTTACAATTGCTTTTTTTTTTTTATTGAAGGTCAACATTTTAATTTCGCAATAGTTGCCCAGGAAAACAAAATAAAAATTGAGAAAAAATGGGAATTTTTACGCAAAATCGATTTTGGTTTTTGGTGTAACTCTAAAAAAATGATCGAAAACACATGCAATTTTCACAAAATGTTTATACTAGCCTTTTCTATACATTAAAATTTTTTCAAAATATTTTGATTTGTTATAATATTAAAAATTCAGTCACTTTTTTTATAAGCATTTCAAGTTAAAATATTAACAAAATACGCAAAAAATGAAAAAAATTTGCAAATTATTTTGAGCTATAAATTCATAAAAAATGTTCTTTTTAAATCTGAGATTTAAAAATGTAATACAAGATTTCTCATAAGTTTGTCGTCCTTTATCAAGAAAAAAAATGTTTACATGAAATTCACATTAAGTTTTTCTTTAGGGTATGAATTTCATATTATTACAACATTGGATATTTATTATTTACTAGCCATTTCATAATAGCAATTAAGCATATCCGTTTTTTCTTGATTTGAATAAGACATAATGTATTTATGTCAGTTGAAGGCACTTGACTGTTTATTTATACAGATAACAAATTTAAAACTAATAGTTAAATATTATTGTCTATTTGTCTGACAAAATGTTTAAGATGTATGATTTATATTAATACCATGAATTGATACTATTTGAAATTCTCTTTAAGGTAAGTATAGAAAAAAAAATAATTTCACAATAATTTATTGAATAAATTAAAATTATACATACACATGTACATTGTACACATAATTACGTAATTATAATGTGCATATAAATATTAATATAATAAGTATAAGTATAATATAAATTAATTTTCATTAAAATTATAAAAAAAACAATTGATTAAATAATAAAAATACAAGTTACCTTATATTGTTTAGCAATCAGCATATTTTTCATTATACAGTTATTTTCAATTTTCCTAAGAGTTTTTTTTTGAAATGTCAATAACATTTTTTTGCGGAGTCAAAATATTTGAAAAATAAATACAAAGTTCCTCATAAGTTATTCTTATGGCGATAAAAAAATTATAAGAATATATAGGCACTATTTTTTTTTATTTGCATTTGAAGTTCAAATTTTGACAAAAATTCGCCAAAATCATGAATATTTTTAACTATTTGGTAGTTAAAAATTTATAAATATTTTACTATCAAAAGCTAAGAATTTAAAATTTAATACTATACGGTCCATAAGTTAAGCTTAGAATAATTAAAAAAAAGTTTGAGGATTATTCAATTAAAACAATTTTATGATTGTTTAAAGTTTTAATTTTAATAAATAATTTGAAATCAAAAATACACGTGTAAAATAACGTTTTACAAATAAATAATTTTCGATTTTTGTATTTTTTAGACTTTTACTTAAATGTTTGAATTTGTTACAAAATAGAATATATGACAATATTTAAATATAATATATTCTAGACTGACAAATCACCTCCGTTCAGAATCGGTTTTCGTATACAATGATAATTGCATTCAAATTTAACCTACCCTAGTTTGAAGTCCACCCCACCCCCTAATGTACAGCAGAGCGACACCCACTACCCGCTTTTTTTTATTAGCATTTAAAGTTCGATTTTTTACAAAAGACGTAAAAACAATGAAAATGTGCAAATTATTTCGAATTAGAAATTCATGAATATTTTACGTTTTAAATCTAATATTTGAAAATTTAATAAAAGATTCTTCATAAGTTTGTTTATTTTTATTAAAAACAAAATTCTCTACCGAAAAGTCAAATTAAATTTTTATGAGCGTTTGAAGTTGAAAATTTTCCGAAATTAGATAATCAGTTGATTTCAAAAACGAATGACCTTATACACACTTGGAATGTATACCATATGTATATTTACCAATTATTATACTTGATAAAATTTCCAAAATATTTTGACTCGTTTTTAGTTGATTACGAACATTTAAAATTTTAAAATTTAAGAGTCTGAGTGGAGCAAAGAATGTATTGGTTTTACAATTGCTTTTTTTTTTTTATTGAAGGTCAACATTTTAATTTCGCAATAGTTGCCCAGGAAAACAAAATAAAAATTGAGAAAAAATGGGAATTTTTACGCAAAATCGATTTTGGTTTTTGGTGTAACTCTAAAAAAATGATCGAAAACACATGCAATTTTCACAAAATGTTTATACTAGCCTTTTCTATACATTAAAATTTTTTCAAAATATTTTGATTTGTTATAATATTAAAAATTCAGTCACTTTTTTTATAAGCATTTCAAGTTAAAATATTAACAAAATACGCAAAAAATGAAAAAAATTTGCAAATTATTTTGAGCTATAAATTCATAAAAAATGTTCTTTTTAAATCTGAGATTTAAAAATGTAATACAAGATTTCTCATAAGTTTGTCGTCCTTTATCAAGAAAAAAAATGTTTACATGAAATTCACATTAAGTTTTTCTTTAGGGTATGAATTTCATATTATTACAACATTGGATATTTATTATTTACTAGCCATTTCATAATAGCAATTAAGCATATCCGTTTTTTCTTGATTTGAATAAGACATAATGTATTTATGTCAGTTGAAGGCACTTGACTGTTTATTTATACAGATAACAAATTTAAAACTAATAGTTAAATATTATTGTCTATTTGTCTGACAAAATGTTTAAGATGTATGATTTATATTAATACCATGAATTGATACTATTTGAAATTCTCTTTAAGGTAAGTATAGAAAAAAAAATAATTTCACAATAATTTATTGAATAAATTAAAATTATACATACACATGTACATTGTACACATAATTACGTAATTATAATGTGCATATAAATATTAATATAATAAGTATAAGTATAATATAAATTAATTTTCATTAAAATTATAAAAAAAACAATTGATTAAATAATAAAAATACAAGTTACCTTATATTGTTTAGCAATCAGCATATTTTTCATTATACAGTTATTTTCAATTTTCCTAAGAGTTTTTTTTTGAAATGTCAATAACATTTTTTTGCGGAGTCAAAATATTTGAAAAATAAATACAAAGTTCCTCATAAGTTATTCTTATGGCGATAAAAAAATTATAAGAATATATAGGCACTATTTTTTTTTATTTGCATTTGAAGTTCAAATTTTGACAAAAATTCGCCAAAATCATGAATATTTTTAACTATTTGGTAGTTAAAAATTTATAAATATTTTACTATCAAAAGCTAAGAATTTAAAATTTAATACTATACGGTCCATAAGTTAAGCTTAGAATAATTAAAAAAAAGTTTGAGGATTATTCAATTAAAACAATTTTATGATTGTTTAAAGTTTTAATTTTAATAAATAATTTGAAATCAAAAATACACGTGTAAAATAACGTTTTACAAATAAATAATTTTCGATTTTTGTATTTTTTAGACTTTTACTTAAATGTTTGAATTTGTTACAAAATAGAATATATGACAATATTTAAATATAATATATTCTAGACTGACAAATCACCTCCGTTCAGAATCGGTTTTCGTATACAATGATAATTGCATTCAAATTTAACCTACCCTAGTTTGAAGTCCACCCCACCCCCTAATGTACAGCAGAGCGACACCCACTACCCGCTTTTTTTTATTAGCATTTAAAGTTCGATTTTTTACAAAAGACGTAAAAACAATGAAAATGTGCAAATTATTTCGAATTAGAAATTCATGAATATTTTACGTTTTAAATCTAATATTTGAAAATTTAATAAAAGATTCTTCATAAGTTTGTTTATTTTTATTAAAAACAAAATTCTCTACCGAAAAGTCAAATTAAATTTTTATGAGCGTTTGAAGTTGAAAATTTTTCGAAATTAGATAATCAGTTGATTTCAAATACGAATGACCTTATACACACTTGGAATGTATACCATATGTATATTTACCAATTATTATACTTGATAAAATTTCCAAAATATTTTGACTCGTTTTTAGTTGATTACGAACATTTAAAATTTTAAAATTTAAGAGTCTGAGTGGAGCAAAGAATGTATTGGTTTTACAATTGCTTTTTTTTTTTTATTGAAGGTCAACATTTTAATTTCGCAATAGTTGCCCAGGAAAACAAAATAAAAATTGAGAAAAAATGGGAATTTTTACGCAAAATCGATTTTGGTTTTTGGTGTAACTCTAAAAAAATGATCGAAAACACATGCAATTTTCACAAAATGTTTATACTAGCCTTTTCTATACATTAAAATTTTTTCAAAATATTTTGATTTGTTATAATATTAAAAATTCAGTCACTTTTTTTATAAGCATTTCAAGTTAAAATATTAACAAAATACGCAAAAAATGAAAAAAATTTGCAAATTATTTTGAGCTATAAATTCATAAAAAATGTTCTTTTTAAATCTGAGATTTAAAAATGTAATACAAGATTTCTCATAAGTTTGTCGTCCTTTATCAAGAAAAAAAATGTTTACATGAAATTCACATTAAGTTTTTCTTTAGGGTATGAATTTCATATTATTACAACATTGGATATTTATTATTTACTAGCCATTTCATAATAGCAATTAAGCATATCCGTTTTTTCTTGATTTGAATAAGACATAATGTATTTATGTCAGTTGAAGGCACTTGACTGTTTATTTATACAGATAACAAATTTAAAACTAATAGTTAAATATTATTGTCTATTTGTCTGACAAAATGTTTAAGATGTATGATTTATATTAATACCATGAATTGATACTATTTGAAATTCTCTTTAAGGTAAGTATAGAAAAAAAAATAATTTCACAATAATTTATTGAATAAATTAAAATTATACATACACATGTACATTGTACACATAATTAAGTAATTATAATGTGCATATAAATATTAATATAATAAGTATAAGTATAATATAAATTAATTTTCATTAAAATTATAAAAAAAACAATTGATTAAATAATAAAAATACAAGTTACCTTATATTGTTTAGCAATCAGCATATTTTTCATTATACAGTTATTTTCAATTTTCCTAAGAGTTTTTTTTTGAAATGTCAATAACATTTTTTTGCGGAGTCAAAATATTTGAAAAATAAATACAAAGTTCCTCATAAGTTATTCTTATGGCGATAAAAAAATTATAAGAATATATAGGCACTATTTTTTTTTATTTGCATTTGAAGTTCAAATTTTGACAAAAATTCGCCAAAATCATGAATATTTTTAACTATTTGGTAGTTAAAAATTTATAAATATTTTACTATCAAAAGCTAAGAATTTAAAATTTAATACTATACGGTCCATAAGTTAAGCTTAGAATAATTAAAAAAAAGTTTGAGGATTATTCAATTAAAACAATTTTACGATTGTTTAAAGTTTTAATTTTAATAAATAATTTGAAATCAAAAATACACGTGTAAAATAACGTTTTACAAATAAATAATTTTCGATTTTTGTATTTTTTAGACTTTTACTTAAATGTTTGAATTTGTTACAAAATAGAATATATGACAATATTTAAATATAATATATTCTAGACTGACAAATCACCTCCGTTCAGAATCGGTTTTCGTATACAATGATAATTGCATTCAAATTTAACCTACCCTAGTTTGAAGTCCACCCCACCCCCTAATGTACAGCAGAGCGACACCCACTACCCGCTTTTTTTTATTAGCATTTAAAGTTCGATTTTTTACAAAAGACGTAAAAACAATGAAAATGTGCAAATTATTTCGAATTAGAAATTCATGAATATTTTACGTTTTAAATCTAATATTTGAAAATTTAATAAAAGATTCTTCATAAGTTTGTTTATTTTTATTAAAAACAAAATTCTCTACCGAAAAGTCAAATTAAATTTTTATGAGCGTTTGAAGTTGAAAATTTTCCGAAATTAGATAATCAGTTGATTTCAAAAACGAATGACCTTATACACACTTGGAATGTATACCATATGTATATTTACCAATTATTATACTTGATAAAATTTCCAAAATATTTTGACTCGTTTTTAGTTGATTACGAACATTTAAAATTTTAAAATTTAAGAGTCTGAGTGGAGCAAAGAATGTATTGGTTTTACAATTGCTTTTTTTTTTTTATTGAAGGTCAACATTTTAATTTCGCAATAGTTGCCCAGGAAAACAAAATAAAAATTGAGAAAAAATGGGAATTTTTACGCAAAATCGATTTTGGTTTTTGGTGTAACTCTAAAAAAATGATCGAAAACACATGCAATTTTCACAAAATGTTTATACTAGCCTTTTCTATACATTAAAATTTTTTCAAAATATTTTGATTTGTTATAATATTAAAAATTCAGTCACTTTTTTTATAAGCATTTCAAGTTAAAATATTAACAAAATACGCAAAAAATGAAAAAAATTTGCAAATTATTTTGAGCTATAAATTCATAAAAAATGTTCTTTTTAAATCTGAGATTTAAAAATGTAATACAAGATTTCTCATAAGTTTGTCGTCCTTTATCAAGAAAAAAAATGTTTACATGAAATTCACATTAAGTTTTTCTTTAGGGTATGAATTTCATATTATTACAACATTGGATATTTATTATTTACTAGCCATTTCATAATAGCAATTAAGCATATCCGTTTTTTCTTGATTTGAATAAGACATAATGTATTTATGTCAGTTGAAGGCACTTGACTGTTTATTTATACAGATAACAAATTTAAAACTAATAGTTAAATATTATTGTCTATTTGTCTGACAAAATGTTTAAGATGTATGATTTATATTAATACCATGAATTGATACTATTTGAAATTCTCTTTAAGGTAAGTATAGAAAAAAAAATAATTTCACAATAATTTATTGAATAAATTAAAATTATACATACACATGTACATTGTACACATAATTACGTAATTATAATGTGCATATAAATATTAATATAATAAGTATAAGTATAATATAAATTAATTTTCATTAAAATTATAAAAAAAACAATTGATTAAATAATAAAAATACAAGTTACCTTATATTGTTTAGCAATCAGCATATTTTTCATTATACAGTTATTTTCAATTTTCCTAAGAGTTTTTTTTTGAAATGTCAATAACATTTTTTTGCGGAGTCAAAATATTTGAAAAATAAATACAAAGTTCCTCATAAGTTATTCTTATGGCGATAAAAAAATTATAAGAATATATAGGCACTATTTTTTTTTATTTGCATTTGAAGTTCAAATTTTGACAAAAATTCGCCAAAATCATGAATATTTTTAACTATTTGGTAGTTAAAAATTTATAAATATTTTACTATCAAAAGCTAAGAATTTAAAATTTAATACTATACGGTCCATAAGTTAAGCTTAGAATAATTAAAAAAAAGTTTGAGGATTATTCAATTAAAACAATTTTATGATTGTTTAAAGTTTTAATTTTAATAAATAATTTGAAATCAAAAATACACGTGTAAAATAACGTTTTACAAATAAATAATTTTCGATTTTTGTATTTTTTAGACTTTTACTTAAATGTTTGAATTTGTTACAAAATAGAATATATGACAATATTTAAATATAATATATTCTAGACTGACAAATCACCTCCGTTCAGAATCGGTTTTCGTATACAATGATAATTGCATTCAAATTTAACCTACCCTAGTTTGAAGTCCACCCCACCCCCTAATGTACAGCAGAGCGACACCCACTACCCGCTTTTTTTTATTAGCATTTAAAGTTCGATTTTTTACAAAAGACGTAAAAACAATGAAAATGTGCAAATTATTTCGAATTAGAAATTCATGAATATTTTACGTTTTAAATCTAATATTTGAAAATTTAATAAAAGATTCTTCATAAGTTTGTTTATTTTTATTAAAAACAAAATTCTCTACCGAAAAGTCAAATTAAATTTTTATGAGCGTTTGAAGTTGAAAATTTTTCGAAATTAGATAATCAGTTGATTTCAAATACGAATGACCTTATACACACTTGGAATGTATACCATATGTATATTTACCAATTATTATACTTGATAAAATTTCCAAAATATTTTGACTCGTTTTTAGTTGATTACGAACATTTAAAATTTTAAAATTTAAGAGTCTGAGTGGAGCAAAGAATGTATTGGTTTTACAATTGCTTTTTTTTTTTTATTGAAGGTCAACATTTTAATTTCGCAATAGTTGCCCAGGAAAACAAAATAAAAATTGAGAAAAAATGGGAATTTTTACGCAAAATCGATTTTGGTTTTTGGTGTAACTCTAAAAAAATGATCGAAAACACATGCAATTTTCACAAAATGTTTATACTAGCCTTTTCTATACATTAAAATTTTTTCAAAATATTTTGATTTGTTATAATATTAAAAATTCAGTCACTTTTTTTATAAGCATTTCAAGTTAAAATATTAACAAAATACGCAAAAAATGAAAAAAATTTGCAAATTATTTTGAGCTATAAATTCATAAAAAATGTTCTTTTTAAATCTGAGATTTAAAAATGTAATACAAGATTTCTCATAAGTTTGTCGTCCTTTATCAAGAAAAAAAATGTTTACATGAAATTCACATTAAGTTTTTCTTTAGGGTATGAATTTCATATTATTACAACATTGGATATTTATTATTTACTAGCCATTTCATAATAGCAATTAAGCATATCCGTTTTTTCTTGATTTGAATAAGACATAATGTATTTATGTCAGTTGAAGGCACTTGACTGTTTATTTATACAGATAACAAATTTAAAACTAATAGTTAAATATTATTGTCTATTTGTCTGACAAAATGTTTAAGATGTATGATTTATATTAATACCATGAATTGATACTATTTGAAATTCTCTTTAAGGTAAGTATAGAAAAAAAAATAATTTCACAATAATTTATTGAATAAATTAAAATTATACATACACATGTACATTGTACACATAATTAAGTAATTATAATGTGCATATAAATATTAATATAATAAGTATAAGTATAATATAAATTAATTTTCATTAAAATTATAAAAAAAATAATTGATTAAATAATAAAAATACAAGTTACCTTATATTGTTTAGCAATCAGCATATTTTTCATTATACAGTTATTTTCAATTTTCCTAAGAGTTTTTTTTTGAAATGTCAATAACATTTTTTTGCGGAGTCAAAATATTTGAAAAATAAATACAAAGTTCCTCATAAGTTATTCTTATGGCGATAAAAAAATTATAAGAATATATAGGCACTATTTTTTTTTATTTGCATTTGAAGTTCAAATTTTGACAAAAATTCGCCAAAATCATGAATATTTTTAACTATTTGGTAGTTAAAAATTTATAAATATTTTACTATCAAAAGCTAAGAATTTAAAATTTAATACTATACGGTCCATAAGTTAAGCTTAGAATAATTAAAAAAAAGTTTGAGGATTATTCAATTAAAACAATTTTACGATTGTTTAAAGTTTTAATTTTAATAAATAATTTGAAATCAAAAATACACGTGTAAAATAACGTTTTACAAATAAATAATTTTCGATTTTTGTATTTTTTAGACTTTTACTTAAATGTTTGAATTTGTTACAAAATAGAATATATGACAATATTTAAATATAATATATTCTAGACTGACAAATCACCTCCGTTCAGAATCGGTTTTCGTATACAATGATAATTGCATTCAAATTTAACCTACCCTAGTTTGAAGTCCACCCCACCCCCTAATGTACAGCAGAGCGACACCCACTACCCGCTTTTTTTTATTAGCATTTAAAGTTCGATTTTTTACAAAAGACGTAAAAACAATGAAAATGTGCAAATTATTTCGAATTAGAAATTCATGAATATTTTACGTTTTAAATCTAATATTTGAAAATTTAATAAAAGATTCTTCATAAGTTTGTTTATTTTTATTAAAAACAAAATTCTCTACCGAAAAGTCAAATTAAATTTTTATGAGCGTTTGAAGTTGAAAATTTTCCGAAATTAGATAATCAGTTGATTTCAAAAACGAATGACCTTATACACACTTGGAATGTATACCATATGTATATTTACCAATTATTATACTTGATAAAATTTCCAAAATATTTTGACTCGTTTTTAGTTGATTACGAACATTTAAAATTTTAAAATTTAAGAGTCTGAGTGGAGCAAAGAATGTATTGGTTTTACAATTGCTTTTTTTTTTTTATTGAAGGTCAACATTTTAATTTCGCAATAGTTGCCCAGGAAAACAAAATAAAAATTGAGAAAAAATGGGAATTTTTACGCAAAATCGATTTTGGTTTTTGGTGTAACTCTAAAAAAATGATCGAAAACACATGCAATTTTCACAAAATGTTTATACTAGCCTTTTCTATACATTAAAATTTTTTCAAAATATTTTGATTTGTTATAATATTAAAAATTCAGTCACTTTTTTTATAAGCATTTCAAGTTAAAATATTAACAAAATACGCAAAAAATGAAAAAAATTTGCAAATTATTTTGAGCTATAAATTCATAAAAAATGTTCTTTTTAAATCTGAGATTTAAAAATGTAATACAAGATTTCTCATAAGTTTGTCGTCCTTTATCAAGAAAAAAAATGTTTACATGAAATTCACATTAAGTTTTTATTTAGGGTATGAATTTCATATTATTACAACATTGGATATTTATTATTTACTAGCCATTTCATAATAGCAATTAAGCATATCCGTTTTTTCTTGATTTGAATAAATTTGAATAAGACATAATGTATTTATGTCAGTTGAAGGCACTTGACTGTTTATTTATACAGAAAACAAATTTAAAACTAATAGTTAAATATTATTGTCTATTTGTCTGACAATATGTTTAAGATGTATGATTTATATTAATACCATGAATAGATACTATTTGAAATTCTCTTTAAGGTAAGTATAGAAAAAAAATAATTTCACAATAATTTATTGAATAAATTAAAATTATACATACACATGTACATTGTACACATAATTAAGTAATTATAATGTGCATATAAATATTAATATAATAAGTATAAGTATAGTCGGGCCATTCTAAGAACGCTACTGGGCGGCAACCAAAATTCGTCCGTTCTCGCGCATTCCCACCACTAAACTCTTCAAAACACTGGCCGCCGTCAATGCGAGCCGCCGACACCATCGCTGCTAGCGTCCTCGTCGTTGCTCCCACTCACCTATGCCACCGGTCGCCGCGTACTGAGTGGGGGATTTTACGGCGGCGACTAGGTGGTAGAGTGGGAGAAATTTGGGTACGAAACCGCGGAGCTCGGTCATTTGGATGCGCGAAAGAGTAGCGTTCTTAGAGTGGCCCAACTATATAATATAAATTAATTTTCATTAAAATTATAAAAAAAACAATTGATTAAATAATAAAAATACAAGTTACCTTATATTGTTTAGCAATCAGCATATTTTTCATTATACAGTTAATTTTAGAACAAGACATATTTATAAATTTAATGATTAGGCAATTCACGACGAGTCAAGTATACATATAATCGTTATTTTTTAAACATCATAATTCAAGTCATTAGGGCCCGATTTTTAACAAAATGTATATTTTTTCACTTAAAATAATTCTGATTAAATATTGATCAACATTTCCTAATTTCTAAATTCTATTTCTATAGTTAGTGTTATCTTAATGCATATCTAAATAAAATATAACATTGTAATGATAATTATAATACCTATTGGGTGTTGGATACAAGTTCAATATGTTAAAATATTATAAAATTAAGTAAAATAATTTTAACTTAGCTCAGTTATACATATAATTATAATTATAATTATATAAATTTATAATTCTCTTTATTCATGACATTTCAATTTTTTCATAGTAAATAAATCTTTAAATACTTTATATATTTTTTTAAATATTTATACACATTAATATGTATAATATTCACAAACAATAATATATATTATATTGTTAATGCATAAATATGTTCATATCCTTAAATTAATTGTTTGCATTAAAAACCGGGCCCTAGTAACAATAAATCCCTAATTCATTTTATTTTATATTATTAGTAACCACTATAAAATGTTAATATCATTTTAAAGTCCAGGATTATGAAAAATCTATTCCAAATTTGATGACACAGTTTAATCAAAATGTTCGTTAAGCAGTTATGCAAAATATGAGTAATGATAAACATGTGTTCAAGAAATTCAGAACAAATTCTCCATTAACCCCAGACCTAAAACAATAGTAACATTTAAAAGTGGCACTAATAATATATCAACTTAGATATGTAAATTTAATAATAATAATTAATAACTTAATAATTAGCAATAAATAGGCAACAACATCAACCATTTACAAAAAAACAATGTTTATTTTGCATATTACTAATTACTATGTAATACCATTGATTATAAATACTATAGATAGCTCACTGCAGTACAAAATACGCTGCGCGCTGAATGGCGAGTACCGCTACGTGGCACTCCGCGTGATATTTAGTTATGGCGTATACCGCAATAATCGCTAGTATAGTTCATAGGAGTAGGGATTAGTCTTGAGTTCTTCACAGTAGAAACAGACGTACTTATTGTCTTATCTTGGTTTCAATTCTCGGAGCGTCTACTAAGACAATACTCGTATAACCATAGGCGTGTGCATGGGGGTGGCAGGGTGGCAGCTGCCCCTCCTATGAACTTAATTTTTACCTTTAATAAAGATGAATTATAAAGAGTGAAGAAAATTCATTTAAAAAAAAATGTAGCTTAAACATAAGACTGTCCCTCCTGCCAAGAAGTATAATACTATACTGTAACTTGGTAACTTAATTATTGTCGTTACACTGGCACACTGTCAATGATTACAAAATAATAAATATTAAATCATTTTTGGCCAAAGTGTACCTACTCTTTCCATTTCGGCTATTGTAGTATAGTTTCCTTTACGACTGCTTGGAAAAACAACAAAATTAAATGATTTAAATTTTGAGTTTTCGTATTCATATTTATGTTTATATTAGTATATTAGTACGCGCAGTTTTTACTAAAACACATTAGTACATTACGCATTTACACATAATATTTACCATATTATAACACAATCATTATCATCAATCGTCATATATATTTTGTAAAATGAAATATTATTCCATAAATAAAAATATTATTATTAAACCTACAGGCTACAATAGACTTATCGTTACACTCAATGCGAAGTATTTTCGGCTCTTTTAATTATACTACTGATTATAAATAGTATCATTCAATTATTTACTATTTATAATCAGTGCTTGTGAACTTGTACAACATATTGGAATTATATTATATTGATTCTGAGTGTACGTCGTGTGGACAAACTTGTGCATTACGGACGTACAAATTGAACGATCACTCGTTGATCATTTCAATTTTTTTTTAAGACTTGGTTGTTATTTATTACTTAAGTATATCGTAATAACTATAGAATTGTGTCTTGGGTATTGTTATTTTTAAATCATTTATACTTTTTATTGTCGACTTTGTTGTTCTCGAATAATTGAAATATCTAGTGACAAATGTGCATATTTTAACTGCACAAATACACGTAGAAATACATCAAATATAATATTTCATCCTTTTCCATCAAACGAAGAAAGGTCCAAAATATGGATAATTAATTCTGGTAAGTAATTAACATTATAAATTTATGATTTATCTATAATATAAATAAAAACTGCAATAATACATAAAAAACATTTTTTAATTTAGGAAATATTAAACTAGATTCTCTTAGTCCTAAAAAGTTAAAAAAGAAGTTTATATGTTCATCTCATTTCGAAAAAAATGCCTATTCTAATCCCACAGAACCAAAATCACGACTAAACCGTAATGCAGTACCAAACAAATATATAAGTAAGAAAAAAAATCATATTTTTGTGTATTTTATTTTTGACATAATTAATATAAATTAAAAAATGTTAGATGAGTTAATAGATGATAATGTTCCCGAAAAAAATACGACTGTTGAAAAATCACCCATAAATTGGACATGGCAGGTATCAAATCAAAATTGTGCCAAAGGTAGGTAATTTTGTATTTAATATTTTACAACATTTCACAGTTGTAGAACAAAGCGATGAATGTATTGATTTTGCAATATAATGCGTGTTATATTTTATATTCTGAGCGGAGTAATGAATGTATTGGTTTTACAATGATTTAGTTCTAATATATTGTCACAATGGCAGTTGAAAAATATTAAAATTCCATACCCACAATTTTTTTTTATAAACATTTAAAGTTCGGATTTTGACAAAAATTTATCAAAATATCGAATATTCGAAAATCATTTTGTAGTTAAAAATTTATGAAATTTCCATTCTATATAGCTAAGGTTAGAAAATTTAAAACAAGATTTCTTGTAACTACCTAGTGAATAATAATATATTTATTTAAATTTAAGACTTTTATTTACTTTTAGGTGCATACACAAATGTAGACGAAACAATTATAACGACACCAACAAAATCACGACATCGTCGTCAACAATTTACAGATGCAACGTTTGAAGGTCAGTGTAATTTAAATTTATAGTTAATTTTTAGTAGGTATAGAATGACAACAACAAAATCTGGGAATATGTACGAGCATGATAAATCCTATTTTACTATTTTTACTATATATTTTTAACTTTTATAAATTTGTAAATTTTAGATTCTGAGCGAATTCTTGATTTTACAATGATGTGTGTTTTTTTTCATTTTTAAATTTTTTTGTGTTTGTTATCACCTTTTAGGACAATAAAAATGCTTAGATTTTTTTCAACGTGTCTTTTCTGATAGGAAAGTGAACCTAGTGGGTACTTTGAGACCATTAGTTTTCAATAACGCCATTAAAAACACAAGAAAAATTAACCCTTTCATGCCCACTAATTCAAACAATTTGAATTTCAAACATTTTTTTTTTTTAATATAGTTATGTAGACCTTAAATAAAAGAAAAAAATTTTTTTTTTTAATTTTCTTGAAAACTCTGATTTTCCCAGCTATGACTCCATATGGCATCATTGGGGGTATGAGGATTTAATTTTTTACATTTTCAAAAACCATTAGAAATTACCACTTAATTGTTTAATACTTTATTTTATTATGTAGATGAACAACACATTAATTGTTCATTATAAAGGAACATGAGTTAAGTAAAACATAGTTAACAAATTAATATAATAAGTAATTAAAAACAAAACAAAATACATTTTTTCTATATCACATATTGTATAACCTTATACATCATTTTTAATATAATAATTAAAAACAAAACAAAACATAACTTTTTTTCTATCACATTTATAGTTGATTGAAAAGGAACACATGTTGGTAAAACTTATTTTTATAGTAACATTTAACATAATAATTAAAACATAAAATAAAATTGTTCTGTATCACATGTAACCTTATACATAAAATAAAACATAACTTTTTTCTGTATCACAATAGTTAATTGTAATGAAACATAATAATAATAAAACTAAGTGAAAAATAAACTATTTTTCATGATAATGTCTAAAATAATTCCGGTTACTGTTGTAACATAAAGCTACTTCACATTTGGCACATTGAGTTCTGGAATATGGATTTGATGGACAGTACTTGCATCTTTTTTTGTTTTGTATATATTCCGGCCAGTGTTCATACTTATCAAACCTTACATCTGAAACTGGTTTATTAGTATATTTTCTTCGAGATGGTGGGGTCTGAAGATTAAGCTTAGATCTTTTTAATTTGCCTTTTCCAGAGCTAAGTAATCCTTGTGCAATTTCAGTTTTAAAAATTAATAAAGAATTATATTTTGGGATATTTAATTGCTTGCAGTGGTGCCTATACATCAACCAACTATTTACAATACACATATCCATTATGTGAAAAACAATTCTCATATAATATCTTTTACATTTTATGTCTGTACGGTAAATCTCTACAAGCATATCGTGTAAATCTATTCCCCCCATAAATGAGTTATACTCTCTTACCATTGCTGGCCTTTTTACAGGAATTTGTGCCTTTTCTGATGCTGACCAACGTAATACAGGATCTGTAGGTTCTGTACCAATGTAATTTGATATCAAGTGTACACTTTTATTATCATACCACTTACAGCCTATAATACCATGAGATGTATCAATTCTTGTATCATATGTCCCTCTTCCTGCTTTTTTGAGATCTTTGTCATTTTCAAATTGGCATCCTGCTATTCTATTTGATCGAACAGTGCCTACAGATAAAATGCCTAAACTTTTTAAATGTAATATTAAATTATAAGATGTAAACCAATTATCAAAACTTAGTTTATAATTTTTATGTTTTGGCAAAATATCAGACAATCGAATTACAATGTCACCACTCAGACCCATTTTAGTAGAAGATTTTATTGTTGATTTTCCCACATAAATCTCAAAGTCATGAATGATACCTGACTTAGAAGCTAATGCAAACATCTTAATTCCCCATTTATGGGGTTTTGATTTATTGTATTGTTTCATTACACTTCTGCCTTTGAATGGTATTATTATTTCATCTATTGCAGTGAATTCTTCAGGTGCAATCATTTTAAAATTGTTTTGTATAGCATCAATGTATGGTCTTATTTTAAACAATTTGTCATGGTTAGGGTGATTATTGGGTAAACAGTAAGTATTATCATTGAAATGAATATTAGCACGTAAATTTTCAAATCGATTGCGTGCCATGGCATCAGAAATAGCTGTATATTTTGAGTTATTTGCCCAATACATTCTCATAGTTGGCATTTTTACAATAGACATAACCATATGAATTCCCAAAAATATTTAAATTTCATTGGTATTTGTGTTTATACTAGTACCATTTTTTTGCACTGAATACAAATTTGTTTGGTACATTATGTTTTGAATTATATTTGTATCAAAAATTAGTTTAAAATATTGTAATGGTGTGTAAGGTGAAATTGGAGGATCTGATAAAATAACATTACATGGGTACGGTTGGTTTTCCCAAGAACCTCTTACCCAATTAGGTGGCAAATTAAGATCTGAGTTCTTTTCAGAGTAGTCTTCAAAATTATCTTCTATTACATCAGCATTATCATAAGAATTATTATTTTCCAAATCTTTGGTCAGTGATATATCACCTCTTATAATACACTGTTCTCTTTCCTAATAATTGTAGTATATTATAAGTAAAGTAAACTTCTTTGAATAAAAATGTATTTATTACATACCAAATCATCTAAGTGAGCATTGTTATCATCAACAAATGCACTCATATCAGCTATGCATTGTTCTAAATTATATTCTTCTGGTTCTTCATCAAAAACATTAAATTCTTCAATATCAGATAAATTCCCTTGCAACAGTTCTTCAATTTGAATTTCATTTAAATTCATAGTGCGAATAAATGTCCTAAACAACAATATAATTTATTATAGTTAATTCAAGTCACACACAGTCCTAATGATGCCATATGGAATCACGCATTGTCATAGCAATTGTATAAAAACTAATACTTATACAATTTCAATATCTATCTCATTGTAATTAA
The DNA here is from genome assembly GCA_020882235.1 of Schizaphis graminum. Classification (NCBI taxonomy): domain Eukaryota; kingdom Metazoa; phylum Arthropoda; class Insecta; order Hemiptera; family Aphididae; genus Schizaphis; species Schizaphis graminum. The sequence continues at coordinate 24,762,728 of CM037036.1, forward strand.
TACTACATTTTAAAATATAAAAAGTAAGTTTAATAAATAATATGCGTTTTACTTACCAGAAAAATTTAAAACAAAACGAGAAAGTACAAGTGTTGAAAAATAATAATTTTTTTTTTGGTAATTTGATAATACTGGTAATCACAAACAGGCCCCCCACGTCATATTTTTGGCCCGGGTACACAAATAAATCCGGGCCCCTCTTAAATAACAATTTATTTTTCAACATGAATGTACCTTAAATATTAGTTTTAAATATAAATTATAGGAGTAGGTAGGTATAATTAAAAAATAAAATATCAACAAATTTGTAGGTATCTTTTATAAATTGAAGACATGTATAATGTAATATAATGTACAAACTAAAAATGTATTTAATTTTTTTAACAAAAAACATGAAAAAAAGAAGTTATAAAAAAATTGAAAATAAAATAGTATAATTAATATAACTTATAACAATTTTAAAATTTCTATACTAACTAAATTTTTCTTTTCTTGCTTTTTTTTGAGCAAAGTTGTGTATAATGTCATCAAAATTAATACTTGATGCCAACTTGTGTTCAATAGATAAAATACCAAGAGCATTGAGACGTTCTTGACCGGTTGAAGCTCTCTGCCATGTTTTAAGCTGATTTCCCAACTTACTAAATGCTCTCTCTGCTTCAGAGACTGTTACTGGTAGCGTACAAAAAATTCTTAAAGCAATACAAGTGTTTATAAAAATATTCTCTAATTTTTTAGTATATATTTCGTTTAATAACTTCAATGGAGGTATTTCAATTTCTATTAGAAAAACAGATTTATGAATTTTCCTTAAATGTAGTAATTCATTCAAAATATTTGGCGATAAATCATCAGAATATATTTTTATGATTTCTTTCAACTTTATTTCAAGTTCTGTAGAAGATAACTTCATGTAGCATAAAATAGGAGAAAATAGATCACACATTTTTTTATGAGCTTCAAAACGATGCGTTAAATCAGTAATAATAAAATCTATACTAGCAAAAATGACATCTCTTCTAAAAGAATCATGTGCTATACTTTCTGTACTAGGTTGAATATCCGTTTCTGAAGAAGCTTCGTCATGAAAAACTTTTCTTTTCTTAGTTCTTTTCTCTTTATCTTGGAAATTTGGTAAAATATTCAAATTACTTGCCACTAATTTCGCTTCATTTAAAATTATAGGCCACTCGTTTCTTATATTTTGTAATTCTTTAATTAAATCTTTCATTAGATCAATTTCAGTTTCAAGAGATATACCTCTTGACTGAATTATAACATTTCTTTCATTTATAGAAGAAAGTACTTTAAACCAAAAACTAGCCATAGCTATACATTCAAAGGAAGAAAAATAATTTTTTAAAGATATAATTTCATAATACATTTTTTCTGGCAAGTTAATTTCATTTAATATTCGATCTAATGATTTTAAAATACCAGGAAGATGATGAACAATAGGACGTATGGCTGAAACACGTGAGCTCCATCGTGTCTCAGATTGAGATTCTAGTGATATATTGACCTCTTCGTTTAAAATACTCCATTTTGCTGGACTGCTACTAAAAGTTACATATAAAGTTTGTACACATCCAAAAAACGTTTTCACTCTAGAATTAATTTTTACTGCATTTACACCAACGAGATTAAGGGAATGAGCGCTGCATGGCGAATAAAGAGCAAGATGATTTTTTTCCAAAATACGTGCTTGTACACCCTTAATTTTTCCACTCATATTAGCCCCATTGTCATACGCTTGGGCTCGACAATCTGCTAATGGGATTTTGTGACGTTCTAACGCTTTTAGTAATTCTGAAGCAATACTTTCACCTGTTTTTTCATTAAAGTTCAAAAATTCAATAAATCTCTCTTTAATTTCAAATGTTTTATTTTCACTGATATATAAAACATATCTTAAAATTAAAACATTCTGTTCTTGGTGAGAAACGTCAGGAGTAGCATCAACAATAACACCATAATATATTGACATAATTCGTTCGTTTAGAATATGGTTTAAAACTTTTTCACCACAAAGAGAAATAATTTCATTTTGACTCATCCAAGACAAATAGTGGGTCTTTCCTTTCATACTCTCGCCTTTATTTTGATATTTTTCAACAGTTGCTAAATGGTCTCTAGTTACCTCATCATACCGCCCAAGAAGTTCTAATATTCCAAGAAAGTTACCATTGTTTACTTCACCGATTTTGGTACTGCTACCCTGAAAAGGCAATCCTCTAGAAGCGAGAAACAAAGTTACATCAAGGAGTCTTTTTAGAATAGCCTTCCATTTTTCTGCTTCACTAAGAATTGTTTTTTGTAATTGACTATCTACTCCAAAACCAAACAAAGACTGTTGTACATTTTTCCATTTACAATAACAAGTACGATGCGTTTCACTATTTTCATGAAGTGGAAGTCTACTATATAACTTTTTCCAGGGTATTGTTTTTGGAGAAAATCCACTTCTCTTAGCTAGAACACTACGACTTTTTATTGACTCAGTAAGATTTTCACTAAATAACAAACAAGGAAAACAGTGTAATGTTTTTTTTGAAGAACTATAAATGAGCCAATCTCGTGGATATTTTTCTCTATTATTTGATGATTTAGTATATAACAAAAATTCAGAAAATATTTTACCATTACAATCTTTAGATATAGCTTTTCTCATTTTAAATATGTTATCGAAATTAGAAGAATTCGTAGCAATAATTTGTTGACGAATATCGTCGTTGATATGTTCCGGCCATAAACCGGGGTCGAATAAATCGTGCATATCGATATTGTGTGTAAGGAGAGCATTTGTATTTCCATGCTCACAGATTTCTTTTTTGGAAATATTTTTAATGAAAATGGGTTTTTTAGCAGGGTATTCTATGTCTATATTTTCATTTTCAACTGGTATAGTTTCAATAGAGTGTGTATTTTTTTCAGGTTCTTTTGGTTTAAAAAATTTACTTATTACCTGAGTGTTTGAAAATGTTTTTTCTTCTTTTTCTTCTTTCAATTTTCTTTTCTGATATCCAGATTTGTGTTTATAAAAAGACATTTTGAGTAAAATAATCGAAATAAAACAAATTATAATATTTACGATTTTACGTACGTATGACGTCCTATACGATACGCGGTTATAGTAGATACTAAAATGAAACATATTATCAGTTATTGTATAAATATAAATATTGCTTACAATTCGGAACACGGCACGGACGCCGGGCCCCTCGGAAGTCCGGGCCCCAGTACCATGGGTCCTCCTGACCCCCCCCTTGTGGGGGCCCTGATCACAAATATGATAACCACAAGGCAGTGTCACCATATGAAAGACAAGAAAATATTCAATGATAAATGATGTCTTATGGAATCATTGGTCGATTAGAAAAAAAAAAAAAAAAAATGATAAACATCGTGATGCCATATGGCATCACCTGGCACGAAAGGGTTTTAAGGAAAAACGGGAATTTTTACGCAAAATTAATTTTGGTTTTTGGTGTAGGTAACTCTAAGATAAATTACCGTAGATATATGATATTTTGACTGAATGTTTATATAATGGCATTTTTTATACACCTTAATATTTTCAAAATATTTTGACTTATTTTGAACTGTTTACGAACATTTTCAGTTTTCATTTTTTTTTTTAGTTGTTTTTCTATAAATATCAATATAATTGTATTTGTTGGGTAAAAAAGCTTGAAAATGTAATAGAAGGCTCTTTATATATTGTATCAAATGTAAATAAAAAGTATTAAAAATCTGGTCCTTATTTTTTTTATAAACATTTAAAGTTCAAATCTTGACAAAATACGTAAAAATCACGAAATATACTAATTATTTTGAGTTAGAAATGTACAAAATTTTAATACCATCCATTACAGTCACCCACTAACAACCTACTGTACAGCAAAGCGACATCCACTTGGTCACCTTTTTTCAACTATACCTACATGTTGTGGAAAAAATTGAAAGCATTTGGTTTAATTTATGAGGAATTATTGCAAAATTTTGAGTAGTATTTCTTGTATATATTTTTAATTTGTTAATAATTTTGTTTAAGGGTTAACACCTTCACCAAAAACGTTGAAAGTAATGACACCAAAACGTAAATATGAAGTTTCTGATTCTTGTTCAAATATTCGTACACCTAGTTCACCAATTTTTGTAAATAGTCCATCGAGTTCAATAACTACACCTACAACTAAATCTTGGGTCTCAGCACTAATCGATTTTCCCAGTCCTATGCCAAAAATGAAACAAATAAAAAGCCCAAAAAAAAGCGCACTTCAACAAGAGTTAATTACGATTCGAAAACTTTTAAAAAGAAAACGTTCTATAATTTCGGCATTAAAACAGAAAAAAACAAACAAAAATCAGATATTTAATGTTAATGATTTATTTAAAACATTCGATTTTCCATCTAAAAACTCAAGAAGTTTAGTATCAATGCAATTGTTACACAAGAATCGTAAACCTTGGTCAGGTAATGAAAAAAAAGTTTCCCTATCATTATATTATAAGTCACCTTCGACTTATAAATACATGCGAAGGACTGGAATTGTACTGCCGGCTATAAGTACAGTGACACGTTGGCTACGGTCGATTAACTATTCTACTGGATTTTCGGCCAAATATTTAGAACAAATAAGATTAAAAGTTTTAAATATGGATTATAATGAAAAGAAATGTGTTCTTCTGTTAGACGAAGTTTCAATAATGAAAACTTTAGAATATAACAAGATTTTAGACGAAATAGAAGGGTTTGAGGATTTAAGTGATATGGGACGTACTGAAAAACTTGGTTCTCACGCGTTAGTAATAATGGTTCGTGGTCTTTATAAAAATTGGAAATTGCCTTTATCATATTTTTTTACTGGCAGTGGAGTTAAAGGTGATACTTTAGTCGAAATTGTTAAAAATTGCGTCAAAAAAATTATGGATATTGGTTTATTGCCAACTTGCATTGTATGTGACCAAGGGACACAAAATCGTCGGATGTTTTCGTTGCTAGATGCATCTCAAAATAATCCTTCAACTGAAATATGTGGCAAAAAATTATTTCTTATTTACGATATGCCACATCTTATCAAGAGTTTAAGAAATAATCTACTATCTGGTGATTTTAAAATTGGCAATAAAGTTGTGTCTATAAATGATATTAAAAAAACGTATGAAATTGACAGCCAAAGTAAAACAGCAAGTGCTATGACCAAAATAACACCAACTCATCTATCCCCTAACCCTTTTCAAAAGATGTCCTGCAAGTTAGCAATACAACTCTTGAGTAATTCTGTATCTGCAGCTATAAAAACATGTGTGACTACTGGGCAACTAAAATCGAATACAGCACTATATACTTCAGAATTTATTAATGTCATCAATAATATGTTTGATTCGGCAAACAGCAAAAATTTAAATGACCGAAATCCAAACAGAAGACCTCTAAGCCCTAAAAATTCAACAGTGTTCGACAACTTAAAAAAGCACAAGCTTTATTTAAAGAAGCGGTAAAGGTATGCCATAAGACAAAAAAAATCAGTACGCCCCCTTGTTTTATTGGAATAATTTGGACGACAACTGCTATTTTAGAACTATACGAACAAGAAAAAGTAGACATGAAAATTTATCGGCCAACTAAAGACAATTTTTTAATGACAAATCGACTAACGCAAGATATATTAGAAAATCTGTTTTCAGTGATACGACAAAAAAATGGCTACAACAGAAACCCCACGGCTCGCACGTTTCGCTGTTGTTTTGGGCATATTTGTACATATAGTTTGATGAAATGTTTGACAACGTGTTGTAATAATTGTGAATCGGATGACGATGAATTTATAACTGTCGAAGTATTGAAGGATGTTCCTGTAGAAAACTTAATTTTATCAGAAAACGATGAATTGTCAAATAAAAATTATCTTCACGAAACAACCGATTCTGACAATAGTTCAAAGTCAAATGAAGGTATTTATGATGTTGACTTATCACTGGAGACGTGTTCAATAACTTATTTTTCTGGTTATTTAGCAAAAAAATGTTTTAATAAATTTAATTGTACCAACTGTAATTTAATCAAACCAAATGAACACTTAGCTGACAAAAAAGAACTTTTAATTATAGACAAGATGTTCGATCATGTACAACAATCACAAGGCTTAAAAGTTCTATCTGATGAGCTAACACAAATAGTGATGATATGTTTAAATATATTTAAAAATACGTTTCCTAAAATAAAGAGCTCAAAGCAAATTTTAAAACAACTTTTACATAAGGCTGAAAAACAAATAAATAATAATTTTTCGGTTTTACAAAATTCGTCGTGTAAAGATCACTATGCATTTATTTTACAACTGTTGTTTAGGACAAGGATTTATAAGGAATGTAAGTGGATTAACGCAAACATTGGAAAGCGAGGTTATCAAAATGCAGCCAAATTACGGATATTTGAAAATAAATAGGTGAAATACAATTTTGTGATTTATGTTTTGTTATGTATGTATACAAAGTAAGTAATTTATTATATTATTATATAAAAAGATTTAAAATAATAAAGTTGAAGATAAACTCAATAAATTGTTCTGTTAATTTACAATTCTTCTTGTATTTTTATTATGAAAAAGTATAATATTTTTGTTTGAACATTATTAGAAGTTAAATTTTAATAAAACAATAAATTATAAAATACGCATTCATCAGTCCGATCGTATTCTGAATCCTGGCCGCCAGCGGCCACGACGTCTGTACACCCATTTTCAAAAGAGACATACCATATTTACGTAAGAAAACCGGTTTTTCTCGTAGCCGCCTGGTATGTTATATTTTGATAACGGGTATAAACTATAAATGCAATCGACAACGGTTGTCTTTTGTCTTCGGCGACGATTACGACGATTAGAAATAATTATTAAATTTTATTATAGGCCGAATTCCTGAGCGCTCTCTATCGGGAGTAATTACGGCGCAGCGTATTTTGTACTGCAGTGAGCTATCTATAGTATTTATAATCAATGGTAATACCTAACTAAATATAATTTTAAAAATATATTTAGTTTAATATTTAAATTGTCAATTGAGTATACACATATATAAACAAGTACCTAGGTACTTAGTGATAATCATAATATACATATGTGATAAGTTTTTTTTTTTTTAAACATTAATAATTTAATTTACTCTATTTATACATATTATAATTATTTTTATTTTTATTAAACATAAGTTTTAATGATTAATGTTGCTGCCCCATATTTAATTTAACTACATAATATGAAGTATTAAAATTTAGTATACTAGCATTTACAATATTTTTTTATCATTTACAATTTTCTTTACATATTATTTATTGATAGGTTACAGTTTTCCTCAGGATGTAGTTGGGCAGACTTGATTATTTTACGTTTCTTTGAAATTAACTAGATTATCTACAAAAAAAGATAATAAAAACTTAATAACTTCCTCTTAAAATTGAATAATGTTACAAATAAAAAATATTTATACATACCTATGGTCGATGTTGTTATATGTTGGAATATTAAAATCCAATATAGTATTTTTAACAGTTGTATAGTATTATTTTAGTTTTCACATTGTTCTCAATTTTTCTAAGTACAATTGTAGTATAATATGTATATTCTTCAAGTCATATGTCCAAGAATATTCTTATTAGTACATGCTTGTAATTATCTTAGAATTTTTGTATGCAACAAACATTCTGGATTAATTGAAGCCAATAGTTGTACAGTTACAATGCAACTTGATTTTAAAACAAGCTATGTATTATCAACTTATAAATAATACATAATAGATCTATAATATTGTCTATCGATATACATTTGAATAAAAATTGTATAGAACTGATAAAACTGAAATTAAAATTTTTTAAATACATTATTATTGTTTACTATAATTTTTAAAACTTTTTACAAAATTATTAAAACTTACCAATAAATTATTCTAAGTTCCTGATAGGTCGTCAAGTAGTATTCACATGTGTAATACCAATTTAAATGAAACTTAGGTTTAAATAAATAGTTAAACAAAATACGTCATAAAAAAACTACTTATAATTAACCATCATATTTAATATAATTTTTACTTATTTAACAACATTATATTAGAGAATAAATGTTTCAATATTTAATTATATTATGAATGTTGGCGTATGACGTGTTTACTCTTTATGTTAGCAATGAAAGTAATAAAATAATTGAATTTTCAATCACAGAAAAGACGATTTAAATTAAACTTATTATACTAAATGTCACATGAATTTTTTATTTTTTTGTTTAAAAGTTAAAGAACATTATTTGGCATATTATTAACTTAACATAGGCCATAACAGTATAGCACTGAAAAGTAAACAATTGTATTATTTATTTTTATTGGGAATACCCAACGGTTTGGTTCGATCTTCGACCATATAAACTAATAGACGCGCCTTATCATATGCATGTATAGGCACAATTATGTAGCCATCATGTTCAGTGATATGACGTCACGTTTGGGCAAAACAATTTTGAATTATTAATTTGTTCATTTGGCGTTCACGGTTTTTGGTAGACAACCATCGTTTTGTTCTTTGCCTAATTATTATTTATTAATACAATTATACATATTATATTTTATAATACTGTATTATATTCTTATATATGATTCATATTTTATATTTTTTATAAATTTATAGTATTATATTAGTATATATATAAAAAAAAAAAAAATGGTAATTTCTTGTTCTGCATATAATTGTACTCAAAGATATACTAAAAGAATTTTATTTCATGGGTAAGCTTAAAATATTTTAAAAATAATATTTATTTATAATAAAATTAATGGAATAATTCTAGTTTAGAACCTAACAATTTTTAAAATTTTTTTTTCCAAAATGTGTTGTCTAGGGTACTTCATAAGAATATAAAAAATACTTAGAATTGAATATTTTTAAATTTTTTTTCAAAATGTGTGGTTTTTAACGCTTAATAGATTGGTGAAATCGAAACTTACCTAACATACTTACTTTTGAAGTTTTTGTACGTAGAAATTGAAAAACACCATTTTCAAAATTCATAATAAATCCTTTCTAAAATAAGCTAAAAATCTGATATTTAATATATTATATATATTTTTTTAATGTATAGTTTTAGATGAAAAAGTTTTAGTGAAGTCAGAATAATTGTACTATCTAGGGTCCAGAGCCGTATCTAGCTTTGATATTTTCCTCTAAATTCCTAAAAAAATTATGTTAAAAAAGAGTAATTCTTCAAATACAAAGGATGGTCTCATAAATGCATCACCTGATGTTATTTATGTGTGCAAACTAGCTGAATCAGAATTTAGAATAATTTAACAAACTGACAATTTAAATAAAAAAAAACATTATGGAGATATTAGTCATCAAATGTTTACGCAATATGAACAAATCAGTTTTTAAAAGTTTACATGATCATATGTTTGATGAAGATGCTCAAGGAAATCATATAATATCATTAGTTAAAATTATTGTTGCCAATTATTTAAAATTAAGACTTCATCATAAGGCAGATTCAATAAATGGACTTACGAAATAATAAACGTGTTCGTAGTGTATTAACAAAACAGATTTTATTTTCCAATCAATAAAATTGTATTTTATATGAAAAATTGTAAATAATGAATAAGTTGCTATGATTTAAAAAAATAATTTGATTTTTAATCTTTAAAAATTAAATTAAATAAATTACTTTATTTTATTTATGTTTTATATTAACATCAAAATTAACTGCGGAATTTAGATAATAGATTTTTATTTGTATTGTATTCATTTTAATTTTTTACTGATTTATTAAACTATAACCCAAGTGTAGGCACAAAGTATATTTTATGGACGTTTAATTAAAAATATAAATTCCTTTATACCTAAGTAATAAGCATTAGAACATATTTATGTATATTTTCAACATTTAATAGTTTTTAAAATATTCCCATATACCTATCATATATTAGTAGTTGTACTATTTCGTGATTTTAAGTGTATATAAATCTGGGTCCTTAAATCTATAAAATTTATATTAGAAAATAATATATTAATTATAAATATATCATGGTAAATAAATAATTAATCCATTCGATAGAAGAGAACTGAGATAGATAGATTATAATTAAAGTAAGGAAATAGGAATAAGAATAAGTCAATGATTTGTTGGGATAGCCGCAATACTATCTACAGTCCGGCCGGCGTTATTGCCCAAACGTGACGTCACGCATTACATGATGTTGGCGTCAAGATATTAACCGTATGCCGTGTCTATTAGTTTATATGGTCGAAGGGTTCGATGAGAGTTTATCTGTGATTAAAGTATTATCATTTGTCATGTGTAGTGGTCACGATTAAAGATATCTTTAATCGTGGGAGTGGTTTAGGAAGTATTTTCATATTATGATATTGTTATCATAATAAAAATTTAAAATGATAAGATCTGTTTCATCTGATTTATTATTAATCATAATTTTTGATATTAAAGATACAGTGCCATAGTCCACGATAGTCCATAGTTCGTGTAGGTAGTAGGAGGTACAAATTAAACTACAACGATATTAGTACTTTATTCTGTGTTAGTACCTTTGGTCGAACGATAACGATTTATAATTTGAACTACTGGTCTTTATAATTATAATCTAATAATTGTGTTCTAATCAATGTCTCACAGCCGTAATAACCTTTGGGACTAACACCTAAAAACCTCAAACCGCCCAACTTTGAGCAGCTATAACTCGCGAACGGTTAAATGAAAAATAGTAATTTAAACGTTAGAATTCATAAAAAAAATATCCCTACTATTTTATAACATTTAAAGTATAGGTTGCCATTTGAAAATCAAAAGTTGATAGTGATTTCACTATTAAATATTAAAGTGAAAAAAATAAAAATTTTACATAGGTTTAGAAAAGCATAAAACTAAAAATTTTGAAAAAAAAAAAATTGAAAAAAGTTAATACTTTTTGAAATAATGAGTGTTCTTCTATAAAAAAATCACCCTGTATATGACTTACGGTGTGCAAAATTGGGCTCCCCGATTTCATGCCTAAGTAGTTGTTCGGGGGTATATGCAACATTTTGAATGAAATCCCTCAAGTCATACCTGCCATTTTGCACATTTACCCATGCATTTATAATTGTAATGTCATTGCGTGAGTTCATTGTATTTGCTTGCCTTACCTAATAAACCAAAACAAATGTAAGTTTGTTATGCAGAAGTTAAGTCTAATGTACCTACATAAAATAAATATTATGACAAAAATGTTATTATATTTAAATAATTTAGCATATTATCTAAAATGATCAATGCCATACCCTTTGTCCATTGACTGCCCTTCCAAAATCATTCCGGGCCCTCTCCTCGATTGTTCTCAAGTGATCTAAGAAATGTATGGAAAATTTTTTATAGAACCTCTCAATTTCATAATACTTTGATTTTACAAAATAATTACCATAGCATATATATAATGGTGGGTGTTGACCCATTAGCCTTAATAGGGATGCATGATATGACTCTATGTAGTTGTTGGTCCTGTGTTGGAGCCTACACACCGTGAATCTTGCTGGAGTCACGGTGTCTATCCAAAAACGCTCATAATATCTTATCAAATCATGTAATTCATTAACTAAGTTATATTCAGTTACTGAAAAAAAAATGAAATATATAATTATACAAATACCAACTTAGCACTTGGTTTAACACCATGATGAATTTACCTAGGTCTTGTACAACTCTAAATCCTAAATTAATTGAATAAGAATTGCCATGGTGTTGTTCTTCGGTGACTGGCAAATGAGCTAAAGTCATTAACTAAAATAAAAAATTTAAAATGTTCAATTAATATTTAAAAACTGTATTTAAAATTACAATCATTCATATTTATTAATATTTTGTTAATTTACATTAGCAACTTAAATTAATTTAATTCAATTAATCAAAATAAAAGAGAAACCAAATCAATTTTTAACAAAAATTTGATTTGTTAATAATATACATCCACAACATTCGTTATTCATAACAAACTCGATTATTCAGTGCACATGCAAATTTGCATTTTAATCAAAACCAAATTCATGCTAGTCCATATTTTTATTCCAGATTGTATTCTTTGATGATGGCGGTGTTAAATTGCTCATGTATTTTTACATTTTATAATATATTTTCATTGTATTTAATTTAATACAAAATTATTTACTATTCTCAAAATTCTTCTTGCATTTTCATTTACTCTGCACAAGTTTACTAATTGATGGCTTCGCACATACCGAATAATACTCTGAAAATAAAAAATTCATTAAAATATTTTCTATTGTCCATACATGTCATTACATATTATAATATACATGTTTCTGATTAATTTTTTTATTCAGTAGGTACCTGAATATAATGAAACCAGCATCCCGTATTGTTGGTTTCTGGAAGCACCCGGGTTATAGTATTTCTGAGACCTTGCTCAAAATCAGTTATGACCTGCAAATTTTCATAACTAATATTCAATTGCAGCTCATATCTCAAATATTGCAGAACCCGACAGTAGGTTTCTGTTTGGCGATTAACCAGTAGGGCATGCACAATTGGAATTGCCTAAAAATGAATAGATCATATTTTTAACATGGTATAAATCAAATTGTATTTAAAAATCTAACCACATTGTTTAAAATTATTTGGATTGTAAACAATTGATTTAAGTCAGCCGGTTCTCTGGGTGTTGTTTGGAATGTGCCGTCCATACAAATTGCTCTTATACTACGCAAATGTGGCTGCATGTTACGTATAAAAGCAGCATTAGTGAATACAATACCAACAAGATCTTCAGTTCCATCATCTCTCAGTATTTCTAAAGGTCCTTGATAAAATGGTTCCATTGACCCATTAATATATCGTAGTTTTGGACCCCATTCTTCGGAATTGAATGTTGTTATCCAATGAGACAGTGTTTCAGGAACAGGTGGACTGTTCCTGTGCCTAACCCACGCAATAGACCTCACTGCTGCTGAATGACCAACATTCATCGCCGCTTCTGGATATCTGTGTAATTATTAATTTTTATTACATATTTAATCATAAACAATATAAGTATATTTTGTTAAATGCTTACAGCCGTGCCTGCTGATCTACTATCATATGTGATGCAATGTTCTCCGTCAAACCCCTTTGTCTTATGCTATTCCTGAAAAATCGTGTTTCCACTGCATGTCGGGGTGCAAGTTCATGATTGTGAATGGATCCTGGAGATATTACAATAGCTGCTCCATCAAGAGTTTCCATTTTGGCAGTTACTGGACATCCATACCGACGATTTTCACATCTCAAATATCTAAATTTTAAGTTGTGCACATTGTATTAAAAATTAATCTTCATACTATAATATAAATGTTTAATAAAATAAATTAAATTAAATCCTAAAAACTAATATAAGATGCTTGACTATTTGTTATTTTATTTAAAAGTTATTAATTACTGGGTATTTATTTTCATAGTTGAGAACAAGCTTAGTATTTTTTTCTTATTTTTAATACCTACAATTTATAATATTGTACATACCAAATATTCTTATATTAAATTTTCAAAAAAGTTTCTCATTCGGTAAAACAATTAATTTAAATGTAAACTTATTTTAGATATTATAAATAATAAATCAAATAGGGCAATCAAGTTTTGAATCCCAGATACTATGTCTTAATAAATCTCTCAGGTCATTGCAAAAATAAAATTAATTTTAAGTAATATATTTTTAACTTTAACCAAAAATATATTTTAATATACCTAGTACTTTAAAATGCATTAATTGTTTTAAAATATAAACCATATTAATCTTTCTAAACTAAACCCTCTGGAAGATTGGGATTTTAATGCTCAAAAAAGTAACAAAACATGAATATAATTTAATTTTGTCTTAGAATTACCTACCTCTATTATATACGTAAGGAATATTATAAATCAGTGTAATCCCATATTAACCACTTTGTTAGTGAGGACAAAAAGAAAAAAAATGAAGTTAATCGTATAACTAGGTAATTGTATTATATTTTAAAGATGGTAACCACAGAATTAAGTCATACTCATTATTCATTACACTTAAAAAATGTTTAGATGTAGAATATGATACACAAATTGGTTATACCTTTTAGACTTTACTGACATTAGTTAAATGTGATTGTTTTAATCAATTAAATTATAGAAGATAGAACACTGAAACAAAAAAGTAATAAAAAAATTAAAAAGTAAATTTTGAATGGTTCGGAAATAGAATACACAATATTATTCTTACCACACCGGTGTATTTGTGATATTATGATTAACACTATATTTGTTCCAACTTCATTAACCAAATTTACTATTTGTTCCACAATATACTTGTTCCATGGATATTTTGTGGAACAAATAGTGATTGGAAAAAATATTTTGCGGAACAAATAGTCATCGGAACAAATATTTTGCGGAACAAATAGTCATCGGATCAAATGTTTTGTGGAACAAATAGAGAATTAGGATGAAATAGTAGTTGGAACAAATATAGTGTGGAACAAATATTTTGTGGAACAATTTGTAGTGATCCTTATAGGTCCATGTTAAAATCTAATTAGTTTTTATTGTAATATCTACTGTGTTATTATAATAATATTATTTGGTGAATTAACTCAATAAATCATTAATACAATGATATACGCAAGACGCAACTATTGATTTAATAATTTGTGTTTATTACTAGAAATGTATAATATTATTTTTATAATTATTCTTAGCATCTACAATACTCTTCATTTTAATAATCGTTCGTAGAATACGATTATTTCAAAACGCAGTCATTAAAGACGCTTTACTGTTCACACTTTCCCGCGGTATTGCGTAGATTAATCTTGGTAGCTGTATTTATCAAAAACCAGTAGTTAAAATATTGATATCTTTTATCTGAAGTTACTTGTCGATAGGCCATAAATTATGTGCACAACATAGATATACATATACAACAATATCTATAGCCCATAGGTACTAATTGGATAGTTATCAATTCTGTGGAACTCGTTTTCTGGATTACTGGGTATTATGTTCTATCACGATTTAAGATAGGAACAGTACTATCTTATATTGTGTGTTTTATCAATTATCATTTTTAATAAAGACCACGGTTAAAGATATCTTTAATCGTGATAAATACTAAATAGTGATAGTCAATAGTTATCACTTATCAATAATCAAGATTCAAGATCCACCAAAATAATATTGTCTTTACATTAATTAACAGTGAAGTAATTTTATTATAATAGTTAATTATTTATTATAACATTGTTTAGAAACAGTAATAACAATAACAGTAATAAACTAATAACATACAATTTATTTTCGAAAAAATAGTTACAATTACTTTAATGTATTTTCAAAATGTCCACCATTACTTGATACACCTTTTTCGTATCGTGTTAATATTGATGCCGTCACAGACTTCAACATTTCCGATGTTATGGACGAACATGCCGAAATAATACGCTCTTTCAAATTATTTATTGAAGAAGATTGTTCAGTATAAACACGATCCTTTAAATATCCCCATAAAAAAAAATCCAGTGGAGTAAGATCTGGAGAACGCGGTGGCCATTTAACTGGACCGTTTGTACCTATCCATCGCAATGGAAAAGTATTGTTCAAATAATTTTTAACAATATTGGCATTATGCGGTGGAGCACCATCTTGCTGTACCCACATACGTTCCCGAATACGAAGAGGAACATTTTCTAGCAATAAAGGCAAAATGTTTTCTAGAAAGTTCAAATAACGTTCACCAGTTAATGTTCCTTCATAAAAGTAAGTTCCTATTAATGTGTTATTTAATATACCACACCATACATTTATGGACCATCGAACTTGGGACTTTGTTTCTCTTGTCCAAAATGGATTTGAATCATTCCAATAATGTGCATTATGGCGGTTAACCATGCCGTTATTGTTAAAAAGACTTTCATCAGTCCACAATATATTGTTCAATATTTTACTGTCCTGATCATATAAGCTTGCAATTATTGATATGAATTGCAGTCTTCTTTCTGGGTCAGATGGTTTCAATTCTTGAACACAATGTAATTTGAACGGATGAAATGAATTGTTTTTTAGTATGCGATGTACAGTTGATTTACAAATATCTGTTTGCCGAGCTACAGATCTTATTGATGCATGTGGTGTGAAACTAAATGCAGCTAAAACATCAACAGTACGACAATCATCTACAGCAGTGTGATTTTTTGATCGATGGCCATCTGGAAATTTGCCTGTACAACATTTTTATTTTTTAGTTTATTTAGTGTCTTATTTTAAATATGTTAATGCAAAGTAGCATGTCAATTTCATAATGTAATTATTGTCTAATCGATACTTATTTATTCAAATTCATGTTTGTCTACAATCTTTCATTTTATTTGTTTATTTTTTTTTTTTTATTCATGATGCAGCTTGCAACAAAAATGAAAGTATTTGGTAGTTCCTTAAATTAGGTTGTACTTCGTACATATCGATTTGTTTTTGGTTACAATTATCAATACTATAATAGGTCCTTAAATTAGGTTGTACACATCAATTTGTTTTAGAAATGTGATTATTTATTTTATTTTATATTGTATAATTAAGTATACATATTATGTATTAAGGAATAAACTGTTTATTTTTTAAAAATAAAACCAAGTTGTGCTTTATTTAATATTTTTTCAGTTATTTACTAAATTTTTTTTATAATATATTGTAAGTATGTAGGTAGGTACTAATAAAATTTATAAAATTCATAAAATATTTATATTATTATTAAAATTGAATTTTACCTGTTAAGCGCAATGTTTTTGCTACATTGGTAAAAGTAGCTCGTGAAGGTTGTCTTCGTTCTGGATAATTTAATAAATATTGACGAGAGGCATTTAGTGTACTTTTATCACATTCATAATAAATAGCTAACATGTCTGAATACTCAGCATTGCTATAAATAGCAGGCATCACTAAATCAATTTTAACTAATTTATATTATAGCTGAAATTTGTCAAAAGTTAGATAGGCTGTCGGAGTCTCATTAAAAACCCAACTAATAAATACAGTATAGTTTTAAACACAAATTGTGGGTTTCCAAAACCAAGATATAAAGCTTATCTTAACTTGATTAATATTTTATAAATAGTACATTTATTACTTTTATCTAACTGGAAAGTTAGACACTTGAACAAATTTTCTACATGGGTACGTACATATGTATTTGTGTAGTATTTCTAGTTTAGATTCCTGCATTGAAAGGCACACGTTGCACATTATTTGTCATTTATAATATTGTTGAAAGCTAAAAGTTAAACGTTTATTTTATAATAATGGACACTTTTGAAGATATTGGTTCATTATATTGTGAGTACATGAAAAATAATAAGGATGACAACATGACAGAATTACAATTTTTCAAGTACGCACTTAAAGATGCCATTAATGAAATGGACACTTTACGACAGGTATGTAAAAATTGAAATTAATATCTAGGTATTTTTTTACATTTTATTTATACTCTGAAAATAATAAGACACATATGTGTAACACACACATTTAAAGCAATACCATACATTAGACAAGCAGTTGAATGTTAAAAAAGCAGAGAGCAATTATTATGCTGAAGATGTGATACATCTTCAAACAGAAAATAAGTCACTCGCTGAAGAAATTGTAAGTGACTTAAGTAGAATAAATAATAAACAAATAATTACATAGTATACAATTTATTTACAATAACATATTATTAGGTAACATTAAAAGTCCAAGAAAAGGCCTATAAAGAAAAATATGTAAGTTTATAATACAAGCAAAAAAAAAAAAAAATTCTTAATATTTACAATTTTTTTCCCCCGATAGATTATACTCAAAACAAAAAATGATATCCTGGAAGAAGATAATGTAAGTACTCTAGTAATAAAATTATAAAATACATATAATACTTAACCCTTTCAGTGCCGAATTAATTTTTTTTTAACAATAAAATGATAAAAAAAAAAATTGGCCCAATATTTCCAAAGTTATAGCACATTTAGATTTAATAATAGTAAAATATAATTATAGGTATAACATTATAATTTGATAAATACACTTTTATAACAGTAATATTAATTACAATATTTTGTATTTATCTATTTTTATTTTGATAGTCTATACTCAAAACAAAAAATGATGGTTTAGAGAAAGACATTGTAAGTACAAGTATGAAAATTATTTAAAAAAAATATGCTAAGTGTTATTTTTATAGGAATCGCTTAAAAAAATATTGGCCACAGTTGAGGTGAAAGATAAGCCGACAATAATAGATTACCAAGAAAACAAATCGGTAAAAATAAATTTAGTAAATAATAAAACACACAAGTAAACAAAATATCTAACACATTTCACTAAATTATAATTATTTACATTCAGGAGCAACAAACTGTACATGATTTATCCTCATCGTCTAAACATAAGTAATTATGTAAAAAAAGATAATTTACAGCCACTTGAAACTAAGATTTCATTTATTGAGAAACTGGTATGTTCAAAAATGAAAAATTTAAGTGTAGAAGATGAGCCAAGCAGTTTCAAAATTGTCGACTCATTGAAAATAAATGATGTATAGTATTAGTTTAAAATGATTTTGATATCAACTTCATAATTTGTATTTTATTAGAATTGTACTGAATGGTGGTGTCCCAAACATAGCAAATTTTTGGACATTTTAAAGGGCATAAAAATTAGTGAACAAACTGTAGAAGATCAGTACCTAATACGAAAGGCCAAAGCAAGATTTGTATATTGGGAAGACAAAAAAAATAAAGTAATATTAATAGGTTTTTTTACTATTTATCCTATTTAATAATTTATTATAGGTACATGAGTAATTAATGTTTTATATTTTTTTTTATGTTTAAGAATACACCAAGATGCCCAACTCAGGATAGGAAAAAAGGACAGGTAGTTCATTACCAGCAACCTACATGCTGGCCATAACAATATGTTATACATATAATTTGTAATAACTTAAATAAAAATCCTATTATAATAACTAAATATTAATTTTATTAATTAGTTTATCTTTAAGTATCTTAACAGAAACATTAACAAACTTGCATAAATCAATAACTGTGGACCTTAAAGGTTAACTTTTATTTAATAATTAAATTATTATAATAATCATACATTTTGTGATATAGGTACAAATCAAAAAGATTGTGGGTTGAAATTATTTTTGTTTGATTTAATTATTTTAACATAGTAGAAAATCATTAAGATATACATATTATATTCAAAAAGAAGCATCAAATATAATGTAGCTACTATGTAGCTGTTGTAGGCATTCTCAGACATTTAATTGAAAAATCAACTCTTTAATTTAAATTTAATTGTAATATAACGGTATTATTAATAATTATTATGAATAAAAAGTTCATGAACAACTATTATTCATGATCATAATTATTTAAAAAAAACTATTAAAACTATATGTATACCTATTTACCTTATACATATTAGTATTGTAATATAGATTGTTAATTATTGTAGGATACCTATGTCCACAGTATGCAGCTATGCACGCCAGTGATTTCTGTTAAGATACAAACTTAGTAAAATCATTTTATTTTTGAAATACTTACTAAATTCACTTAATTAACTAAAAAAGATTAGAATTTATACTTAACTGATTGCATAAGCAGAGTATTTGTGTATAATCTAATAAATCTTAGTAATTAAACAAATTCAGTCATTACTCCAAAAAAAAAAAATGAATTGTCTTTTTATAATCCACCTCATTAGTGACGGAGATAGAAATAAATCTAAATGTTTTTTAAAATTATCAATAAATAATTTTGGAACCAAATAAAAGGTAGAAGTGTATGACCTTAAGTCTCATATTTTGTTGAATTTAGAAAAAGCTGTATTTGTTAAGCACTTTATAAAGTTATTGATTTTTCATAGTATTCCTAAAACTCTAATTATAACACCTATAGCATTTTTTTTTTTAAATATTTTTCTTCTTACTACTTTAATACACATATTTAAATGATTTTTTAAAATGTTTTTACTAATATTAAGTGAAATATTTTGTTACATAAAAGGTACTTTATTTCAAAGTATAAATACTAATGGGAAAACCTTAAAAGAAAAAAATGTAAGTAAAAGTTAAAAATAGCTAAAGATTTTTTTTTTAACATTTAATTAATGATTACAAATTAAGTTTAGTGCCAAAATTTATCCCTTAAACTATTTAGATTAAATTCACTAAATCACGACTAATACATAATAATAAAAATAATAATAATTGAATCAATAACCTCTACTTGATTTTACAACATTTTCAGAATACAAATATTTTCAATGATGACACAACATGTAATTTTTCAATTCGAATAATTACATCAATAGATTTATAGTTATTTAAACAACTGATATCCTAAAAAAGAATTAAAACCTATTACTATTTAATAGTTAATATAAAATATTATTTAAATAAATTATCTTACAGTTTTTAAAGTTGATGTTGGTGTTATTTTAACTTAGTTTAGCAGAAATTCAATTGCACTAAAATAATTAATTGAGAAAATAAAATATATAAATATTTGTTTATTTTTCATACATCTGATGATTGGACCACAGCAGTTAATTCAATAAAATACATCAAGTAGTCATGTAGCTAAAATATGTATTGTAGACACAGTATAATATAACCAAAGTTCTGAAATGGTATTAAAAATTAATAATAATCAGATTTATAAAGAGCTTATTCAGTTGTACTTACAATTAATAGCAAAATATATATTTGATTTTCTGATAATCCAATATGTACACATATTTACAAGTAGATATAAAATAGTTCAATTATAATGGAAGTTTCAATCTTCATAACTATCATTACGGGAATGGATCAAATCAATTGCCCACAGTGTAAGTCAAAGTACTGCAAATATTTATAGAAGATAGAAAAAAAAATGTAATGACTAATGAGTTATGTACACTGTCAGTTGTACTTCAAAGTGTGTAGTACAAAATATGACAACAAATAGGCATCAAATTACATATTGTATTAAATTAAAATTTATTAACAAATGTGTACTAAAATCATCTCCTATAATACTTACATTTTGGAGCTAAACTTTTTTTGATGATTGATAGTCCACAATGTTTGTTATCAATCATGGTATTGAAAAAATAACTTATTAAATTTAACTAAATTAATTTTACTTTAGCACACGACTTTACACGAAACAGCTAAACATTATTTTAAATACCCAATCATTAACAGTTTTATCAAAATAGATTGGCATGCTATGAATTTAAAAAGGCATTGTAACGTGTATCGGTGTATAGGTAGGTACAGAATTTCAAAAAAAAAGTACAGAGTGATGCATTGTCATCCGCACGAACAATGAACATCCAAATAAACTATTATTTCATTTTTACATGTTTTCAGAAAAGTTTACAATTGCTGTTGATCACGATTTCACATTTTAACATAATTATTAATTATTAATATGTTATTAATTATCTTAAATCGTACAGACGTGCAGTTGATTCACCATTAAACCGTTAATTCTCATTCAGTTTTCAGTCATTCATATACATACGTGATAAGTGATAAGACCACATACCAAGAATCAATAACCAGTGCTATATTATGTAACCATCTTGGTAAATTTTAAAATGTTTTTAACTGATACTGCTAATACGGCAGGCTGCAGGCTTAACGTGGTTCACTCGAAGTTCTGGTGGGAGTGAGGATTAGGTAAAAAGGTTCAAATATCCGATCCGTATGACCATTGTACTTATTAGTTATTATCGTTTATGACCGTTAAGGGCATTGTTAAATTGAGATATAATTTCATTTAGACTTCTGGTCTTTACTATTAGGTCTGATAAATTGCCCAGTAGCAGTAAATTTAACGAATATTATCTAACCGTATTCTTCGAACGGATTATTTAAAATGAAATGCATAAATGCTAAAATTAATTGTAAAATTTGTATTATACGTTTCTGGTATTAAACACATGAATTATTTAATCAATAATTGCGGGTATTATTGTATTAATGGTTTATACATCACATATTATTAAAATAAATACAATAAAAAAAAATAATTAGATTTTAACATACACCTATTTAAAAATTGTATTATAAAATATTTTTAAAAAACTTTATTAATATTTTAAATTATAAGGTTTCTAGCGTAAACTAGATCGTAATTTACTTAACAAAAATATTGATATTCAAAAAAATTGTAAAAAATCAGCCATTTGACTTAAATAAGTGTTTTTACCATATACATTTTTCCAGGGCCGGCGGAAGGCACGTGCGACCTGTGCGATCGCACAGGGCGGCATTGTTTATAAATAAAAATATGTATTTTTCACCACTGCTCACTGTAAATCTAAAATAAAAATAATGCTCATTATATTATTTTGACTGGAACTGTGTCATTGTATGTAGTACCTAAGTAAGAGCTATTAGTAGATAATTAGATATAATAATATAATGTGCGGGCAAGCCGCTAGCATTGTCGCTCGGCGTGTTTCACGATTATCTAATATCTTTATGGTTTCCAATTAGTAAACATGAACCGAATCAAATCATGATAAAGATCCCCAAAATCGTATATACAATAATCAATACTCGTAATTTATTGTCAGCGATACAAACTAGTTTACTTATGACGATTGACAACTATCGAACTATACGTACCTAGTATATTGTCATTTGTTAACGAGTCGTAGTATCAACGATTATAGAGTGCTGTGCATTGTGCATATTATTTAGTCGATCAACATTCAACATTCAACACGTCATATTTTAATATTAATAATTTGGTGAGTATTTTTTTTATTTTAAATAATTGTAATATTATTAATATTAAGTAGGTAATTTATGTAAATACAATGAAAAATTAAGAAAAAAGAATACATCCCGATATCTGATTTTAAATTTTGAATGTATTTATATAATATTCCTAATATATTTAGGAAGTGAATTTTTAATTTTCAAAATTAAAAACCTATTAGCTACATTATTATTTTATTATTTGGGTTGACTCTAGGAATTAGGATAGTCAATAATAATAATTGTATTGTTTGTTTGGGGTTTTGAAAAACTGTATTATTTTCATACATTGTGTTCTCATTTTATGTAATTCAACCGTATACATACGTCATACATATATTTAAAAAAATTTTAGTAAGTTACCCTTTTTTTAAAACTATCACATTTTTTTTTTAAAGAAATTCGAGATGATTTTTGTTAGAAAATGACAAGTGTCAATTTTCAAGTTTCTCGGCAAAAATATTAAATACAGACTCAAAGATCATTTATCCATGTTTTAGTGACATGCTTATTTTTAAAAAATTATATTTTTTATTTATGTAGTAAAAAGTTAAGAAAGCGCCAATATGTCGGATGGTAGACAGCGACTTTCGGGTGCAGAATATAGGAAAAGAAAACGTGAAAAAGAAGCTGTAATTAAAAAACAGTCTAATTCTATCAAAAAAATTTTAACGGGTTCTTTCTCTTCATTAAATATTTCAAATGCTGTAGTTGTACAACCTAGTGAAGTTGTTGACTCGTGCTCAGTTATAGATGCCACTGTACCTTCTGAAACCACAGTAGCCAAAAATATAACAGACAATGTTATAATGCAACCCAGTGAGGTTTTTGACTCTTTCTCAGTTGAATATGTCACTGTACCTTCTGAAACTACAGTAGCCAAAAGTTCAACAGAAAATGTTATCAGTACAGACCCTGCGGAATGGCCTTTAATTATTAATAACGACTTTAAAACATTGTTGGTTGAAAAAGGCCCTCCTGCTCCGTTAAATGCAAATTTTGTATTTCCTTCAGATAATCAAGGACGAAAATTCACACAATTTCATTACAAACGAAGTATGAGTAATGGAGAAAATGTCACAAGAACATGGCTTGTATACTCTATTTCCAATGACGTAATATTTTGTTTTTGCTGTAAACTATTTGATAATTCAAACTCTAAGTTGGCTTTAGAAGGGTATAATGACTGGAGGCATTGTACACAAATGTTAAAAGGACATGAAACATCAAAAAATCATTTGACCGCATATAGTATATGGTTAGAATTGTCATTGAGGTTAAAAAAAACAAAAACAATTGATGACGTAAACCAACGTATTTTAGAATCTGAGTGTAGGCATTGGAATGAAGTTTTACAACGTATCATGTCGGTAGTACAATTTCTCGGTCATCAAAATTTAGCTTTTCGTGGATCATCTGATCAGTTATTCAAACATAATAATGGAAATTTTTTAAAATTAATTGAACTTATGGCTAAGTATGATTCTGTGATGGCTGAACATGTAAGAAGAATAATTAATAGTAAAAAAAATATAAGCCATTATTTAGGAAAAGATATTCAAAATGAGATGATTAATTTATTAGCTCAGTCTATTAAGTCTCGCATAGTTACTATGGTTAGCGAAGCGAAGTATTATAGTATTATACTAGATTGTACTCCTGATATAAGTCACTCGGAGCTCATGACTATTATTATTCGTTTTGTGTCAATTGAAGATTCAAAAGTTACCATACGTGAACATTTTCTTGGTTTTATTTCAGTTGAAAATAGTACTGGAGAAAATCTATGCGATGTACTTTTAAATATATTACGTGAGCTGAATATACCTTTGAGTAATATGCGAGGACAAGGATATGACAATGGAGCCAATATGAAAGGTGCGCACTCCGGAGTCCAACGGCACATTCGAAATATTAATCCACGTGCATTTTTTGTTCCTTGTAGTGCGCATTCCTTAAATCTTGTTGTAAATGATGCCGCAAAATCTTCAAAAGAAGCTGTAGCGTTTTTTGATATAATTCAAAAAGTATTCAACTTTTTTTCTGTCTCAACTATTCGTTGGCAAATTCTTATAAAACATGTTAAAGAACTAACACTCAAACCATTAAGTCAAACCCGGTGGGAAAGTCGAATAGACGCACTTAAACCGTTTCGAAATTACATAGGTGAAATTTATGATGCTTTGTTTGAAATATCAGAAAATATAAATTTAGATCCGATGGTAAAACATGAAGCTGAATGTTTATGTAATCTTATTAAAACATTTAAATTTATTTGTTCTGTTGTCATTTGGTACGACATACTTAATCATATAAATCCAGTTAGTAAATTAATGCAAAAACCAAATTTTGACATATCTTTAGCTTTGGGCATTTTAGAAACTTTATTGAAACATTTAAATGAACTGAGATCTGAAGAATCTTTTGAGAAAATGATTATAGATTCAACAGTACTTGCGACGGAAATGGGAGTAGAGTCTGTTTTTGAGAACTCACGGGGTAGAGTTAAACCACGACGTACTCGTAAACACTTTGATTATGAACACAACGATGAACCAGTTATTGACCCAAAACAGCAATTCAAAATACATTTTTATTACTTTACACTTGATGTAGCTATAAATAGCGTGAATGATAGATTTGAACAACTAAAAGAACATAATAACAATTTTTCGTTTCTTTACAATATAAAAAAAATAAAAAATCTTACACATGAAGAACTATTAAAACATTGCAAAGACTTACAAATTCTTCTTACCGATGGTGATTCAACAGATATCAATGGAATTGAAATGGCCCATGAATTAAAGTCAATATCAGCTATGGTTGATGATAACTTAACACCTTATGAACTCTTAACATTTGTGATAAATGCAGGTGACTTTGCACCAAACCTATCCATTGCCTTACGAATTTTGATAACATTACCAGTATCAGTGGCAACTGGTGAAAGAAGTTTTTCGAAATTGAAACTTATCAAAACATACTTACGCTCAGCAATGAAAAACGAACGACTTTGTGGTCTAGCCATGATCTCAATTGAACACGAAATTGGTCAAGAATTAACAGAGAAAAAGTTGGTCGACGATTTTGCTAAGTTGAAAGCAAGAAAACATAAAATTATGATTTATTGTTGTTGTATGAATTATTAATTGTAAATATGAACTACCATTTATTTTTATAAATGTAAATAAAAAACTTTTGTGAAAAAAATATTAAGTGTAACAATGTAAAATGTAAATAAATAAATTGATTATTTATTTCACCGTTTAAACTCCTATTCTCCTACAATTTAGTCCAGTTTATAATTAATTTTGTATAAAATAAATAATACTATGTACTAATTATATGACAAAAAGTATTGAAAGGGGCGGCATTTTATTAACTGCACAGGGCGGCAAAATACTTAGCGCCGGCCCTGCATTTTTCTAAAAATCAGATTTACAAATTGGCTATATTGAATATTTCGAAAAAAAATTTTATCAATTTTTAAGTTTTTTATTTTCAGTATTAAAAAATAAAAATAAAAAATGAGTAGTAGTAGGTGGGGCACTCTGGTACACTTTATCATAATTATCAGAAATAGATCACAAGATTGATTTTAAACACAAAAAGACCACAAGATAGTTTTTAATCAGAAAATCATCACAAACTTTACACTTTATCATAATTATCAGAAATAGAACACAAAATGCTATTAAACACAAAAGATCAGAAAAATGTTTTTAATCACAAAAAGATCACAAACTTCACACTTTATCATAATTATCAGAAATAGAACACAAAATGCTATTAAACACAAAAAGATCAGAAAAATGTTTTTAATCACAAAAAGATCACAAACCACAACCTTTAGCATAATTATCAGAAATAGAACACAAAATAACTTTAAACACAAATAGAACACAAAATGATATTAAATAATGAAAAGATCAGTAAAATAACTTTAAACACAAATATAACACAAAATGAAATAAAATCATCAAATGCAAAATCTATCAAAAGAAATTGAATAAATAAAAATGAAAATAAAAATTATAATAAACAATGGAACAAATAAATTCTATAAGAATATTAGAAAATATGAAAGTCTCTGAGCTTAAGTCAATAGCAAAAGAGGCAAAACTTAAGGGATATAGTACCCTTAAAAAAATTGATCTTATATCAAAAATAAGGAAAGGTCATACAATTCGTGATTTAAAAATTTCTGAGCTTAAATCATTAGCAAGAAGTTATGGTATAAGGTCTATTTACAAACTTAATAAAGATAATTTAATAACAAATATCAACAAACAACAACCTTTTAGTAAATTTAAAGAAGATATTTTCAAGACTGATAATAGTTCATTAAACAATAATCCGTTTCAGAAGTTAGAAAAAACATTTTTCACTGAAGAAAATTATTTTAATAGTTCATTAGAAAAAACACCAGAGGTTTTTGAGTTGATAGATGTAATTCAATTGAATAAACAGGTCCAAAAAAAATTTAAGATACACGAAGCTGATTATAAAATTCGTTTTAAAGAAGCGTTAATAAAAGATCTAAAACTAAGTAATGTAAAATACAAAATTGATTATACACATAAAGCTCTAGATTCTTTGTTAAAACTTGTCCAAAAAAATTCAAATTATGAAAAAGGTGATCAAATAAATATTATAGTGATGAATCCAAATTTAAAAAATACTATATCTACTGGTATGAAATCTGACAATTTTTTAACCAACTTAAAATCAATAGTTGGTAACATATTAACTTCAGATGAAACAATTGATATTACAGAAACTACTTTTCAAGTTCAATTAGTAAAAATACCAAGAGGTTCAAATCGAACAAAAATAATAAATTTATCAGAAAATATTAAAACAAAAAATATTATTATTCAGATTAACAACGGTGATAATTTATGTTGCCCAAGAGCTATTGTTGTTGCATTATCTACTCAAACAAATAACATTTTAGGACATGAATTAGATTCTAATAAAATTAAACAATTGAAGATAGGTAGAAAAATTCAAAAAGATTTAGCTTTAGAATTATGTAATATGTTAACAGAATATAACGAAGAAGGTTTTACGTTGACTGATATTAAGAATGTGGAACGCACACTAGATATATAAATAAATGTTATATGTGCTGAAAATTTAAATACTTTAATTTATAAGGGCGATGATAAAGAAACTAAAATTTATTTGTACAAAAATGGAAACCATTTTGATGTTATTAAATCAGCTAAAGGTTTTTACGGATCGTCTTATTATTGTGAAGATTGTGATAAACCATATCAAAATAAAGATAAACATAAATGTGCTATAGAATACAAAATATGTAAATTGTGTACATATTTTGGTATAAGATTTGAACATTCAAGTAGTACGAAAAATAGAATATATTGTGAAAAATGTAATAGATATTGTTATAATCAAGAATGTTTAAATAATCATAACCACGGACTAAGATATACAGGACTGGACACGAGATGAATATTGTGGTTACGAAATGTTGTACAACAGGCGGTGTTCGGGGGGATATTTTCCTTTTAGCATTACTAGCGCCATGTTAGTGGATACCACGGACTAAGATAAACAGGACTGGAAACGAATGGGATGGTGGAGTGCGGGGTCTAGACCAAATGTACAACGCTTCCTCTTCTTCTGACGGTACAACCGCGACTGCTGTGCCATCTATTGGCAAATATTATAAGCCTATAAAGAAATAATAAAATGTTATATTTATCAGGACTATAATAATATTATTTATTATTATTTTATGATATTATATGCTATACTTTTTTATTACTAATTTGGTAATATTTAAATAGTTATTTCATTTGGTATAATTTAAATAAATTTTCAAAATGCCTAGACGGTGTAGTGTAGATCAATGTCATATTTTGAAAAACAATATTAAAAGCACATTATTCAAAGCACCAAAAGATCCTAATATTTTAACAGCTTGGAATCAAGCTGTCTCTAAAGCTAATGGGAAAAGTTCCATAGCTCATTATGTATGTAAAAATCATTTTTCAGCAGAAGATTTAATAAGTGTATATACCAACTATCCTGGAGATTTAAATGTATGTTAAATTTTATGTTTATGCAAATTATAATCTATTATACAACCATTACTATTAACTGTCGTTGGTAAATAACTTAGCAACTTATAGTGTTATAAAGATAATTTTTAAAAGTATTTAAAATATTACTCAAACTTGTTAAATATTTTTCATATTTTATACATATTATTAAACTAAGAGAAGTATTTAAAAATTATAAAACACTGTAAAGTGCAAGTGAATTGATACTACCAAAATAAAGACAAAATATACTACTCTTATAATATAAAAAAAATGTATTACAGACTAATGAAGTTGCCCATCGTAAAATATGTTCTTTAAAAAAAGGTGCAATTCCATCAATTTTTAATAGTTTGTTTGAATGTCATTCGCAAAATGAAACCTTTAATGATAGTGAACTGGTAAAATATTCTTCAACTAAATAGTAATTATTATTTTTACTTAAGTAACTATAAAATGTATAAATTTTAGTTGCTTCCAAAAATTAAAACAAACAAACGAAATTGCAGAAGAGAGTTATTATGGAAAAATAATTCACCAAAACAGTTCTGTAGTATTATTAATGAGGTGAATAGTTATTTTAGTTATTATATTACATATTAGTGTTTACAGCCATTTATTCTGACTTATTTGCTACATTTTATTTTATAGAAAGATAAATATGTAGATGAGCATAAAAATGAGGTTGCAGTACTTAATAATTTTTATGATTTATTTGCTACTTATACAAATATTAAGTTACCAATTGGATGGTTATCTTATAGTAGTGAGAAAGCAGTGACATTTTATTCAGTGAAACATACATATAATAATATTCAAAAACTTATAAGTGTCATTGATAAACAAATAACTATCACTTCAGAACTTGAAATTGGATTTTATGTTTTGAACAATTATGAAATAAAATGTGATGACATTGGGCTTGAATCAAAATTAACATTTCCACTAATTATAAAAGATTTTGAAAAGTTAATTGAAAACTTTAATAAAAAAGTTGTATGCTATGGTGGTCCCAATGCAACAAATTTTCCTGGTACGGCTGGTATCTACTAATTAAATATCTTTTGTAATTCATTAGGAAATTTAAAAAATTCTATTTTGCCTTAGGTATAAGAGTTAAAACTGTATCATTAGGTTTCAACAATTTATGGCGTCATATAGAATGTGCATTAATAATTGAATCTGGAAAAAGGTGTACATTTTGTGAGCGTTTATTTTCATCATTTAGAGGATATAAAAAAAGAACTTTGGAAGCAAAAAAGAAAAAAATAGGGCCCTTTCTAACTCCTAATAGTAAAGAAAAATATAGTAATATCTTAAAATTAAAAAAAAAGCTATTGAAATCAAATTCAAGGTACCTAATTATAAATTTATAAATTTTTACCTAATATATGTATATATAAATACCTAAAGTGTATGTCAATATTTTATGATTACTTATATCCCATAAAAATGTTTAGATTACAGATAACTATAAACAAATTAAATACTGAATTAAACAACATTCACAAAAGAACCAGAGAAATGAGTGACTCAGCTGTTAGCAATGTTCTCAATAAGTTAAGTGAGTCTCAAAAAACAATCATTAATGAAATAATTTCTACAAGTAAGGTACATAATCCTAAAAGTAGAAGGTATTCAGAAGATTGGATTTTATTATGTATTTTATTGAAAATCCGGTAAGAACTAAAATATATAATTATGCCTACTTTTACTAATTATTATAATTTTAATAAAATGTCACTTATATAATATACTCTTAGATCGCCATCTACCTATACCTTTCTGAGAGAGCAAGATATATTGCCATTACCGTGTACACGAACAGTTAGGAAATATCTTTTTCTCATAAAAACAAAATGTGGTTTTGATGAGAAATTTTTTCAACTCCTAAAAAAGAATCTGGCAATGTTAAGTCCACAACAGCGACATGGAATGCTTATCTATGATGAAATTATTTTGAGAGAAAGTATTGATGTAGATTCTAAATCATTAACTTATATTGGACTAGAAGATTTTGGGGAGGATATGGAAAGTACTGGATTAAAAGCAAACCATGCCCTAGTCTTTATGTTTCAAAGTTTATGTACCAATTTTTCTCAACCAATAGCTGTTTTTGCTTCCAGAGGACCCACGAAAGGTTTATTTGTTTGTTCCAATCAAATACTAAGAATTTGTCTAAGATATACTTAGTCAGACAGCTTATTCAGTGTTTACTGTGTGTTTTTGTTATTGTGTACTAATAATTAATTGTTACATTATTAGTTTGATATAATTTGTGGTGGTAATTAATTTATGTTTTACTTAATACCCTTTTATTTAATAGTGTTTATAATATGTGTCTTACTTTCTTTAGTTAATTAATAATAGGTTTGTGTGTTGGAATTATAAACAAAATAGGTACCCTATATCATGTAGTGTTTAAGTAATATGTTCATACTGTAGTTCAGCAGTCATTGATTTATATTACACCTTATAACATTATTGTACATTGTTAAATTATACTTATTATTATATTATATATGTCCAATTTAATTATTATTTACCTTCAGCTTCTGTATTTCTGTGTACTTCAACGTTATGTGTTTTGTGTTTAACCTTACTTTTAATAATTTACAGTTTTATTTTCAATAGATAAACAATCAAAAAATATTCTTTTCTTCTAAGTTATATTTATGTGGTTTTGTTCTGTATGCATTTATGTGAGTTTTTAAATACATTTTTTAAAATATTGTTTTCTTAATTAATTTTATTATTCTTTAGGTATGGTTCTTGCTCAGTTAGTTATAAAGGCTATATCTATTCTTGAAAACTCTGGAGCAAAAATTGATGGCATTGTTTCTGATGGTGCCTCAACAAATAGAAAATTATGGATAGAATTAGGAATATCTGGTTCAATGGACTGTGTGAAAAATTATATTATTCATCCTTTAGATGATTTCAGAAAAATATTCATGTTTTCGGATGCACCACATTTGATAAAGAATGTGAGAAACCGATTACTTAACAAAAAATCATTAAGAGTGAGTTGTTTTTAAAATTTGAAAAAGATTTTAATAAAAAATAAATAAGTACTTTTCTTTTTATAATAGATTTCTCCGCAAAAAACCGTTTGTGAGGTGGAGTCATTTTATCGATGTTTTTGAAAATGATAATCAAAGGAGTTCTACAGCTCCCACTAAAATCTGTCCTAAAATCACAAAAAGACATTTAATTGTAGATAACTTCTCAAAAATGAGTGTTAAATTAGCCACCCAAGTAATTTTGACAGAAATATTAAGAGGATGTCTCACTCTCTAATTTAAATTTGAACGTATTTGGTATTTATTTTTTAATTCATTTTAGGTTTTAAGTGATTCAATGGCCAAAGGCATTGAGTTTTATAGAGAACATGAGAAAGTTGAGTCTTTAAAAAACAGCAATGAAACACAGAAATTTGTAGATTTTTTTAATAGAACATTTGACGCCCTGAATCGCAAGTATCCAGCTGAGGAAATACGAAATAACAGCATTGATTTTGATGTTAGTTTTTAAACTAATTGATTTTCAATATGTTAAATATTTACAATGATTATTACTTCAGGTTTTAGAAGACACTTATGCTTGGCTTAATTCTTGGGAAAATTGTGTGAAGAATAAGCTAATATCAGAAGATGAGTATCTCACAAAAAATACGTCGGATGGATTGAGGGTTACTATAAAATCCACTATAGAACTATCTAAATATTTAATTAATGATTGTGGGTATAGTTATGTGTTGTCATCTAAAATGAATCAAGATCGTTTGGAAGTAAGTGCACTTAAAAGTTAAAATAAATTCAAGTGTTCAAGTATAATTATTAATAGTTAATGTCTATTTTGTAATATAAAATTAATTTACTTGTATAGCAATTTTTTGGAATGGCACGGCAAGCCACTGGTCCAAACGATCATCCTACCACCCCAACATTCATACAAATATATAAAATGTTATCTGTTTATTCAATATTAAAGCCTCCAAAAACAGGCAATTGCAAAATTCTTGAAAAAAATACCCCAAAAATAACTCTAAACGATATAAAGAGCATATTTGTCAATGACAAAGTAGACAAAGAGGATAAACTTTTAAAGTTACAAGAAAGGTTGGATTTAATTGTAAAAGAAGGTAAATGGGAAACGGAAGATGTTTTTGAAAGCGATATTCACAATTATTGTACTCCTAATAAAGCAGAAGTTACAGATTGTGTAATTTATTATATTAGTGGTTTTGTGTGTCGGTATATATTAAAACATACAAATTGTGATGTATGTATAAATGCTTTAAAAGGTAATTTATATTCTACCCAAAAAGGTATTGATTTTTAATTAAATATTATTACATAAGTTTATATTTTTAGGAAAAGTCTACTCTAGTAAATCTGAAGCAGCTTTTACTAATTTAAAATCCAGAGGAAAACTGATTCACCCAAATGAACATTTTCACAATATTATATCGGCAATAGAAAATTCTTTTTCAAAGTATTGTACTATGCCTAGTGTATTTCAGGATACAATTGATAATTTTATAGAAAATAATACCAGTTTATTAACATTTCCATGTGATGAACATAAAAATGAAGTACTAATGTTCATCATCAGGTATTACATAACAACAAGGATGAGACAGTTTGCAAGTATAGAAAACAAAAATCAAAAAAAAATAAATTTGAAAAAGAAAAAATCTGCAAAATTGGTCATTACTTGAGTAATATGAATTATAATATATTATATCTTTAATTCTTGTTTTTAAAAATTAAACCTATTGTTGTTGTATTGAAATTTACTTGTATAATACATCTCAATTTCATTAACTACTTTTCAGTTAAGAACCCTACCTTATATCGTAAATTGGTAAGTCAACTGTACATAAAAATAATTTATTGTTAATTCTTATTTCTTAACTCAATGTTATAAAAAAAAATTTTATATAGGAACTAACGAGAGTACAAATGTTGAAATGTATAATAATTACAATTTAAAATATTTTTAGTTATTAGCACGATGTAGGTAATATCATGTATTATTTTATAGCGCGCTTGCGTACCTAGATAGCGTTAAGATTGACGTTGTACCAGCTAGCGTTGTATATTGGTTCCACCGATAACGGCGTCGTTTCCAGTCCTGTTTATCTTAGTCCGTGGTAGATACTTATGGAACTATCTATGATGATAATGTCATCTAGTTCCAAAAGTATCCACTAAGACGGCGCTAGTAATGCTAAAAGGAAAATATCCCTCCGAACACCGCCTGTTGTACAACATTTCGTAGTCAACCCCCCACACCCTCCAATCTTGTCGTGACCAGTCCTGTATATCTTAGTCCGTGATCATAACTATATATGTGATTATGTATACAAATGTATTGATTGTAATAGAATAGTATTAAGAGATAAGAAACATAAATGTGGTTATAGTGAATGTAGAAATTGTTTAGAAGAAGTGAAAATAAATAAACATCAATGTTATATGCAACATAGATCGCAAAAAGGAGGTAAATGTGTTGGTTGTTGTAAATGCGATAAAAAAATACCGAATATTAAAGGCAATAGAAATAGGCTTTGTAGTTACACAGAAAAATATTTGTTTTTTGATTATGAAGCTCAACAAGAAACAGGAACTCATATCGCAAATAAAATAATTGCTCATGATTTTGAAGGAAATAAAATTATGTTTGATACAAATGAAGAATTTTGTAAACATGTAATATCCGAGGAATATAAGGGTTATACATTTATAGCACATTACGCAAAAGGATACGATTCACAATTTATATTAAAATACTTGGTTGTTAACACTTTAAGACCTTTTACGATTTATAATGGTACAAAATTAATGTTATTAGAAATTAAATATTTAAGTATAAGAATAATAGATAGTTCTAATTTTATTCAAGGTCCACTCAGTAGTT
The DNA here is from genome assembly GCA_020882235.1 of Schizaphis graminum. Classification (NCBI taxonomy): domain Eukaryota; kingdom Metazoa; phylum Arthropoda; class Insecta; order Hemiptera; family Aphididae; genus Schizaphis; species Schizaphis graminum. The sequence goes on from CM037036.1 coordinate 24,797,578, forward strand.
TTCCTAAAACTTTTGGTCTTAAAGAACTGAAAAAAGGTTACTTTCCACATTTCTTTAATACAGTAGAAAATCAAAACTATATTGGTATATTACCCGATAAAAAATATTATGGATACGAAACAATGAAAACAGATGATAAACAAGTATTTGAAAAATGGTATGATGATAAAATTAATGAAAATTATATATTTAATTTTAAAGAAGAATTAGAGGCTTACTGTAATTCAGATGTAGATATTCTACGAAGAGGATGTTTAGAATTAAGAAAACAATTTTTAGAAATTGCTAATATTAATCATTTTCGATATACAATTATAGCAGGTGTTTGTATGGCTATCTATAGATCAAGATATTTGTTAAAAGATACTATAGCTGTTTTAGATAAAGAAAAAAATGAAAATTATTCAAAACAATCGATAACGTGGTTACAACATTTTAATAATAAAAATATCTCACATGCATTAAATGGCGGTGAAAAAATAATAGCAGGGGCTAAAGTAGATGGATTTTAGTGATGGCATGAAATAGCAGTAACAGTGATTTTTTCACAGTGATTCCAAAGTAGCAATCGCTGGTTGCTACTCGGGGTATTGAAATACCAGTGATTGCTACTTTGGGGAGAGATTGGTCACATTGCTGTGTAATCTCAAATCTGATTAGTGAAGATAAGATATATCTTAAAATCTTTATTCATGAAATATATATTTAATATTTATTATTTTATTCATACTTTACATAAAGTTCATTTACTTATTATATTATATTATATTATACTTTTTTATACAAGTTTATGTTTTCTTAACAATATTTTTATCAGTTTTCACTGTTACTGTTAATTTGTATTAGCGCTGGGTGGGTAAATCCTTAATTGCGATTTTCAGAAGTTGCAGTAGTGCAGTACTAGTAAGTAGCAACTAGCAATCACAATTCACAACTGTGATTGCTATTTGCTACTTATCATAGTAGGAGTGGAAATAGGTAGCAGTACTGTTTGTGATTTGTTACTAAAAATATTAATATTTAATACAATCATATTAGGTATTAGTTAATAGGTATATCAGTTAAATAATATATTTGCTTTTTTTATATTTAATAATTGATTAAAACTGTGAATTATTATGATTACTATCCTGTTGGTCATCCTGAAAAAATATTTAAACCAAAATTATATGATAAAAATTGGTTTGGATTAATTAATTTTAAATTTTACCTCCAAGAAATCTTTATCATCCTGTACTTCCAGTTAAAATAAAATTGGAAAAAAGTGAAAAGTTATTATTTCCTTTGTGTTATAAATGTGCTGTAGATCAAAATTAAAGATGTGATCATTCTAAAAACGAAAGACAATTTATAGGAACGTGGACAACAGATGAAGTTAATAAAGCTTTGGAAAAAGAATACATAATAACAAAAATTTATGAAGTCTGGAATTTCGAAGAAAAAACAACAGACTTATTTAAAGAGTATGTTAATAATTTTATGAAAATAAAATTAGAAAGTTCAAACATAATTATAGTTCTAATGAAGAGTATATAAAAATAATTTTCGATAAATTGGGCATATTATTAGATAAATATAAAATAGGAGATAATCCAGGTAGACGAGCTGTAGCAAAACTGTGTTTAAATAGTTTATGGGGAAAATTTGGTCAACGACAAAAAATGAAAAAAAAATGAGTTTGTTACAGACCCACAACAGTTTTATAAAATACTAGCGGCCCGTGAAACTCGCTTTGGGTGAAACTCGGTGTAAGTGAAAACCCTAGGACGGATGGAAGAGCTTGAAAGCAGAAAGTTTTTAAAAAGGGAAGATTTGGTGGTACTGTGTGTCTTCTATCGGGATGATAAGGCGGGTGTTGTCGAGAATTGATAAGACGTTGACAGTAATCAGTTATCATTCGGTGTAAAACTTTGTATTGACGCTTGCCCGGGGCTTGTTTGAATTCAAAAAGATTAAATGTGTACTGAAAATGGTAATTGAGTGTCTAGCTATCAGTCATCATATGGTGTAATATCGCGTCCCGTCATCTGCCCTGTTCTTTTTTGTATGTAAACAAAATAAATAACATATCCAAAATGGAAATTGAGCGTCTAGCCATCAGTCCTCAACCGGGGCAAGTAGATACCTCGTTGAGTAATTATGGATTGCATACACATACATATCGTATCGTTTGCCCGGTGCTTTTTTTGCATGAGAATACATATCGTATCGTTTGCCCGATGCTTTTTTTGCATGAGAATAAAATAATGGTAATTGAGTGTCTAGCAATTAGTCATCAACCAGTGCAAATCGATAATTGTGCTGGGCAATCCGCCTACGGCGGATTGTTATACCTCCTAACGTCGAAAGTTGATGTTGTATTGTAGTGGAAAAAGTTTAAGTCGAACGAAATGTTAAATTCCTATATTTTGGGAAATCGATTTATATATACACAAATAAATCGCTTAAGTAGGCAATCCGTCTGCGTCGAATCTGAATTTTTTATTTGCTAAAAATTGAATATACTTTATTTGTTACTAAACTCCTCGGGTAGGCGGACAATGTGAGTATTGTGAGTGTAATAAGTGATATAATTCACAATACATTTATTACATCATGTTGTAAAAGTGTCATATTTTTTATATTGAAACTTGAAAGTTATTAGTAATTTGCATAATACCCTGATGAAAACCTTGGATGTTCTTATTAATTGTCTTTTTAATGTATTTATCTAAAATATAAGTAATTCTCTTATTGTATTATAATTATATATATATTTTCTTTAATATAGAAAAATATACACTATTTTAATTTTAATACATCAAAGTTATTCAAAGAATTAAATATTAATGTGCATACTTGATCTATATAACTTTAATAAATACATTATAGCATAGTCACTTAAAATATTTTCTAAGTATTCTATACATACTGTAATGATCCTCATTATTAATATATTGTAAAATAATGAATAATATGTAAAACATTAGATATCATTACATAATAGTATTCACTGACAGCTAAACGACTTTGAAATAACCATATTATAGGAAAGCGTGAGCGTAGATCAAAGGTTAAAACTAGAAATAGAGCACACCTTTGATTAAACGGACGTCATCATAACAAGGTGACTCCGGTTAGCATAAATAGGAAAGTCGTAGAGTAAGTCGGGGAGTCGAATACTAGAGACAAGACGACCACGTACTTGTAGACTAGATTAATTGTGGATTAATAATAAAAATACTTTGTGTTAACGTAAATCTGTGTATCTTTATTATACCTTTCAACATAAATTCAAGTGCTGAAGCGGACACGTTACAACATTTTGGTGGCAGCGGTTAACGGATGTTTCAAACTACAATTTGTGTTGGAATCGAACAACGTCAATCAAAATCTTTAAAGAAAAATTCGAAATAAACTAAATCAAGAAATAATTATTTGGTCAAATACAAGTACGTTAGTCTAAAAAAAAAAAAAAAATCAACGTCGATTTGAAATATACAACTTCAGAACATACGACTTCAATCAAACTTCAATCAACTGCAATCAACAATAAAAGCAACTACAATCAACATTCAAAGCAACTTCAATCAACAGTTAAAGCAACTACAATCAACATCTGAGTCAATCCAATCATCAACTAAATCGAGTTCAAGAAAAATTAACATGCAATTTTTATGGTAATATAATACTTTATTTATGTCAGAAATAGATACAGAATTAGAGTGGTTTTTCAATTTAGCTAGTAGGGTCACAGAAGGTGAGCAAAGAAATAATTACTTATCACACTTAAGAGTTTTAACGGAACAAATAGAACTTATTAAAATGAGTAAATTAAGTTTTGATAGTGCAATAAGGATGTTGCCAGAATTCGCGGGTTTACCATCCCAAGATTTAAATTTATTCGAGAAAAAGTGCGAGTTTGTATTTAAACATATTGAGGAGGCGATGGTTAGTGACGTATTAGAAGCGTTGCTATGCAATTTATCCGGAAAAGCGTTATGCATTACTCAGCATAAAACAATAGCAAATTATAAAGATTTAATTACAATTCTTAGAGCAAATTTCGGGAACAACTTTTCGGAAACGTATTTATCAAAACAACTTAATTCTATTACGCAGGCTAAATTTGAGAAAGTTCAGGATTATGCAGGTAGAGTTGAGTTAGCCCTTTATAGGTTAATTAACGAAATGACGAAAGATAAAACTATTACGGAAAGTAGAACTATTTCTAAGGTATTGACAACACAAGCACAAAACATTTTTGTAGACGGTTTATATTTTCAAATTAGAACAGTATTGAGAGCTATGAAATTAAACAGTTTAGAGGAGATGATCAAGGCAGCATTGGAAGAGGAACAAGCTTTAGAGAACTTAAAACAAAAATACGATAATAAAAATACGAATTCATATTCTAAGCCTAAATGTTATAATTGCGAGAGTTTCGGTCATTTGAGTAAAGATTGTAGAAAACCTAAAAATACTAATAATAATGGTAACAAGACCGAAACAGTAATAAAAAAAGAATATAGTGGAAGTAGTGGCGCATATATTTCTTTGTCATGTAATTATTGTAAAAAACCGGGACATATAGTAAAAGATTTTCGTAAATTAAAGTATAATAACGAACAAAAAGCTAAAAGTGGGGAAGGCGCGTCAACTTCTGCAGTAATGAAAACCATAGGTGATATGAAAAATAATACAATTTTAATGATAAAAAATGAAGAAATAATTACGTTAGAGAATAATCAAATTAAAATAAATTCGGAGGCATTAGTAGGAAAAGAAAATGTATTTTTAATCGATACGGGCGCGGATTTAAATATAATTAAATTATCAGCAGTAAAAAATAATGTGCCAGTTGAAACGAAAACAACAACTTTAATAGGTATTAATGAGAATACGATTAAAACTTTAGGCATTATAAAAATTAATTTAAATATTAATAATAATAATTATTATGATACTGTATTTCACGTAGTGCATGATAAATTCCCAGGTACAATGTCAGGAATTCTCGGTATACCATTTTTTAGTACTAATGATATAACACTTAATTTAAAGAAAAAGGAAATGATAATTGATAAAAAACAAAATAAAGAAAATTTAATTAACTTACCACCAAGGTCAAGTAATATACTGACAATATCGGTAGAAAACGAAAAAATTAATAATGGAGATGAGATAGTAATAAATAAGAAAAATCTAACAAATACTGTATGGTTAGGTAACACAGTTTCAAAGTGCGAAAATAATACAATTAAGGCAAACGTGTTAAATATTTCAGAAACATATGTAACATTAACTCAATTAAAAACAAATGATATTAATTGGGAATTATTTATTGAAAATAAGGAGGCAGAAATTTTAGTTGATAACATTGTTGAAAACAATAAATCTATAATGTACTTTGAAACGGATAATACATGTAAATTAGAATCATTACAATTTTCGGATAGGATAAAATTAATAGCGGAAAAGTTAAAAACAGATCACCTTAATAAGGAGGAATTAAAAGCGTTATCGGATATATGTTATGAGTATTCAGATGTATTTTTCATAGAAGGCGATAAGGTTATAGGCACTGACCTAGTAACACACAGAATAATTACACCGACTAATCATCCGCCCATTAACACTCGTCAATATAGATTAGCGGAACAACAAAAAAGAGAGATAAATAAACAGGTTGCGGACTTAGAACAACAAAAAGTAATTAAGAAAAGTAATTCACCGTGGAATCATCCGTTAATTTTAGTACCAAAAAAAGAGGGAGATGATGGTAAAAAGAAATTCCGATTATGTGTAGATTTTAGAAAATTAAATGCAATTACAGAAGGAAATTCCTGGCCACTTCCGTTAATAACAGATATTCTTGACAAATTGGGACATTCTAAATATTTTTCTACATTGGATTTTGCGAATGGGTATCACCAAATTTCTATACATCCTGATGACACTCATAAAACAGCATTCTCAACCTCTACGGGTCATTGGGAATGGCTGAAAATGCCTTTCGGGTTGAAAACAGCACCTGCTGTTTTATCGGAATTAATGCATGCGTTACTAACAGGGTGTGAGGATCTTAATATGTATGCATATTTGGATGACATAGTTATTAGTGCAGAATCATTAGATTCAATGATGAAAAAGTTGAAAATTATATTCGAAAAACTTAGGGCAAATAACTTAAAGTTACAACCACATAAATGCCAATTTTTGAGAAAAGAAGTTGTTTATCTGGGTCATAGACTTTCAGCAGAAGGTGTAAAACCAGATGAAAGTAAAATTGAATGCGTGAGAAACGTTCCAATACGAAAAAACACTACGGACATTAAGGCATTTTTAGGACTTACAGGATATTATAGGCGTTTTATTGAGGAATATGCAAAAATTGCAAAACCATTAACGAGTTTATTGAAAAAAAACACGAAATTTGCTTGGGGGGACGCACACCAGTATGCGTTTTAAAAATTAAAAAACATTTTAATAAAGGAACCAATTTTACAGTATCCGGACTTTGAAAAAGAATTTTTATTAACAACGGACGCATCAAATTACGCATTGGGTTGTGTGTTATCACAAGGTGAGATAGGCATAGATAAACCAATCGCTTATGCATCTAGAGTTTTAAATACTAGCGAGATGAATTATTCAACAATTGAAAAAGAATGTTTAGGTATTGTATTTGGTATCAAACATTTTAGGCCATATTTGTGGGGAAAAAAATTTAGAATAATTACTGATCATAGACCGTTAGTTTGGTTATTCAACGTATCTGATATGAACTCTAGATTAGCGCGGTGGCGTATACTTTTACAAGAGTTTTAATATGAAATAATATATAAGCCTGGTACGGAAAATAGTAATGCGGATGCGTTATCACGAATAAATATAATTAGGAAGGAAGATATGAGTAAAATGACGTTTGAAGAATTTATGAACAATAATAATATACATATAAATAATAATATTGAGGAAATTAATGAAAATTATAGTGAAATACCGAATGACTATGATATTTTACTGACTCTAACTACGGATTTAACATTAAAATACAATGTATTACGAGAATATATTTTACAATTAAATCATATCGGTAATAAAGTGCCAAGAAATTCAAAGGTGAAAGAGGTCATTGTAGTGGAAGATATGAATAGGAAGTATTTATATGCATTTAAGGAGGAATCGTATAATCAAAGTCCAACTTATCAGGTATTATATGAAACACTAATTAACATTAAAAACGTGTGCGAGAAGGAGTGCATTACTAAACTAGCAATACCGAAAATGATGACCAATCTAAATCATGATATAGTGAGGAGTATGTTAAGATATATTTTTAAAGGAACTAATATAAAAGTCAAAATTTTTACTGATTACAAAATATCTGACGAGGTAAAAACAGCATTAATTATGGAACAACACATAACATACATCGGGGGACATCAAGGGGTTTCGAGGACAGTAAAACGTTTGCGACAATGGGTACATTGGAAAGGAATGAAAAAGGAAGTGAGAAAATTTATTAGTAATTGTAAGCCATGTCAAATAAATAAAGAAAAACGTAAAAATAAGCAACCACTAGTAATTACGACTACTTCTTCGAAAGCTTTTGAAAGAGTAGCTTTAGATATAGTAGGACCTTTAACTAAATCAATGAATGGCTATACACACATTTTAACATTACAAGACGATTTAACTAAATTTTCGGCAGCTTATCCCTTAAAGTCAACAGACGCGACAACAATTGCAAAAACTTTCGTAGAGAAATTCGTATGTTATTTCGGTATACCTACAAATATTTTGAGTGATCAAGGTTCAAATTTCTTATCTTCACTGTTTAAACAAATGTGTAAATTATTAAATATAAACAAAATGCAAACAACAGCATATTCACCGATGACAAATGGCGCGTTAGAACGTTCGCATAAAATATTAAAAGAGTATTTGAGGAATTTTTGTGATGGAAAACAGGAAAATTGGTGTGAAATATTGAGCTATGCAATGTATATGTATAACACGACACCTCATACGGCACATAAATTTACACCATATGAATTAGTATTCGGAGTACAGCCGGTTATACCATCAAGTTTTTTAAAACCACCTAGAACGGATTATAGTTACAGCGATTATGTAGGCGATTTGAGAACTCGTATGCAGGAGGCGAGACAAATGGCAAAGAAGCACTTAATTGAATCAAAAACAAAGGCCAAATCTAATTACGATAAACATATTAATCCCATAGAATTACAAATAGGAGATAAAGTTCTTATGAAAAACATGAATAAAAAAAATAAATTAGAACCAAACTGGTTAGGACCATATGAAATAATGGAAGTACATGAACCTGTAAATGTCTCGATAAAAAAAAATAATAAAATAATAAGAGTACATATGAATCATTTACAATTATTTAAAGAACCGATCGATTAATTAATTTTTTTTTATATAAAGTAATAAAATTTATAAAAATAGATAAGATATAATAGGAACTAATTTAAATTTATTATTTTTTTTAAGGATTAACGTATGTCTAGCTGTATTATACACATCTACACACGGAGCATTACAAACACTATACAACGTTACACACGTGAGCAATCATTCAGGACTGTACTTTGAAAATAAAGGTTCCGTTAGAATTGTAAACACACAATGGACATTATTGACATATGTTAACCTAACATTTTATAATGAACGTGAGAAAATTTTTGACACATATTTAGATAGTACGAAGCAATACTGTATCGAAAACGAAATGTTTCCGTCAAAATCAAACATTATTTGTCAAAATTTTAAAACTGTATCTACAGATTTTACCAAAGAAATATTAAGTAAAAGAGCTAACATTCTAAGTACTTTGACACATCCTTCTAAAAGGGGGAGGAGAGGAGTAATTAATGGTGTAGGTAATTTAGCAAATATTTTGTTTGGAATTTGCGATGATAATTGTATGGAAACAAATTCAAATAATGTGTTACAGTTACAACAATCAGAGAAAAGTTCGTTAAACATTTTAAAATCACAAACGAGAGTAATTAAAGCAGTAGTTAGACAATCGGAACAAAGTTTTAGAGACGTTACATTTTTACGCAATAAAATTAACGAATTTATGGGAGATATTAGAAGCGTATCAGACAAATTAATAAATAAAACAATCGAGTTAGAGCATAAAACACGAATACAAGATTCATATTTATTATTAAATATATTATTAGGTCAGTATGCGTTTGAGACTAATTACATATCAGAAATGATTAATTTAGCAAGGGCAGGTCAAATTCATTCGGGAGTATTACCAATTGAATCATTGCATGAGAGTATGAAAGAAATTAAGTTATCATTACCTAAAGGTACATCATTACCGTTTGAGATAGACAATATCGAACCATATAATTTATATAAATTATCAGAGGTCAGTGTTGTTTATCAAAATCAATTACTGATGTTTAATATTAAAATACCATTAGTAGATCAACAAGGTTTCAATTTGTATAATATAATTCCGATGCCAATTAAAATTAAAAATAAACAATTCGCGTACGTAAAAAACACTTATGACTATATTGCGATAAGCCCATCAAACGAATACTTCACGACCTTTACACCACAACAATTAAACTCGTGTAAACACATACATAATTACTTTATTTGTTACGCTATTCAACCGGTACATTCGAAAAATTCTAAGGCTGCCGTCACACTATTCCCGTTTCACCGGAGCGGCAAAAACGCTCCCGTTGTCCGGTTTATCAAAACGCATTGTTTTAAATATAGCACGTCACATTATTCCGTCAGAAGGGTTACGGTCATCCGTCGGCAGGTTTCGACCGGATCATGATGCGTTGGAACAGGATGACTAAAAAGGGAAGGGAATTAAAATTGTTTATCGAAACACACAATTTCATCGACACTTGTCACATTACAACGTTTTTACCGGTGCGTTTCGTCACAAATAATATTGCAAAAATATAATTTTGCCAATTTTTATACGCTGCAGGAGTACGCACCTAAAACTCATTTAAAATGACTTTTGATACTGACAAATTTATTCAGTACATTCAAATTAACAATGCTATATGGGAAACTGGCTCAAAAGTTTATATGGACAGAAACTTAAAACAGAATGCTTGGATGAGTGTAGGAAATGGAATGTACGAAAATTGGAATGAATTGACCAATGCAGAAAAAGGTGTTCACAGTAAGTTGATAATATGTTTTTTTTTTATGATATAATATGTATATTCAATTCTCATATACCTACATCGGCGTATTTTATTTAATTTTATGGAAGGGGGGGGGGTACTTAATTTACGAGTAATATACACTACTTAAGTACAATATTGGTTTTATATATATGCTTATGTTCTTGAATACATACCCACTGGTCCATTTTATACTTGCATACTTTACACATTGCACATGTTGAGAAAGGTAAATAAAATACAATAATAGTAATATATTTATTTCAATATAAAATCAATCTCTTTTTGTCATTTATCAATAATTCTTTCAATATCTATAATTAATATTTATTGATCTGTGCACATCTCACATGCAATAAAGTCAATCCGCATAATCTATTTTTCCCCATTTTTAATCTACATAAAATAAATTAGAAATTCAAATATAAATATATTGATGTCAATTACATAACCTTTTTAAAAACAAAAGATATACGAATCAACTACCAATCTACCATGATTTAGAAAATATTTTCAGCAAATTTAATCTATGATATTTTGTACAATAGTAAATAAAATAAAAATGTTGAAAATTTAACACAAAGTTTGTTATAAGTAGTTCTTATGACAATTGAAAAAATTAAAAATCGTTAGTCTAGAGTTTTTTTTATAAGCACAGATAATTCAAATTTGTATAAAATATGATAAAATCGCTAAAATTTTAAGTTATTTTGAAGTTTAAAATGTATATGATTTTAAGTAATCATTATACCTCAAATTTGAAAATTCGGTAAAAGGTTTTCCATAAGTTTTTCTTCAAATATCTGTAAAAAAAATCTACCAGACAAAAACCAATAATTTTTGGTAATTTTTAAATTTAAACTTTTAGGAAATCACGTAAAACAACGATTTAGTCTCAAATGATTTTTGATATAATATGTTTTTACTAAAAAATTACAAGTGTAAAAATTTGCAACTTCCACCAGATATAAATAATACACCATTTCGTTTTTTATTTTTAAAGCAAAAAATATTGCACAAATTATTTTAAGTGGAAGGTAGCTTATTTATAAATTATTGAAAAAAATTATTTTTATATTTTTTGATTCTGAAACGGTAGAGATCCAGGTCCAACAAAATAATTTGCGAAGAAGTCTCTTACTTCAGTGCCTTGAGATCGAGCACCTGTACCTCGAATTTCAATATCATCCAAGTAGTTAATTTCTGTGTCCTGATAATTGCATCCGTCCCTTCTTCGAACAAAATTGTGCAACACGCAACATGCTTTTACAATTGAGTCTGTAAAATCTGGTGTGACTTGAATAGGTGTATGCAAAACTCGCCATTTATTCGATAAAACCCCAAAGGCACATTCTACTGTTCGTCTCGCCCTCGAAAGTCTGTAATTGAAAATACGTCTTGTATAGTTGAGACTTCGTCTGGGATATGGCCGTAGTAAATTGGAATGTAAAGCGAAAGCTTCGTCTCCAATAAAAACAAAAGGTTGTGGAAAATCATCGGCATTAGGCAAGCAAGCTGGATTTGGGAGGTTCAGTTGTTTGGCGTAGAGCTTTTTACCAATAGGGCAGTCTTTAAAGACGTTTGAGTCTCCTTCTTTGCCATAAGCCCCCACGTCTATAGACGTAAAACATAAGTTAGCATCAACTACTGCCATTAATACTAGGGAAAAATATTTTTTATAATTAAAAAATAATGACCCAGCATTATCGGGGTTTCTGCATCTTATGTGCTTTCCATCTACTGCACCCACACAATTAGGAAAGTCTGTTTTTTGAAAAAATACTTTAGATATTTCTAACCACATTTCTTTTGATGGCTCTGGCATCTCTTCTGGTTGTAGCGTCGTCCATATCACTTCACATGTTTCCTTCACTATCGTTCCAATTGTACTTCTCGCCACATTAAAATCAAACTGCAATGCACCAAAACTCGCACCAGTTGATAAATACCTGAATATAAAAAATATTATTTTTCATTTTTAAAAAAAATATTCAAAACCAATAAACTATATTATATTATTATATTCATTATATTATACGGATATGTAAGTTATTAGTATTATAAATACCTATAGTGAATACAACAACTTTAAAAATACTTTTACAATACAATTACTTATTATTTGATTTAATTAAAGTGCTGATTTATTAAATTTTGTTACCAGCTCTGTATTTTAGATTTTGACCGCAGCAAAAAATGTATTGTTTTTACAATCTTTTTTTTAAAAAAAAAAAAAAAAAACATTTTTTTGGGTTGAAAGAGTGCTCCGATCTTTATGTTTAAGACCACAAAATATATATGAATTAAGAGTAGATTACATTGATAGTATAAAAGTGTGAACGGAGACGATTTGTCATTCTAGGATATTTTATTTATTTATTTAATTAATTTTAGATTTTGAACGGAGTGAAGAATGTATTGCTTTTACAATGATGTGTGTTTTTTTTTTTTGTGTCTGACGACAACATTTGGAGCAGTAATAATGCTCCGATTTTTGACTTCAGACCCTCTTTGAAAAGGTAATTGAATCTAGTTGGTACTTTGGGGGGGTCAAAAGTTAAACATTTTCAACAGTTTTCAAAAAAATCGAGAAAAACAAAAAAAAAGTGACAGAAAAACGGCAATTTTTCGAAAAACCACTTTTCGACAAAATCGATTTTTTGATTTTGCTGTAACTCAAAAACAAATCATTGTAAATACTTGAAATTTTCATCAAATGTTTATATTATGGTTATCTATTTACGGTTAAATTTTCAAAATATTTTGACCATTTTTAAGCTATCTATAGACAATTGAAATTTTCGATTTTTCTATGTTTTTTTTTCTTCAAATGCCGATAAAAATTTTTTGAGAGGCCAGAAAATATTGAAAATTTAATACAAGGTTTATTGTAAGTTGTACTTATCGTAGTAAAAAAAAATCAAAAATCGTTAGTCACAATTTTTATTTATAAGTGCTTAAAGTTCGAATTTATAGGAAATATGTCAAAATTGCGAAAATTTTGTGGTTGAAAAATCGTAAAAATTTTTTCTTTTATAACTAAGTTTTGAAAATTTGGTACAAGGTTCTCTATTGAAATTTTTCTTCAAATATCTATAAAAAAAACTACCGTATTTAAACAAAAAATTTTTATGAGTGTTTGAAATTTAATTTTTTACAAAACCGCGTTAAATAACGGTTTAGCCTTAAACGATTTTTGATATTTGTTGTTATTCGAACAGTATAAGTCGTAAATACTTGAAAATTTTACCAGTTATTTAGATTTTTTTACGTGATTTGATTTTCAAAACATTTCGACTTTTTTTGAGTTATTTATAGGCATTTGAAATAATCAATTTTTTTTTATTTTTTTTTTATAAATGTCGATAAAAAAAATTTAGCTGGGACAAATTACTTGAAAATTGAGTTAATGAGTTAATGTTACATCTACATTTAACTTAGATATCATAGATCAAGTTTTTTCGATATACATTCGTTATACCTACTTACTTAATAATCTAAATAACAATTAACAATTACTTAATATTATAACTATTCATTCATTATTTATTAATTCAGTAAAAGACATGAAAGACAAATGGCGGCATATCCGAGACAATTATTCAAAATACATAAATCAGGGTAAAAGCGGAGATGATGGACGTCAAAAAAAAAAATATGTTTATGCAGACGCTTTAACGTTTTTACAACATACTATTCAAAAAAGAAAGTAAATTCAATTTTGTATTTTTTTATTTTCTCTTTAACTAATAATAATAACTTATTTGTAAAGGACCTCGGGTAATGTAATAAGTACGGAAAATTCCTTCCAAGAAATACTGAATCACGATGATGTTGATATAGAGAATACAGACAGCCCAAGAAACATTTACGAACCTCTTACTTTAAATTCATCTAGTAACTCACCAACGCAACAACAAAACTCACCACCTATCTCACTAAATACAAAAACTGCTAGTCAATCAAGCAAAAAATTCAAAACTTCAAAAAATACTCATTTCCAAACACAACTAATAGAACTTTTACAATCAAATCAACAACATCAACATGACAATATGAATCCCGACAAAACACTTTTGCTATCATTTTTACCATACGTAGAAAAATTAACAAGTGATCAGAAACTCGATTTTCAATGCTATGTTCTTCAGTTTTTCAAAAATATTCAACAAACTCCAAAAGTTCCTAATCATAACCAAACTCAAGAAAGTTATTACAATACCTCTGTTTACCAACCTCAACCAGTACAGTGTCAGCCTCCTCCACTACAAAATCAGCTTCAACCTGGACCACAACAGCTTTCATCTACTCTGCAACAATTTCAATCTCAATTGCAACAGTTTCATCCTCTTCAAACATTAACGGGTATTGGAAATATAAAAACACCCCAACCATCCCACACATTTTATCAGCCATTCCAACAGCATAATCTAGAGCAAGTAAGCTTTCCATCTCAAAACTTTATTCACTCTGACATCAATCAGCAACCAAGTGCATCTTCATCACCATCAAGTCATTAAATTAACCACACCTATTTTATTATTAAATACATTCTACATTCTATACCTACTATGTTATTACATATACATAATAATTATTATTTGTTTTTGTTATAAGTATTTTTTAAGAAAGGTCTTAAAATATTAAATATTAAGAAATGTTTCTAGTATGGTATTACTTAATACCTAATACTTAATCACATTGCAATTAATTTAAAATTTCAACAGCTATTATACATATTTTTTCTTTAACAAAGAGTAAAATAATAAACAAAATTTATTTCTTATTGTAAAATTGTATTAAATATTATATTTAAGAAGGTTATACTTATGGACTGTCCGTAAGTAGGTACATGTGGACATGTGGTACCTATATTGCTTTGTATAGTTATATACTGTTCTGTATTACTGTATAAAAAGTATGACTTAAAATATAAACTTACCTTAAAGTAATTGTAAGCCGCTCTTCAGCACTGATTGATTCCCGAAATGATGTATTTTGTTTTGATATTAATAAAATAACTTTGGATAAAAGTTCATCAAAAGACGGCACAGACATACGATAGAACTCAAAAAATTTATCAGGATAGTCCCTTAGATCATTGTAAAACTTAAAAAACTGTTTTTTTATATTTATTCTGTCTTGGTTCAGGGGATGAACCCAATATTTTCGTTCTTTCGGTTCATCTAATAAACCAAGAGCTTCTGCAACACATACAATTTCCGTATTGTTCATTTTTTTTTTTTTTATATAATTAATAATTATCAACTTAAGTACAAAATATGCACAAATACTATTGAACACGTCTAGCTTGTATCCGCATGCGAAGTAGTATGAGAAAATATTGTTGTTAGAACACGTGGTATGCTCTGATTACAAAATTTGGCGGTAAAAAGGATGGAAAAACGCTATTGTGTGATGTACAACGTCCCGTCCGGTTGCCGCATGCGTTTTTACCGGTTCACCGGAACGGGAATAGTGTGACGGCAGCCTAATACTAATTGTGAAATGGCATTATTCACGAAACAACAAGAGAAAACACAAATTTGTGAATATTTATATTTTGAGTTATTAGGAAGTATATTTCATAAATTAGAGTTCAGGAACACGTGGATATATACTACAGAGAAAGAGAACGTAGTGTTAACATGTGGAGTAGACGAGAAAATAGAATCTATTGAGTTAGTAGGAACAGGATTATTAACAATTTCAGACCAATGTAAAGGGTATGCAAGTCAGAATATATTACATCCGGTAACGTCGGTTCAAAATACACAATTAATAGATATAATACCGGAAACCAAAATAATTAAGGAAGGTAAAAATTTTAAACAGGATGATATAAGTAGTATCCCTATGTTTAAAAATATTAAGAAAATTGAAAAACTGCACGATTTGAATTCTATATCTAGTACCTTGGATGATATAAATAAAGATATTGATTACCAATTAACCAAACAAACGGTACGCGAAGTACATAAAAATTATAATTATGTATTTTATGGTATTGTAATTCTGTTTATATTCTTAATTGTATGTAGTTTAATTAATAAACTTTTTAGAAATACGTCAACACCGCCGGTTCCAGTACGCGATTATAATCCCGTACATTTTGATACTATTAAAGTAACTGAAGTGTGAAGTAAATTTAAGTTTAATATTTTGTTTTTCTTCTTGTATGAAATTATAATTTTAGTATCATTTAGAGTTAAAAGTGAAGTCTATATTGTATTTAGATATAATTTCATTCTAGGGATGGAGGAATGTAATGATCCTCATTATTAATATATTGTAAAATAATGAATAATATGTAAAACATTAGATATCATTACATAATAGTATTCACTGACAGCTAAACGACTTTGAAATAACCATATTATAGGAAAGCGTGAGCGTAGATCAAAGGTTAAAACTAGAAATAGAGCACACCTTTGATTAAACGGACGTCATCATAACAAGGTGACTCCGGTTAGCATAAATAGGAAAGTCGTAGAGTAAGTCGGGGAGTCGAATACTAGAGACAAGACGACCACGTACTTGTAGACTAGATTAATTGTGGATTAATAATAAAAATACTTTGTGTTAACGTAAATCTGTGTATCTTTATTATACCTTTCAACATAAATTCAAGTGCTGAAGCGGACATGTTACAACAATACACATATTGTGTGTCATTAGGTAGATACCAAGCAATCTTTTTTACAATATAGTATATTATATAGAAATATAATTAAATTTTTCAAAAATTTAAAATAGGTAGACTCAAATAAATCTGTATTTAAGTTCATTTGACAGTTAAACACAACAGGTACTATGTGGACGCAATAAATCGCGGTTGCGCGTGAAAAAGGGGTTAAGTCAACATTTTGTGTAAAATGAGTTATTTACATCAAAAAATGCAGAAAAAAAAACTACGTACATTTGTGTCAAAATAGATAAGTCATTTTGCATTATTGAATGCGTTATTTCAATGTGCATTTAGTGTTAACTCAATTATTATGTGCTATAAGAGTTATGTCACCAATAAGTACATATATCTTTTGACACCGAATTTTTTTGGTGCACGAGGAGTTAAGTTTGACATAAATCTTTATGCACGGGATAATATTAATTACTATTAAAGATAAGTCAGCTGTTTAAAATAATAATACCAATATTACCGCCATGGTTGAAGATATTTTTACAATAATTTATTAATACAATAATTTTTTATTGTGATTACTGATAAAATGTGCTTTTTATTAAAATATTAAAATATAATAGATAATGTTATCATTGAAAATAATATTATTATGACCAAACACATTTTCATTGTATACCTACATTAATATTATATTAATTGTATAATAACCATTAATCTTAGTTTGAGTGTGATTTTATAAAAAAAGAAAAACGATTTCCTATTATTCTAATAATATGTTTAGATCAAGGAAAATAGTTGATCTTGTAACACTCTCAAATTCAAATTCTAAAAGTAGTAAGTAAAATATTAATAAATTGAAACTCATTGTACAAAACAATAAAATTGTTTTATGTAGGTATTATAACAATTTATTCATTCTGATTTTTATAGATAATGTGGAAAAGGCAGAGTATGATTTACAAAAAGGTACCTATAGCTTATCATTCTTAACATTAACTTAATGTTAATTTTCTTTAACTTCGGTTCAAAATTTGTCCACATTTGAATTTCTTAATGTCAATATATTACTACTCAAACTATTTAATCATCTATGTATTATGTTTTCAAAGAATGAATTGTATTAACTATTTATGTGGATAATCTTCATTTAGTTTTACACTTTTATTAACACAATACATATTACTTAATATTTAAATATATGTTTCACTTTTTGAATGAAATAGAAAAATCAAAGTCATATGTTGAAGAGTGGTTAGAAAATCATACATTTACCAATTGTGAAAACTTTGATATTGATGATGTTTATGCTGATATAAGTATTTCATCACCTCTTGTTGACTATGTTGGAATTAAAAGTAAATGTCTATTTTAATCTATTAGAAAAAAAAAACCATTAAGTAATAAGTAATCTTATAACTCATCCATAATTATTTATATATATTATATATATTATATTTATATATAAGTAGACCTTGTCACAATATTGAATTCAATTCAATCTTAAACTTTCATAATTTACCTGTATTATAAATTTTAATAGGGTATAAAAGGTTCTATTAATAATTTCACCTAAATCATGGTGATTTCAGAGAAAAAAATAAATTACTATATAATTGAATTCATTATACTTTTCACTATTATGGTTCTTTTTTTTTTATTAATTTAATCACTAGTGTTGGGGAATATCTAAATACATTTATTTAAATACAAAAAATATTAAACATTTATTACAAATTATGTATTATATATATCTAGATAATTTATTTTAATACCTACACATAACAAATTTTAATATTTTAAAATTAAAAATATTATTTTTATTTTTATTTTATTTTATGTTTAATTTTAAATTATGTAACATGAAATTATTTAATATTTATCTAGATAAAAATATATTTATTTTTATTTTTATCTTATAGATAAATATTATTAGTTATTTATTCCCAACACTTTTTTAATCACTTTTAATCACTGAATATTTGAGTCCTACATTTTTTTTTTAAAGTAAATACAATTACTGTATTTTAGATGTAGATGTTGTAAATGAAAATACTCAGCATGTTAAAGACAGTGCAGATGCAACTCCTACATACACTGTTCTTGAATGTAAATCAAATAATGTTAATCCTAGTTATCCAGATGTATCCAATCATTCTTTTATAAACCATCCAATCACAACAAATATAGACCTTCTAGGAGATAATATAGGACTACCAGAAGTTGTAGAAAATGTAAATGTAAATACAATAGAATTGCGAAATGAAAATAATTCAAACTCTCGTCAAAATAGAGGACAAAAACGAACATTTAAAGACACAAGAAAAATGAGACAAGAGAGACGGTTCAAAAAAATATCTGGCCAGTCATACATCAATACTAAAGGCAAACTGATACCAGAAAAAACATTGTCACCATTAACCAAATGCCGTAAGATGTGTGCTAATTTAATATCCTTTGAAAAACAAAAGTTAACGTTTGAAAACTATTGGTCAATTAAAGATGTATCTCAGCGTGAAACATATATATGCAGTTTAATTGATGTGACTAATAAAAGTACTGAAAGACGTCGGCTAATAACCAGTTCCAAAAATCGTGAAATAACTGCTTTTTATCACATAATTATAGAAGGGAATAGAATAAATATATGTAAACAATGTTTTCAGAAAATATTTTCAATAACCAACAAGTTTTTAGAAGTTATGATTAAGAAAAAAAAAACTAATGCTTTAGGATTAGCAACATTAGATAAAAGAGGTCTTTCTAGTCCAAAATCGAAAATTAATGAAGATGTAACAGAAGCAGTTAAAGCTCATTTATTGTCAATACCTAGTTATGAAAGTCATTATACCCGAAAAGATTCTTCTAAGAAATACCTGCCATCTCATTGGTCTTTAGCAGACTTATATATAGACTATAAATTAAAAAATCCAAATAAAAAGGCCAATAGAAAATTTTATGAAAAACAGTTCCATGCATTAAACTTATCGATAAAACAGCCAAATAAAGATACATGTATGACGTGTGACAGATTAACTATGGCGAACAAAATCAATTTTCAAGAGAATATTTCTAATGAACTTAAAGAACATCAAATTCAAGCTGATTTAGCTTATGCTATGAAATCCCAAGATAAAGCATTGTCAAAAAATGATGAGAAATTACATACAATAACCTTTGACATGCAGCAATGTTTGCCAACTCCAGTAATATCCAGTTCTTTAGCATTTTACAAACGTCAACTCTGGACATACAACTTGACAATTCACGATTGTGACAATGGCCAAGGACATTGTTTCTTATGGAATGAGACATTAGGAAACAGAGGTGCAAATGATATAGGGTCATGTGTTTATAAGTATTTATTAAATTTATCTTCAAATATTCAGCATGTTACTATGTACAGTGATACATGTGGAGGTCAGAATAAGAATAGTTACGTGGCTGTTATGTGTTTGGTTGCTCTTCAAAATAATAAAAACCTCCGAACTATAGACCATAAGTTTCTCATTCCCGGCCATACACACATGGAGTGCGATACAGATCATTCTGTGATAGAACAAAAAAAAAAAAAGTACAATGGTTCGATAGAACATCCTCATGACTGGGCCACGTTAATCCGTCAATGTGGAAAAAAGAAACCTATGATCGTAACAGAAATGGAGATGGATAATTTTTTCGATTTTTCCGCATTATTGAAAGACCAACTACAGAATAAAAAACAGAATACTGAAGGTGGAGTGTTAAATTGGCGTAATCTTAAGTGGTTACATTATGAAAAATCTTCTCCACATACTTTGTATTATAAGAATGAATTAAATAGTGAAACGTTTTTAGAAGTAAAACTTAGTAGAAAAGGAAAAAAATCTGTTTCACGTTTACATCTTAAAAATGCTTACAACGAATCTCTTCCTATTTCGGATGAGAAAAAAAAAGATTTGATGGACATGCTACCTTATATATCTTCAGTCTACCAAGACTTTTATAAGAATATTAAATCAAGAAGTGATATTAAAAATATACATCCTGATACGATCGATGAAGAAGAATTTGAAACTGATTTAGGAGATACTACAGAAGACAAAAGCTGTTCGCAAAATCACAAAAATCAAAGTAAAACTAAAAAAGTAAAAAAAAAAACAACCAAGAAAAATTCAAATTAATATAAAAAAATTGTTACGATTTGATTTCGCATTTTTTTTTGTTATACTTAAACCATTTTTAATATTGTTCATAAAGGAACAAACATTTATTTTGTTAAACAAATACCAAGTCGGTTACTTAATTTTTTATTTTTTAATTGTTATACTCAATATTTTAATTTTGTATTTGCGTGTTATTAAAAGTTAATATTATATTATTTTATACTTGAACATTCTATTTTAGTTGACATAACCCTTTCATCACGTTTAATCACATAGTAAAATTAGTGCAAAAAAAGTTAAGTCAGTTTTTTTTAAAGTTTGTATTGTATAAGGACTTAAAACAATTTTTAAACAATATAAATGCTTATTAGTTTTGTAGTACGGAACTTATAGATTTTAATGGTGCCATAATTGCCGTTAACATTTGAATACCTGATCTTGCATATTTAATTTAACTTTGATTTTGCTCTCCTGAAAAATTTGATTTTAATGACTTAACCCCTTTTTCGCGCGCAACCGCGAAATATAATCAAAATATTTTATTTATTAAAATTTCAAAATTATGTATAAAGTATAAACTCAAGTTTCATTTCAAATAGTTTAAATTACATATATAGACACCTGTGTATGGTTGTTAAAAACATTTAGTCCACATTACATAAATTAATTTAATTTATCACTATGATCTTGCAAGTAATATTTATTACATTTAAAGAAATAACTATGGTTGTATACACAAATAGTGTAATATAGTAAAATAAAATTTATTATGTATTATACATAATTAAGGCAATTAACAAACAATAATACATTATAATATGTATTATTAAAGTAGTTAAACTTAGTATTAGTTACCAAAATGCAATATTGGTAAAATGGTAATAAATTGTTTATTGTAGTAAATACAATATAAATGAATATGAATATTGTATAATATGTATAATTAAAAAAAACACAATGTATAATATATATTATATTTTATCTTATATTATAAAATGAAAATTACTTTATAAGTAAATCAATAAATTAATGAAAATATACATAAATAATATGCTTACATAGTGTGTAACAATTGTTATGGCCAACAGTTTTTGCTATAAGCACAAATTAGTGCAGTGATAATAATTTTATTATTATTTTTACAAATTTACAAACAAAATTATTTGCAGTGAGTGAACATTGCTTGTTTTGTTTCATAAAGACATTGTTAAACAATTTAAATAATACATACATATACCTAATTTAATGATGTTTAAGTAAATAAATTAGATTATATTTAAATTTATAAATAACCAACCAACTTATGCGTTGGCAGCAAGACATATGAATCAAATATAACATAGAATAAAGATGTAAAGAAACACAAATAACAATTAAAAAAAAAAGAAAAATCAGTTACAATAGGTAAGTGCTTTAGAATGATATTAATAAGGTGTGTGATAAAAAACTTTAGTTTATGATTTATCATAAAATAATTAAGTTAATAACATAATATAAAAGTTAATCTTCGACTATTAGTTACGAATTTGTTAGAAAGCAAATTCGCATCCAGAGAGAACCACGTGGAGGTTGTCGAACTATCTCTCCGACAGTTAATGCGCAGTCATTAATGACTCCTCACTAACTGTAATGGATCACGAAGGTCCGACGGGATCACAAAGGTCCAACAGGATCACAAAGGTCCAAAGGATCACAAAGGTCCGACAGGGTTAAAAACCCATAGTTTTAAAAACACTACAATGTTATGAATGTATGGTTCAAATGTCTCAAAAAAAATCTTAAATATTAAATATTAAATTTAAAATACTGTAATTAATTACTATTATATTAATTTTTTCAAAGATATTTTTTGTGACATTTTACCACAATCTATCATTCATACTACATGTATAGTAAAAAATATACCATGATAATAAGCATCAAGTTATATTATCTGAAGAACTTCTCTATATACAATATTCTTAGTGACAAATCTACCATGATCGTCACCATACATACCAATTTTAATGGATTGCGAGTCCCTCACTCGTGAAAACGCTTCGTACAGTTGTCCGTGCGTGAACACTGGTGAAGGCAGAAGCAATCCAACTCTATCAAACGTTTGACCCTGTGACTAATTAATGGTCATGGCAAACGACAAACGTACAGGGAACTGTACTCGACGCATTATGATAGGTAGGTCGTCTTCGCCACTCGAAGTAAGTGGTATTGCAGGTATGATTATATCATCTTGTGCACCACCTGACAACATCCTCGCTTTGAAGTTATATCGTCACAATTCAGTAACGACCAACCTCGTACCATTGCAAAGACGTCTCTTAGAATCTAGATTCCTAAGCAACATAACAATCGAACCGACCTTAAGTGTTAAGTTGTACGGTGGAAGTCCGTCTGGTTCCAGAGTGTTTAGGAACTCTGTCGGGTAATTGGCTACTTCGTCAGGGTCGTCTACCACCACAGTGTCTATGGCTGTGTAGCTCCTGTGATCACCGTCAAGGCGTTGTAGCACCGTGCGATTGACTTGCCTGCATTCGTCATTCCTTGGACATAAAATTATTTTTCGAGCAAACTCGTCAACGTTAGTCAACGACATTTGTTGTGGAAAAACAAAATCAATCAAATTAACGACATCACAAACCATTTCCTGGGGGATTTCGACCGTGTCCCGAACACCGTCGACCTCTGGCAATTGGCCACTCCCGAGCTGAAGTAACCAAGCCGCAAAGTCCACGTCGATATCTGCGCGCATGTTTCGCGTCAGATTAAACTGTTCCAATTCGCGCCACAAAGAGTTGTATTTGATTGACGATCTGACGATGTCACTCCTCGTGCCTCTGCGCACAACTGGCAGTATTTGTCTAAAGTCACCGGCAAACAGTACCGGTTTACCGCCGAACGGTAATTCCGATACCATAATGTCTTTGAGTAATCTATTGACCACCGTGAGTTGTAGTCCTGGAGACATAGGCGCTTCGTCCCAGACGATGAGTGCCGCGTCACGTATTTTCTGAGCACGCAATGACTGCATGGTGATGGTCGACGTCGAATCGTCGTTCAGCGTACCGAACGGCAATCCAAACGTCGAGTGCACCGTCATGCCACCGTCCATGAGTGACGCTGCAATTCCGGTAAATGCCACTGACAACACGGAACGCCCTTGGTTACAAAGCGACCATATGAGACATCCGTATAGCGTCGTTTTGCCTGTACCTCCGGGGCCGTCGACGTAGAAAAGTTTGGAGACGTCTCTGTCGTCGTTTATGGCAGCCATCACACAATCGAACACTATCTGTTGTTCGTCATTTAAGTTTTCCAACTGTACGGCCCAACGTACCGCCGCGTCTATTGCAACGAACATGTTGTCATCCGGGTCCTCTTCCAACAGTGTGATATCCGGTAGTGGCAGATCATAATCCGCGAGCGACTTTCCGTGTCCGCGAAGTAGTAAGTCGATTGCGTCCAGACACGCCGCCCTCGCACGGTCGACGTCTTGCAATCGCTGATTGAAGTCCTCCAATTTTCGACTTTTCTAAGTTTTTTTTTCTTCAAATGCCGATAAAAATTTTTTGGGTGGCCAGAAAATCTTGAAAATTTAATATAAGGTTTCTTAAAAGTTGTTCTTAGTAGTATATATTTGTATGTTCTGAGCACTTTTGAGCAGGGAGATTTAAAAAGTTTAAGGCGGACTTTCCCCCTCAAGCCATTTTTTTTTTCCCTGTAACACGAAAAAACACTGTTTTTCAAAAACCATAATGTATGTTCTGAGCACTTTTGAGCAGGGAGATTTAAAAAGTTTAAGGCGGACTTTCCCCCTCAAGCCATTTTTTTTTCCCTGTAACACGAAAAAACACTGTTTTTCAAAAACCATAATGTATGTTCTGAGCACTTTTGAGCAGGGAGATTTAAAAAGTTTAAGGCGGACTTTCCCCCTCAAGCCATTAATTTCCATCCTTGTATATTATACATGTTGGTTACACTGTATTTTTTTTTTTTTTTTTTAAAGTTATAAATTGTTTATTTAATACACTTTAGTTCAGTTAGTAATAATCCTTCGTATGATCAAGTTCTGTTTTTTTTGTTTCAAATTTTTTCTTAGTAAGTGAATATTTTCAGTTTAAAAAATGAATTTTCAAAAATTTAGCAACAATTTTTGTTCACTTGTTACTTTAGTACGAAACAATGTATATCCTGCACATCCACAATATACTACATTTTCATCAAGATTGAAAACATTCAACTTATTTCCACTAACTTCATCTCAAGATAAATATTCATTAGCTGAATGCGGTTTTATATATTCAGGAAAAAAAGATATCGTTGAATGTTTTTGCTGTGGACTTATCTTACATAATTGGGAAAAAGATGATAATCCATGGATCGAACATTCAAGATGGAATCCGAAATGTATATATGTACTATTATCAAAAGGAAATCAGTTTATTGAAAATGTGATAAAAAAATACGGTAATATTAACAACATTTGTGAATGTAATTGTGAATCTAGGTCATATGATACTGTTTGCTAACAAATTGTATGATTAATTCTAACTTTTTTTATGTTATGATAAATAAATATTTTATTATTATAATAAATAATTTAAATGTGTTAATACATGATTTAATACCTCGTGAACATGTGGCCTAGTGGGATAACGCGTCTAATTTAAATTAAATATGTTAATGTTTCTAAAATTTCAGGTTCTATGGTTAGGTAAGTAGGTAAATATAATAACCCTTTACTCGCTATCTGACTGGGTCATATGTTCACATTTTTTTTTTTTAATGTCTACCCCCCCCCCCCCCCCCACAGGGTTAGTATATAATATGTAGAAGTATATAAAAATTACTAGTTTAAGCTAAGCTTCCTACTGATCATATTCAAACTTCAAAACAATACCGGTTTACTACATTTTTTTTTTATTTTTTTTTAATATTTTAGAAAATTATTGTTGTTCAAAAAGTGTTCACCATTGATAGAACTCATCGTCATATAATAATATGAATCCATCACTCGTTGTATCAAAATCAGTGTTCGATATCCGTCCTTTTAGCAAGAAAAGTGTGACGGTTGGACTTTTAGTTAATAAACAAATTTCAATTATTATATTATTAGAATGTAAATTAACTAAAAAAGTTGTAACGCTTGATCTAGAACAGTGGTGTACATTAATGTGTGAAAACAATTTTAATACAATTATTAATAATTTACATACTCGATGTAAACGTGTTAGAATTTCAGACAACTTTTTCTACTCTGTTAACGTAAACCAATCAACTATTGTTTTATATTCTAATGATAACTACATAACATTATCTCATGTTGATCTTCATCGTTTAAAACAATTACAACATTGTATAGACTTGTATATAGTTGAAAAACAGAAAAAGTTGGAATCATACCAAAAAACATTCGATACAGCTTACGCGTTAATCAAGGCTGACGTAAACGGGTTACCATTGTCTTGCCAACGAAACGAATTTACAAATCAATATATTCAAAATTATGATTTCAGCTATAGTAATATACAAAGTGATGATATTTCATTCATGTACGAGCTATTACAATTTCATTTTAATTCTTTATCAAACATGATTTTGCAGGATTTAATAATATTGTAAAATATATATATATATATTACCTAACTGTTAGTAATAATTTTTATATTTTTTTTTTTTATTTTAACCTATAAATGTATTATTTGATTTCTATTTAAATAAAAAAACAAGACATATAATATTGTAATCAAAGTTTTATTATTTATTTAAATGATTTCCAGCCACCACTATTATAAACATAGTTTATTTATAATACATATCAAATTCGTGTAATTTTTTTCTTCGAATCTTTCATGAAGCGGTCGAAAAGTATTTGAACCAATTCGTTCAGCTCACTCGATATTGTTTGATCCTTTACCTGATCGGTTATTGCAAGCTTCATTGAACATTCAGCATGTTTCCATCTGTAAAAATTATTTTTATAATAATATCTTACTAAAAAAATAAATAACTATAGTATTATTATTGTATATTATATATTATTGTATACTATAGTTATTTAGTTATATTTGAAGCGCGATAATAAAGTAATATAATATATTTTACCTGTCCTTGGAATCAACATGCTCAATGTTTTTCGTTTTATAATGTGACAACGTCCAATAGTCAGTAGATTTTTCGTCAGCAGGTGCCTTTATAATCAAAATCCCGTCGTCTTGTCGAATGCTCATTGAATTTGTAATTTCCAATCCAATTTTCTGATCTTTCATCAATTTTCCAATTTTTTCTCGATAAGAAATATTCTTTAAAAAAATAATTTAATTATAATTTTGTTCACTTGATCGGTTATGTAAAATCACTCACTTTTTTTGATTTTTTTACATTGTTTTTCTTCTCGTAGGCCCTCTTTTGACTACCCGGTTTTATTCCTGTTTTTTTGTCTTGCGTGTCTATCATATCAACCTATAACCATAATAAGCGATTAGTTAATGTTTTTTTAGTTTATAAACAGTTTTAATTAAATGTTTAATAATTTTAACATTTAAAAAAATTATAGTAACATTATATTTATCTTTACCAAGTATGACTTAATATTTGATTCTATTAAAAAAAAATAAAAAGATATATTTTTTATTTATACTTACATCGCTTACAGCAAAGGATTCTTCATCATCACTCCTGAATGAATTGACCGACATTATTTTATTTTTGAAAAAAAATTTAATTTATTAAAAAATAGAAAACTATTTGTATAAACACATGGACTCGCTGTAGACTCGTTGAAGTAGACTGAAAATATTATATCAAAAGGCTTACTTATATACGTGTTCTCTCCTGGTCTCAAGTAGTCTGAAGTTCATTATACGACCACACCCTTGTTATTACATTTTTCAAAAAAAAAACAGGTTTCTAATTTTTTACCTATTTAATACATTAAGCAATAATAACCTTTTCTTATTTATAGATAAGCAGATCTCATACTTTAGTATATAATATGCAAATAACTCAAATTAATAATAGTCATGAGAATTGGCAGTATTTTCGAAACATGTTTGTCAATGTTTTTATTTTAAGTTCATTGTACGACCACGATTTCGTCACTATATATTCTTTAAACCTAGGGTTTTTATAACTATTTAATATATTTGGCAATAATAACCGGTTTTTTTTATAAAATTCATTAAACGACCTCGACATCGTTACTATAATCTTCAAACCCAGGATGTTTTTATCTATTTAATATACTTTAACATTTAGCAATAATAACAGGTTCTTATTTGCAGAAATGCGGATTTCATATTTTCGTATATAATATGCAAATAACTCAAATTAATAATAGTTCTGAGAATTGACAGTATTTTCGAAACGTGTTTGACAATATTTTTATTTTAAGTACATTGTACAACCACGATCTCGTTACTATATAATATTCTTTAAACCCAGAGTTTTTATACCTATTTAATATATTTGGCAATAATAACCGGTTTTTTTTTATAAAATTCATTAAACGACCTCGACATCGTTACTATAATCTTCAAACCCAGGATGTTTTTATCTATTTAATATACTTTAACATTTAGCAATAATAACAGGTTTTTATTTACAGTAATGCGGATTTCATATTTTCGTATATAATATGCAAATAACTCAAATTAATAATAGTTCTGAGAATTGACAGTATTTTCGAAACGTGTTTGACAATATTTTTATTTTAAGTACATTGTACAACCAAAATCTCGTAGCTATATAATCTTTAAATCTAGGGTTTTTTTTTTACCTTTTTAATATATTTGGCAATAATAACAGGTTCTTATTTGTAGAAATGCGGATATCGTGTTAATTATAACCTCCGACTCTGTGAATATAATACGAATATCATAAAAAAATAGTATACTTTCTATTAACTCAATTGATTATAAGATTTTAAAGAGATGGAAAATTGGATACTATTTAATAAGGAATCCATTTTTTAAAAACCCTCAGTTTTATTGTGAACACAAGTGTACGCAGAACACCAACATTTTTTTCAAACATATCTACAGAAACCAAAATGTAAGTAATTTTTGTTATTATTTCAATTTTTAATTCTATTATATAAAATTATTTATAATGAATCTAAAATTTATCTAAAAAAAAAAAAATAAATAGTTAGATATAATATCAACTTTTATCATAAAAACGCTACAGTAATGTACCTATTTTGCCTATATTATACGCCAGGTTACATTTTATTTAAAAAACAAAGTAAACGATAGTAATATGATGAAATTTGATATTTTCGTTCTTAAACAGTGATATGAACTTGGTTTTATTATTAAGGATAAAAGAAATATCTATAATATTATAACCATTAAAATAATTTTAAAATGATCTAATACAAGTTTTTTTATTTTTTAAAATTTTTTTTTTTATCGGTCTATTTTAGTTAAATATTGTCTATTAATAAAATAAATTAAAATTTTTTAACTATTTATATTACTCATAATAGTTCCAATCTATATGTAACAATAAAAAAAAAATATAAATACTTATAAATTATAGAATAATACAATGGATTCTCAAATTGAATATGTCAACACACTAATCGAGGAAATATTTAATCAAAGACAGCAAAATGATGAATTTTCAGATAGGGAAGAAGAAACTAAAAAAGAAAAAATTAGAATAATTAATAAAAAAATTCGTCAGGCATATAAACGGAAACTACTGAACCCAGTAGAAATAATAAATTTAAGAGATGAAAAAAATAGTATTTTAAGCGAGTACAATCATTTTAATTATATTGGTTTACAATGTGATAAACGCATACGTAGACAATTATCAAATTTGTATGATCAATTAAATGATCTAAAAAATGGTAATTGTGAATTTGTTTCTATATTAAATTATAATCACCCGATTTCAGATCACTGATTATTCAATTAGCTATATTTAATTTAGTTTTATTTTAATGTTATTATTATTATCACTGTTTAAGCTATTATTAACCCTTCGTTAGTGTGTTAACGGTTTTTTGCATCTTTAATGTGTTGGGGTTTATTACACCCCATAATTTAAAATAACAAAAAATCAAAATTATAGTTCAACTTAATAAAAAAATGAATTTTATAATAACTTGTTAATATAATAATAATATTAAATAAAAAAATAACTATTTTTAGTATACTTTTTAGAACTTATAAGTAAATAAAATTTGTCAATACCTATTTTAAATGAAATACATTAGACAAAATTATAAAATAAAACACATTTATAGTATAAATGTACTAACTAAAAAAGAAAATCAAAATAATTAGTAGTATCACGTAAAATCTTATCACGTGGGGTTTAATAAACCCCAACACACTAACGAAGGGTTAATTGTTATTTTATAAATAAAAATAAATGTATCAACATTCTGAATTTATTTTTTTTTACCTTAACAAATGAAGAATATTAGATATACACTAAACCTAAACAAAAAAATCTTTGCTAATGAAATGAAACTGTTTTAACATAAATAATTATAAAGATAAAAATAAAAAGTTTTTTTTTGAAAGCAGAAATTTAAGTTAATCACGAAATAATGTATTCTATTTGTATCATTAATAATAAAAATATTAAATATTATAATTATGTTTTTATTTTTTTTAAAATACTAACAGAACGATGACTATACCAGATGAGGCAATGTATTCATGTGTCATTCCATACGAGCTATGGCGGGTTATGGCATATCCATTTGCGTATAGCGAAAGAGATCTGTTAGATTTGTTTAATAATTCGAATTATATACTAAAAGAAGTATATGTTGAAATTACAATAAATCATAGATCTAAAAAATCATATTGTTCTATGTTTTGCGTACTCAATGATAACAATCATGGTAATATAAATAACATTTGTCTCGTTGGTTATCATAGACAGTTTCTAACAATTATGGGATTACAAACATATTGTCAATTCCATAGGTGTATGAAATGTTCAAAATATTTAACAATAGTTGACTTATATACACAATTTCCATTAGCAACCAATCCATTTACGACATATACATTTATACCGACACATGGAGATTTGATTAATACCGTTCATTCATAATATATAACATGTAATACATTAATTTTTAATCATAACTCGTCAACTATTGATATGAATAAGACAAGTATTGTTTTTGTAAATAGTTCATATATTCGTAAAATTTTCATAGAAAATGACCTTCTGTAGATGTGGTCGGTTGTATGAATCAATGAATCTAGCGTACAGATGGCAAAGCTCCAGTGACTTTTATAGTTCCACAATACACTCGTTTTGTGTGTCGCATAGATGATTCGTTAACATTTATAACCGACCCGAATCCGATAATTCGGTGGCTACAACGGTGTGGAATAACATATGAAACTATTTAAAAACTAAGTTTTATTCAAATCAATAACTGATTTGTAAAATATATATATTTTTTTTTTAAAGTTTTCATATTTTTTTTTCGGATAAAATATATAATAATATAAAAAAATAATTTTTATAGAAAAAATGGATTTAGAAATGGATTATTCACAGGATTTATTCAATCATATCAAAAATGAAATTAAAAGACTAAAACAGCAAATGGTTGAAAACGAAGAACGAGAAGTACAAGACCAAAGAGAAAAAAGAAATTCGCTAAGTTTAATTAAAAGAGATTTAAAAATGTTAAAATATGAAAAATATTTAGCAAAAACAATTTCATTTGATCCGGAAAAAATAAAAAATATAAAAGAAAGAATAAAAAAATTAAAGGAAACACAACAGCTTGTAAAAAATTATTATGCCTTTTATTCTCAAACAAGTTTTGAAAGAGATCAATCCACTTATAACCTACACAACAAATTTACTGTATTGTTACGCGACTTAAAATTATTAACAGAACCGTATGAAAGTATATATTAAGTATATAAGTATTAAATTTATATTACTTGAAATATTAGATATTATTTATTTTACCTAATGATTTTTTTTATTTAATAAAAATAAAAATATACATATATATTTAAAGAAAAAAAAAATATATGTTTTTTTATTATAGCCTCATTATGAAAAGAAAAGTAGTAACGAAATATCAGCGTATGAATACGTCGGGAACTGGACTGATTGAAATCGAGAGATTTAAAAAATGTGCAAAAACTTACATCATCAAGAACTATAAGAAATATACAGATTATAAATCATTTTTTAGTTATATTTCAAATAAGCTAATTTGTAAGTTGAAACAATCATGTCTAAATACATCCATAAAATTTAATATACATGTTGACGCTGTTTACGAACGTCCAGTAACCCATGATATTCAGGATATGGCTTTTAAAACTTCAAACATTTTAGCATGTAGTTCATCTGATTTTACTATTTTATTGAACAGAATGTTTAATAAAATATTAACTGAGGAATCAGAATTTATTGCAAAAGGTTCAGGTTGGTCACTTGTATCAATAGATGGGTTACAATTAAGAATTAATTTAGTAAACCCTTTGAAAGGAAGTTCATATCTTGATTTACCTA
Organism: Schizaphis graminum; assembly: GCA_020882235.1. NCBI lineage: Eukaryota > Metazoa > Arthropoda > Insecta > Hemiptera > Aphididae > Schizaphis > Schizaphis graminum. The sequence continues at coordinate 24,830,067 of CM037036.1, forward strand.
TATTTATAAAAAAAAAAAAAGCCATAATAAATGTTAGAAATAAAGATGTATATTGTTTTAAATATTCTATACTTAGCAAATATGATCAACGTTCGAATAAATCACGATTTAACCAAACGTATTTCAATATTCTAGAAAAAAAAAGTGGATTAAATTTTAAATGTATTGATTTTCCGACACCAATAAAACAAATAAAAAAATTTGAACGTCTAAACAATGTTTCAGTTAATGTTTATAGTTTAAATAATAAAAGTAATATTTTTCCTTTATGTATAAGTAAAATAGAAAGAAAAAATCATTTTGATCTATTTTTATATAATAACGATAAAACATCGCATTATTGTTATATTAAAGATTTTTCAAGATTTATTAGAAGTCAGAAAACTAAAAATTGTTCTAAGTTAATTATTTGTAAGAGATGTTTTACAACTTTTGGGAATAAACCGTGTAAAAGTAAACTTTGGGGTGAAGAAGGATTGATTAAACATAAGCAAATGTGTGATAAGAATGAATTAGGAAGACCAATAATGTTTGAAGAAGGAAAAGATGATGAATTCACATATTTTAAAAGTTATAAAAAAACCAATAGAATACCGTTTGTTATTTATGCTGACTTTGAATGTATTTTGAACCCTAAACAGACTATAGAGTTGAATAAAAGTAGTAAAAAATCTAAGGTTTCTAAAACCTATATTACTCATTTACATGAAATTATGAGTTATGCGTTTTATGTAAAAGTTGATTATAACAGTATAACAAAAAAGCTATTGCATCAATTTAAAATTCCAACAAAGATAATAATGTATAGAGGTAAAGATGCAGCAAAAAAGTTTATGGAAAATATGATCGATATTGGAAAAAAGATAAATGATGTATATGAAACTAATATACCAATGGCTACATTGACTGAAAAGGAAGAAAAACAATTTCAGAGAGCGGAGGTTTGTGAAAAATGTTTATTATCTTTTAAAAAAAATAATTTATTAAAGGTTAGAGATCATTGTCATTTTACTGGTAAATATAGACAATGCCTTTGTTTTAAATGTAATTTTGTAATAACTAATCCATCATTTGTTCCAATTTTTTTTCATAACTTATCATATGATAGTCACTTTATAATTCGAGAACTTGGTTGTGATGATAATGATATTCACGTTATTCCGAATTCATCGGAAAAATATATATCCTTTAGCAAAGAAATTGTTCCCAGATTTAGTATAAAGTTTGTTGACACATTCCGTTTTATGGCCTCCTCATTAAGCGAACTTGCACAAAATTTGTCTGAAGATAAATCAAGATTTAGAGAGACTCTAAAAATATTTTCTTATAAAAAATTAGATTTAGTCACACGAAAAGGGGTTTTCCCTTATGAATATATCGATAGTTGGAGTAAATTAAATGAAACTCGTTTGCCTCCAAAATCTGTATTTTATAACTCTTTAAAAGATGAAGAAATTAATGATGATGATTATTCTCATGCTGAAAAAATATGGAAAGTATTTGATTTAAAAACTTTGGGTGAATATAGCGACCTTTACTTGAAAACTGATGTAAGTATATTAACGGATGTATTTGAAAATTTTAGAGATTTATGTTTATCTACTCTTAAACTAGATCCTGCTCATTATATGACTGCTCCAGGATTTGCTTTTGATTGTATGCTTAAATATACTAAGGTTAAATTAGAAAGATTAAAAGACTTTAACATGCTTTTGTTTTTCGAAAATTCAATCCGAGGTGGAATAACTCAATCAACTAAAAGATATGCTAAAGCAAACATACCAAACATTAGAGGTTTGAACTATAATCCGAATAAACCAATTACATGGATAACGTATCTCGATTGTGTAAATTTATATGGAAAGTCGATGTTAACTGAACTACCTTTCAAAGATTTTGAATGGGTTGATGACTTAGATATAGATGTTACAAAAATTCCAAACGATTCAAAAGTTGGTTATATATTAGAAGTCGATATTGATTACCCTAAATATTTACATAAAAAACATAACGATTTTCCATTTTTACCTTTAAACGAATGTCCCCCAAATTCAAAAGTTTAAAAATTAATTACTACGTTATCACCGAAAAAAAATTATATTATACACTATAAAAATTTAAAACAAGCAATTGCTAATGGACTTAAATTAAAAAAAATTCATAGAGCTATCCGATTTTCTCAGAGTAAATGGATGGCTTCATATATTGAACTCTGTACATATATGAGAGTAAAAGCTAAAAACAACTTTGAAAAAGATTTTTGGAAGTTATTAATTAATAGTGTTTTTGGTAAATGTATGGAAAATGTGCGTGCTAGAATTTCTTTAAAATTGGTTTCGTCAGCTAGAAAAGCAAGTAAATTAATGATGAAAACTAACTTTAAAGATAGAACTATATACTCTGAAAATCTTATGGCTATTCATCAACATAAGGAAACTATTAAATTCGATAAAGCAATTTATGTAGGATTTGCAATTTTGGATGTTTCAAAAACATTTATGTACGATTTTCATTATAATGTAATGAAAAATAAATATGGTAACAAAATATGTTCTTTATACTCGGATACAGATTCTATGGTATATGCTATTCGAACACACAATTTTTTTAATGATATAAAATACGATTTATCATCGTTTTTTGATACATCGAATTATCCTATCAATCATTATTGTTTTAGCGAAATTTATAAAAATCAGCCCGGTTATTTCAAAGATGAAATGGGAGGAAAAATTTTAAAAGAATTTGTTTCATTAAGACCAAAATTATACGCTTACAGAACTGTGGACGATGTTGAGGTAAAAAAAGCTAAAGGTGTGAAAAAATATGTAATTAAAAAACACATGCAATTTAGACATTATATAGAAATATTAAATGCATACATAAACCATAAAAATGTTGATGATAAACAAACACGTAGAAACATGAATTTTATTCAATCGAATAAACATATTGTTCATTCTAAAACAATGAATAAACTTGTACTAAGTGCTAACGATGATAAACGTTATATAATGAATGATGGGATTAAGACACTAGCGTATGGACATTATAAAATTAAAAAAATAAATAATAGTAATAAATAAAAATAAATTACATACATTAAAAAATCTTTATTTTAAAACATCTGTAGACGATATCCACGAATTATGACTTGAATCGAAACCCATCCATTTAACAAGCATTTTATCTTTAACTTTTTTTATAATACGCTCAATTAAAAATGTGTTCGGGAAATCAGTTAATTTAATTTATTGTTCATAAAAACCTCCTAGAATTATATTATCTGATTCATCCTTTAGTTGATAAGTTATCGGGTTTGTATGTAAAACTTTTGATATTGTAAAAATTTCCGTTGTCCAATTCGGTGTATATCCTTTACTAAATATATGTTTGTATTTTGATATTCTTACTTTATCATTAATTTTAAGTTTTGGTTTATGAAATATTTTATTATATATTTGTACATTTGATTTAATTTTACTTGTATTCATTCGAGCTTCATATGGTGTACACTTAATTGTTCTATGTTTTGTATGATTATAATTATTAATAATTTTTGATATTGTATTATACCAATTCCATGTACCTGTCGCAGTAAAATGTTTATATATATTATTTTTAAGTGTTCGTATAACACGTTCGCCAATTGAACATTTGATAACGCTATACGAACTGTAATGTTTAATTTTATATTTTTTCATTAAATCTTGAAATTGATTATTATAAAATTCTGTACCATTATCTGTTTGTAATAATTTTGGATTAGCTTGTTTTAATATATTAAGCATACCTTTTGTACATTCTTTTCCTGTTTTATTTTTCAATGATTCTACCCATACATATTTTGTGTATGTATCTATAACAACTAAAATGTATTTAAAACCAAGATTTTGATTAGAATGGGATTGCATGTCCATTAAATCAGCTTGCCAGAGGTCATCTTTAAATCGTGTTATTACACTACGTCTGGGAAATATTTTTCTTGCAGGTCGATGTAGCTCATTAGCTATACACTCTAATGTAGACATTATACTATTATATTCCTTTCACGTAATTCTTCTAAAATAGATATGATTTCATTATTTACACCAGTATTACCAACAATTTGAGATGATGTTATAAGATTCAATCTAGTAACTAATTCATTCGGATCATCATAGTACACTAATTGTGTTTGAGGTATTACATCTTTATATAAACCAGAACCTTTCTTAGTTGTCGGCGATAAACTAAATTTAAATAGCTGACCTGTTAGAGGTTCTGTAATTTTAGAACTATTCATAGGAGAAGAAAAATCAAATGGATCATTCCTTATGCTCGAATCATCAATAACATTTCTTCGTTTAGCGCTTGAACTAGATAAAAAGTTATCGAATTGTTTTAAATTGAATTGAGGAGGAGTTTTAATTTTTGCGTTATTAATTTTTAATAATTCCTCGTTTAATTGTTTTTCTTCAGTTTTCATTCGTTCATAAAGAGGTTTTACAACGTTCATCCATTTGAAATATCCTGAGGTTTTAGGTTTTCCATCTGCTTTTAAAAAGACTTTAGTTATTTTTAAAATATTATAATATGATTCCATATCTTCCATAGACATATTTTTTGGTACTTTTTCACATAATAAAGACCAAAGTCCTTTAGTCCAAGGATAGTAATTATCGAGCAAGTGTAATTTACCGTGTTCGAAAGTAACAGGTATATTTGATATTTTAAGTTGATTATTAACCGCATCGTAATGCATACCATAAGATTTATCATAACGTTGTAATTTAGGATTTGAAATTAAAAAATTGTCAAACGATGAATTTAGTACACTATCGCTATCTTCACCACTAGCGTACACGGTTTCTTCTTTTTTGATAGTGTCGGATAAATGTGTAGTGTTTTTTTCTGACAGTGTACTCAATGGTTCTAGTAAAGGTTTAAATGTATCACGAAAATAGTTATCAGAATCTATAATACCACGCTTCATATCCATTATTTTACGTTTGATATTTTTTTTTGATGTTATCAAATTTTCTAACAAAACTTTATCTTTATTCATTGTAAATAATAAGCTTGATATAACTGATTCACCCAACGTTAGATAATACTATGTAGATGTTAACACTGTTACAACTGTATTTATATTATTATTTTATTTTAATGAAAGAATGGAAACCACATCTATATCTACCTTCATTCATTTCACGTGTTTTGTCTATAACCATAAATCCATAATCATTATGATTCCAACACAGATGAGACATTTTTCGAAATTCAGAGAAATCCATATCTGCTGATGAATGGTCATTGAAGATATGTCGTAAATTCGTATCATCTTGTTTAAGTATTATTAAAAAGTTTGAGTTATCTCTTACTAACTGTTTTGGTATTTTAGAATATGTTTGCGCTAAATAAAATACAGAACTAGCACCTGAATGTCTACACATTGAGAAGAATTCTCTAATTACAGATTGTGGATCACAAATCACGTCATCAAAAATTATAATAGAATTTTTCTTAGTTAAGTTTGGTTTAATAACTTTATCAGCACTTGAAAAAATGAAAAAATTGGCACCTTTAATATCATCTATTATTTTTTTTAATAAAACATATTTTTCTTGATTAGAAGTTTTAGAGTATAAATAGATATTCTCAAATCTTAATCCGTTTTCATGTGTGATTAGGTTATACATTATATTTGTTTTACCTGAACCACTAGGACCAACTATAATAGCACGTATAGTATCAGGTAATAATGGTCCGTGTCTTGATGGTTTCTTTATTATTTGAGCATCTACGTTTAAAATATCTAATTTATCTTTCTGTTCAATCAAATCCATTTTCTTATAAATACTCTAGAATTTTCAAATTATAATCAGTTATATGTGATGTGTTCAACCCGTAAGTGGGAATCAGATAAGACTGGTAAAGGTTTCGTAAATTTCCTTATAAATAGTCTCCCGTTTGAAGCCCATGTTCCAAAATATCAGTATTGTGGACCTGGTACGAAATTAAAAAAGAGGTTAGATCGTGGTGATAAAGGAATAAACCCATTGGATACTGCATGTCGTGATCACGATATTGTGTATGCAACTAGTAAAAATTTAGAAGATAGACATAACGCTGATAAGGTGTTAGAACTCCGTGCTTGGGAAAGATTTAAAGCAAAAGATACACCTAGAAAAGAGAAAATTGTAGCGTACGCAGTAGCTAACACAATGAAAGCTAAAAGAAAAATAGGTATGGGTTGTAAAGGTAAACGGGGAAGTGTTAATAAAATTAAAAATGGGACACGAGCTGCGATAAAAAAAAGAAAGGTTAAGAAAAATTATAGAGGTAAAAGACTGATTTTAACACCAGGTCAGACAGGTGGTGCAATTCCCTTAATACCTATTTTCGCAGGATTATCGGCACTTGGTAGTTTAATGTCTGGAAGTGCTAGTGTGTATAATGCAATCCAAAATTCTAAAAAAAAAAAAGGTAACGGATTATATTTAAAAAATAAAGGATCGAAAAAAAAAAACTGATGAAAACGCTACCTAACAGACCACTTACATCTAGAGATATTATAAAATATGTTACAAAGTTTAATATCAGTCATTTCCGTGGCGTCTTTTCACGAGATGACTTACCTAAAAAACCTTATCAGATTGAATGTGGTATATTAAACTTGGACGTATCTTCAGGTGATGGAAGTCATTGGGTAGCGTTTTATAAAAATAAAGATAAAGTTATATATTTTGATAGCTTCGGTGATTTACCTCCACCAATTGAATTACAAAAATATTTTAAGGGAAACAAAATTATATATAACTATACAAATTATCAAGATTATAACACATTTAATTGCGGACATTTATGTCTTGATTTTTTACAATGTATGATTCGATCACATTAAGTTTGACAGGTAATGATACAACATTATCTGCAAATTATTTTCCATCTCTAAACGTTAACGAGGACTCGGAAATAGCTTTGATATGCTTACAAACGTTTAATTCATTTCCGAACATAAATTCAACTAATAACAGATTGGAAATAGAAGTTATCGGAGATGGGGATAATAAATTTATTCAAGATGCGAAATTTAAATATGAATTTGAAGAAGGATATTATGATATTCAAGATATTAACAATAAAATTGCTAAAGAGTTATTAACCTTTAATAAACTAAACGGAACATATTTATCATTCAATATAATTATGGATCAAATAGATTTTAGATCATATATAAAATGTGATGGAATACTACATTTTGATATTTCAAACAGTATATGCTCTGTATTAGGGTTTGAAAAAAAACAATATTTTTCACGCAATGATATTCACCGATCAGAAAAAGCTGTAAATTTGAATACAATTAATTCTATAAAAGTGATGTGTAATATAGCTCAAGGATCATTCAACAATCATCTTCAAAGTCATTCGATTTATGAGTTTTTTCCGACCGGTAAAACAGGAACAAAAGTGACTCAATTACCACTAAACCTTATATATTATAAACTTAACAAAATAAATATTGATTCAATAACTATTCAATTAGTTGATCAGAACAATAAACCGATTGATAATTTCAGCGAGACATTAACAGTTGTTCTACATATTAAACGTCACGGATCTTAAAATTAAATTAAATTTAAAGGTTTTCTAGAAATAAATATGAATGAATCAATCACATTGAGTATAACTGGGAATGAAACCACATTATCTTCAAATTATTTCCCGCCTCTAAACGTGTACGAAGATTCTGAAATAGCTTTGTTATGTTTACAAACATTCAATTCGTTTCCAAACATAAATTCTTCTAATAACAAACTTGCGGTGAAAGTAATGTCTAATAATAATAATGATGAAGGTATATGTTATATCGCATTAAAAACGGGATGTTACGAAATTGCAGATATTGACCGTCAAATTAAGAAGCAAATAAATTCTTACAATGAAAAATATGGTACAACTTTAAAATTCGATATTTCAATTGACCATAATGATTTTAGATCATACATAAAATGTAATGGTATAATTATGTTTGATATGGTTAATGGAATAGCACCTATATTAGGATTTGAAAAACGAGACTATTTTCCAGAGTATGAAACTCATCGATCGGAAAAAGCTGTAAATTTAAACACAATTAATTCTATAAAAGTGATGTGTAATATAGCTCAAGGATCATTCAACAATCACCTTCAAAGTCATACGATTTACGAGTTTTTTCCGAGTGAAAAAATTGGGACAAAAGTTGTTCAATCACCGTCAAATTTAATATATTATAAATTAAATAAAATAAATATTGATTCAATAACTGTACAATTAGTTGATCAGGATTTTAATCAAATCCAAAATTTTGGTGAGACATTAACAGTCGTGTTACATATTAAACGTTACGGTTCTTAAGATGGGGTTAAAGTTCAATATAAACCCATTACTTCACATTAATCGAGCTAGTCCTACGACTAAAGCGTTACCGATAACATCGGCTAAAGTAAAAAAATTAACGGTGAAAAATAAAAAAATTCTAAAGGCTCTTGGTTATAAACTAAATAAAAATGCCTGAAAGTGATATTTTGGATATAAGTTCACGGTTTGAAACAGATTCTAAAATTACAAAAATTGAATATCATTCATATACACCGTATACGACTTCATTTAATAATAATGATGAAATACGTATATCAATCCAGCAAACGGATGTTTATCCATATCTACATGATAGCTTTTTATATCTAGAGGGAAAAATAACAGAACCTGGTAAAGTAGTACTTTCTAATAATGGTTTTTCATATCTCTTTGATCAAATACGGTTAGAAATCAATGGTATAGAAGTAGATAGTACACGTGTTCTTGGTATCACTAGCTCCTTGAAAGGATACTTATCAGGTACCCCAGTTGACTATTATTGTTATGAAAATGCAGGTTGGACTTTTAAAAATGATACAAAGTCTACGAATAATGTTGGTGAATTTAGTGCATGTATTCCGTTAAAATATTGGTTAGGTTTATTTGAAGATTTTAAAAAAATATTAGTTAATTCTAGATTAGAACTAATATTAACACGAAGCCATAGTGATTTAAATGCTATAAATGTAAAAAGCGAAGGAAGTGCCACCACAGGTACAGTCGATTTACAAAAAATAGTGTGGAAGGTACCACATATTACTGTTGACGATGAAGAAAGGTTAAAATTATTTAAAATTGTAGAAAAAGAAAAAAGTTTGTTTATTCCTTTTAGATCATTTGAAACATTTGAGTACCCCGAACTGGGAACCACTACCAAAGCTGTGTGGAACTTAAAAACTGCTTCAAAATTAGAAAAACCACGATTTATTATAGTGGGTTTACAAAAAGGTCGAAAAAATCAAATAGCAAAAGATTGTAGTGTATTTGATAACTGTAACCTAACAAACTTGAAAGTATTTCTCAATTCAATAGCTTATCCGTATGATAATTTAAATGTAGATTTTAACAAAAACAATTTTTCAATATTATATGATATGTAGGCATCATTTCAAGAATCGTACTACGAAAAAAGTATACGCAATCCACTGTTGAGTCCTTCAACATTCCTAGAAAATGCTCCTATAATAGTTATCGATACTTCAAAACAGAATGATTCAGGTACAGCCTCATCAGTAGATGTACAATTGGAGATTGAGGCATCAAAATCACTTACAGGTGTAACTGCTTATTGTTTATTAATTCATGATCGTATTGTAGAATATGTACCTTTCACTAGGGAAGTAAGAAAACTAGTATAAATAATTTAGAATTAAGGTTACATAATATTTAATGAAACAACATATATTAATAAATGATTTTTTATTTTAATCAAACAGTGTTCTTATTCAATTATGGTTTTTGAAAAACAGTGTTTTTTCGTGTTACAGGGAAAAAAAAAATGGCTTGAGGGGGAAAGTCCGCCTTAAACTTTTTAAATCTCCCTGCTCAAAAGTGCTCAGAACATACATTATGGTTTTTGAAAAACAGTGTTTTTTCGTGTTACAGGGAAAAAAAAAATGGCTTGAGGGGGAAAGTCCGCCTTAAACTTTTTAAATCTCCCTGCTCAAAAGTGCTCAGAACATACAAATATATACTACTGTTCTTAAAGTGATAAAAAAAAATCCGAAATCGTTAGTCACAATTTTTTTTTATAAGTGTTTAAAGTTCGAATTTATACGAAATATGTCAAAATTTAAATTAAATTTCATACGTTCATAATGCGAATGTTGGCCATAGTAACCATAGTAACATATTATAAAAACTATACTATTTGTTTCAAAATAGAATATTTGACAATATTTAAATATAATATATCCCAAACTGATAAATCATCTTCGTTCAGAATCGTTTTTCGTATACAATGATACCTATCATTGCATTCAAATTTAACCTTCCATAGTCTGAGGTCCACCCCACCCCCTAATATACAGCAGAGCGATACCCACTTACCCGCTTTTTTATATATTATAATCACATTGTAATGTATGTAAGTTGATCGTGTTGTCTTTCATACAGTGTAATTGGCAGATTTTAATAGTAAAAATAAATAACATACAAATAGCACCTATTGAATAGCATTTATACATAATGAAAAAAAAGAATAACAAATATACATACATACATATATACATGTAGATACCAAGAGGTCTGGTTGCAGTTAGTCACACATATAATATAATATAAAATATAATATGTATTCAAATATTAATTGACATAAAAAAGTTAAATTATTATGTGTTTTGAATTTGAATTTGTTTGTGTCAATTTTTTTTTTTTGAAATTAATTTGTACTTTACTTTTGAAGCACTACTACATATTAAGCAATTGAATGAAGTATACTAATTTTCAAATATATTCTATTTATCATAAGTTAAGACTTTTTAGCAGCTATTCCTAATCAATATTGACACCTTGAATTATATAATTGATATACATTTTCAATAAAAATTTTATTGTGCAGAAGTTATGTGTACAAATAAACAAAACAAAACATTGAATGTAATTGTAAGGTAACAATTAAAAATAACAATAAGTTTGATGTACTTACTTTTCTATTTCATTGCCGTTCCAAACTTCTAAGGTAGCCGCGTCATGGCCCTTGTATACATATTTATACAAATACATAACGCTCTTGTTATGGACGCGCACTTAGCGATTCCACACAAATAAAATAACACGAGTTTAAATTACTTTGGCTCAAAATAATATTCTTTATTTAATTGTAATAACGTTTAATTATATAAAAATACTCTGAAATGGTCTGTAATGGTCTGTTGTAACACTAACACTCCGAAATGGTCTGTCGTAACACTAACACTCCGAAATGGTCTGTCGTAACACTAACACTGACTGCTACGTGTGCGAGCCCCGCATACGAGCTGGTCGTCCGTCTATAAAGGGTTTATTCAGCAGATTCCTTAGGCCAGTCGTATGCAGAGGGGCACACACGTATTAGTTTACAATATTAATACATTTATACATTTACATTTATACTGCAAGAGCTATAGAATAATATAACTAACAGTATTCAGGGGTTCTTAACACCCCTACCCTTAAATGGAACATGGGGGCTTAATAGTCCCCATTTTCCTTTACATAAATTAACTTAAATGTTCAATTATTTTCTGAAAGCTCGGTTTCTGCAAGATCCGGCTTGTACATTTTCGTATTATTCTTTCTAACGTTGAATATAATGAAAATGTTTAATATAATGAGACAACTAATAAATATATATAATATTACTGTGTGTACATCTATCATTATACAATTTGGAGGTTCTGAGGGTAGTTTCGATAAAGTATTTAATTCTTGCAAGCTGTGTGTGAATTCGGTGAGATCTTTTATGATCTGTACATTTATTATATTTTGGGGTATTAGTGAATTTAACAATTTTGTAAAAGAGTGTTTGACATTAAATTTAGAATTTTCTGGAACTAAATCAGCATAAGTGTTTGCTCTTATGTGATTAGAGGGTAGTAATAATGTTTTATCCGTGTGTATGTTACATGTTGTGATAATAGTCAATCGACCTACACCATAAATCTCAAAAGTAAATGTTCTGGCTGGATTTTCGCAGTATATTGTTATTATATCAGATTGCGTGTAGAATAACCAAGAATTTGACTGTGGGAGTCGGTTCCACACAGATGCATTTGTTGTCACAAATTTTATATTACAAGTATCGGGGAAATTCTGTGGTTTTGACATGAGCGAAATTTCGCATATGTTTGACTTTGATTTATGATGGATCGGTTGACTATTTTTACATAGTGTATATGATTGCACCTCCCTGCACATTTCCCATTGTTTATTTGTCAACGAGAAAAACCTTTGCGTATCATAACTAGTTGCTATAATCTCCATACTAGGGTCAATTAAGATAAGGCTCTGGTTGTCGTATATAATAGGTAACGGAATTACTTTATAGGCGTTGAAATCAATGGTTTGTACTAGCGGAATTTTTGTTACAAATAGAAGGTATTGACCTTTAAGACATATTGTTATTTCCGAAATTTTTATGAAATCAGAAATAGATTCTGTTTTAATCTCAAGTGGGAAATTCGTCCCTATTGGAATGTTTGCTTTAATTTCACGAAGTTCTGTTAACCAACGTTGGGTGTGTAATACACTGGTGTGTAATTTTCCATGTAAGGCAGAATCAATTATTGCCAAAAGATTTTGTGTCTCATATGCGTATTGGTTCAGTTGGACTTCGAAAAAGAGAGTCTGTTCTAATAGCGCTGTTTTGATCTTTATTTGATCAATGTCCTTTGTATTTTTCTTAGCTTGTTCGCTTAGTAGTTGAATGTTCTGTTCAAGTTTTTGCTGGTTCGTTAATATCTGATTTAGTGTGCTATTATATTCATTGGTTGTCAATTCAATGATTCGAGTTTGTTCCGATGTTAAATTGATATCTTTTACTTTACTTTTCACTAATTGAGTTATTTTGTTAAAGATAAATCCGAAATCAATGTTCTCAGCATTACCAAATAGTACGTTGGCCACCCGACTAACGGCGTTGCTAAGTCCACGACGGGTTCTACTTTTAGACTGATCATTGTTTCCTATAGTTGATAAAATATTTTGATGGTTTTGATCAATTTCATGGAGGTATGGGACAGTTGCTTGCGCAAACTGTCGGCAGCTTTGTGTATTTTTTGGATTTTCGGTTTTCTGACGTATTTCACTACAGAGTTGAGATGTAGTATTATAAAATCTGGATAACGCTACGTATCTCGTTGTATAAGATTCTAGATTAAGAAAATTTATTAGCTTCCAGTCAGAGTCTGTAATTTTTAGGTTGCCTAAAAATTTGTAATAGAGTCCTTCCGTGTTGTTAAAATGTGTAATTGCGGCTACATCCGCGGGTGGAAAATTCTGACATTCCGTCATCTTTGTTTGTAGGAGTATTGAGGTGACAAGCAGGTATCCAACGGTTATTGTTGAATTGTTCATTTTCAATTTTCTGTAAAACAGTGATGGGTTATCATTAGTATCATTCATAGAATGGTTTTAATAGGTTCGGATGAATGTTTTGCCTCTTTGCTTTTTTCTTTATTGTTACATTTTTATTGATAGGATCAACTTCTAAAACTTCAAAAGGGCCTAACCATTTTAGAGTTAATTTATTGATTGAGGTTTTGTCTTGTAGCAAAACCTTCTGTCCTACCTCAAAGATTCTGTTATTGGCATTTTTGTAATATTGGGCTTTTGCTTTATGTTTTGCTTCAAACAAATGCTTTTTAGCTATCGCATGTGATTCTTGTAATTGCTTCTTGATTTCAAACTGGTAATCCTCATAATTATATCGAGGTTCTGGTTCTTTTAATAATGATGAGGGAATTGCAACTGGATTCCCGTATACCAATTCGTAAGGTTGATATTTAGTTGCTGAGTGAACTGTGGAATTGTGACAGAACATTGCATATGGAATTTTCACATCCCAATTCAATGGATCCTTGTCAATAAAATTTCGGAGATATTCTCCCAGAGTACGGTGACTTCTCTCCAGAGAACCATTACTCTGAGGGTGGTATGGAGTTGTTGAAGTCTGCTTTATCTTAAGAAGGTTGCAGACTTCCTTGAAAACTTTGCTTAGAAACTCTGTACCACAATCGGTTACAAGGCTCTGTGGTAGACCATGCAAACACACGAACTGCGTCACAAAATGGTGGGCTACCGTGTTAGCTTCGTGGTTTTCCATTGGGGCTGCCCACGCGAATTTCGTTAAGTCATCTAATAGCGTTAAAATAAAAGAATTCCCTTTATGGGATCTTGGTAAAGGTCCCACTACATCCAAAAATATCTTCTCGAATGGTCTGCTGGAAGTAGTTGTGATCATCATAGGCTCTTTCAATGGTTTATTCCCTATTTTATTTCTTTGACATATTGGACATTTCCTAATAAAATCTCGTATTTGCTTCCTCATCCCCTTCCAGTGACACTGGGCATATATTCTGTTAAAAGTCCTAGTTACTCCTTGATGACCTCCCAGTGGTGTATCATGGAATTCGGATATCAATCGGAGTTTCTCATCTTCGGATAATTCCTCCTTAGTATAGACGCTTACATAGATTGTAGAATTTTTAAAAATGTAACGAAGCATTTTACGGATTTCCTCCCATTTGAGTCCATCCAATCCACATCCTATTCTAGGACAAGCGAGCTTAGTGATTTGTTTTTCTTCACAAAGTAACTTAAGTCTTTGTAAACAATTAAATATAGACTGATAGGTTGGTTTCTGCCAACTATGTAACTTCGTTATTAAGTAGAAAATTGTTCGATCTTCTACTTGTAGAAATATAACATCTCCAAGTGATTTTTCTTGTCGGCGTAGTTGCTGTAGTTGCCCAAATCTTCGTCTAAATTGGAGGGCTATACCCTATACCTCTAGACATTTTGAGATCTGCTGATATACAGTGCGCCAGAGAAGTGTCGAATGATGTACTAAAGATGTCGCCTGCTATCTCAGTAACATTAGATGTAGGTGAATCATCTGAATTTAAAAATATCTGATACGATTCTGTTTTATTTGATGATTCTAAAGTGTCTGAAAATTCTGAAGTCTTGAAAAATTCTGTAGTGTTTGTAGACTTTGGATTCTCTGTAGATTCTGTAGTATTTGTAGGTTTCGGATTTTCTGTAGCTTCTGTATTCTCTGAAGATTCTGGAATTTGTTCATTTCTCAATGTTTGTGCTCTAGTTGTGACTCTAATTCTGCTCAATGCATCGGCATTTGTATTGTTACATCCTGGCTTATATTGAATCTAAAAAGGTTATAAAAGGTTTTCCGAGAATTCCATCATGGGGTATCGGAAAAGCTGGATGTATTACATGAAATTCTGTAGGTATAGTGCGATTTCCAACTTGTATCCCGATAGTAGTGTACCCCATGGTCTTTACTAGTTGCTCGTTAATGTCCTTTAAATGATAGATAATTTCTTCATGTACTATCACTTCGTCTCTGAGTGTACTAATTTTGATCAAATTTAAATCACTCCCGGAATCGACTAGGAATTTTACATTCGGATTGATGGTCTGAAATGTTCTGCATGTTAAGTGATGATCTGTCAATTTAGAATTTATTGTGTATGCTCTGCAAAAGATATCACGGCGCTTTTGATATTCCCTACCGGGCGTCCGCCGGATGGGCCCGGTTGTTGGGAGTTTTCCGCCTGTTTATTGTCAGCCTCATTTCTTTTTGATTGTACATACTTTAATTTTCGGCACACCTCTTTCGTATGCCCAGGCTTCTTACAATACTGGCAGGTCACTGTGCTAACTGTAGCGACTGGTGCTGGAGTAGTATTCTGTTTGGTTTTCTTATTGTCTGTTTTTGCATATCGACAATCTCGTGCCCAATGCCCAGGTTTTTTACAAATATTACATACTCCTGGCTGGGTTTTTGAGGTCGCTGCTGGCTTATATAATTTTTTGGATTCCTCTGATGATTTCCTTACTATCTCTTCTTCCCGAGCCGCTTGAATAGCGTTAAAAAGAGAATCTGGATGTCTGGCTTTTATATAATTTTTTAAATCTCCTAAACCTTCAATAAATACCTGTAGAGCTTGTCTTTTTATTGTTTTCTCGAGTGCTTGTGCTACTTCTATTGTACATCCCATTGTTTCTTGTTCAATAATTGTATTTTGAAGAGCCTCTACTTCCTTGGAATAAGTTAATATATCCATTCCTGTTTTTTGTTTTGTAGCATATAAAGACTGATACAGGTGTTGAGTAGTTCTTTGGGGTTCTAAATTCGATTTTAGAAGATCCCTTAATTCTTCCCATGACTCAAAGTTCTGATATTTTACTACCTGTCGGGCCTTTCCCGTTAATCTGGTTTGAATTGCTTGTACTAACCGTGGAATAGCTGTAGGCACCGTACAAGATACAGCAAAATCGCATTTCTCCAGGAATACTTCCACTTGCTCTGTATTCTCACCATCAAGTGATTTTGGCAATAGCCTGATTGCGTCTTGTAGTCCTATCTGGTTGCTGGACATCGCCTCTACTGTCTGAGGGACATTTCGTATCCTGAGTGCCTCTTGTACCTTTTGGTTAATGATCTGTAACAGTTGATCTTCTGTGATAGTCAGAGTTCCCGCATTAGCATTTTGTACGGTTTCCTTTTGTTGGCTTCCCGGTTCGTCTGCTATGTTCGTTTGATCGAGTTTAATTAGATCTTCAGTCCAATCAATTCGAATTTTTGAGTAACTCTCCTCTAGTTCTTGTTGTTCTGAATTTGTGGTGTTTTTGTAATCCTTTATTTGTTCTGAATTTTCTGTATGTTCGGAGTGTTCTGTGTTAAAAATGGTTGTCTTTGTGACGACGTTGTCTATACTCTTATCTACTTTTTGTAGTTCATTAGATACGTTAACTAATAAATTATTTGTGGCTATCGATAAATCTGTTTCCCTAACAAGCAGATGATCTACCGTAATATCAGCGACTTCTCTCTCAGAAGTAGGGTCTTGGGGATTCGAATACCTAACAGTTAAACTAGTCCGTGAAGTTGGAATAGGGAGCTGATGGTTATTAGTATTCGAAACGTTATGTTCCTCTAATGAATTATTTTCGTCCTTAGAATTATTCATTAACCCCCTTTTTTTTCTTTTTTTTTTTAAACTAATAAGCAATAGAATAGCAGTTACAAATAGGCAATCACTACTCACAGGCAAAGCAGGACAAACACAATTAATATAATAGTAATTATAATAATTATAGTATAACAATTTATAGTACTGTGCTATATATATTTATAAAAAAAAATATTTTAACTCACGAGGATCCATGTATATTTACGAACATCCTGTCCATTATTGTGGGGCTGATGGTGTTCGATGTTGAGATGTTCCGGAAATTGATGTGTTGATTGATCGCGTACTCCACTATAACGACGACTATCCTTTTCGACTGCAATGTTCTGATTCGAAGTTCTACGCCCCGAAACAGCTGTGATTATGGTAATACACGTAATATACGTAGTATACGATTTGCGTGTATATTACTATATACGATAATATCACGTATTTACGTTTTATTTGTGTACGTCAGCGGCGGCGCGTACTCTATTACGGCGGCGTCGAAGACGGCGGCGCGTACACTACGACGGCTGCAATTTCACGGTCACGACCTGATTTCTTCGTGGCGGCGGCGATTTCACGGTCACGACCTATTTTCTTCACGGTGGCTCGATCGAATGTCCGTTAGTCACTGTATGGCGCTTGAATCGCGATAACTCTCGTTTGCACTACTAGAGAGCGTTACCTCCACACGCAACCAGTTGTTCGTGTCCACGCGCGGTGCGGTGGCACCAGCTACGAGCGATGACGTACCGACGACTATTCGGGCGGCGGCTGCACGGTAATGTTTATTGTGTTGGCGGGTGAGTGCGGGGAATGCGTTAAATTGCTGACGCTACCCTTTCTCACGCTGTGCTTACCCGTTTAATACGACGCGTTACGTTATATATGATATTGAATTATATTACTTGAAATATTCCGTAGATGTTCTGTAGTTTGTGAATGTTCTGACGAGCCTTTTAATGTTTTAAAGTTGTTGGTAATTAAACGATCACACAATTATACGAGAATAAAATTATGGCGTAATTTCTTTTACTCGTGGTAACGGATACTGACTAATAGTCGTATCCCACCGCTGCCACCAAAAATGTTATGGACGCGCACTTAGCGATTCCACACAAATAAAATAACACGAGTTTAAATTACTTTGGCTCAAAATAATATTCTTTATTTAATTGTAATAACGTTTAATTATATAAAAATACTCTGAAATGGTCTGTAATGGTCTGTTGTAACACTAACACTCCGAAATGGTCTGTCGTAACACTAACACTGACTGCTACGTGTGCGAGCCCCGCATACGAGCTGGTCGTCCGTCTATAAAGGGTTTATTCAGCAGATTCCTTAGGCCAGTCGTATGCAGAGGGGCACACACGTATTAGTTTACAATATTAATACATTTATACATTTACATTTATACTGCAAGAGCTATAGAATAATATAACTAACAGTATTCAGGGGTTCTTAACACTCTTTACAGTAGAACATACTTCAACGTTTATGTGAGCATCATACTTGATCAGCAAGAATGGGTTGTGCGGGACAACAAACTCATTACCGACAGGATGACCTCTAACGTTTACCACAAGTCCATTGTTTGGTCTACGGTACGTTGGGTAACCACTATCAGACACGTACACAGTCTCTTCACAGTATTCTTTTGGATACTTTTTTGAACAACTGTTCTCCACCATGCACGGACTGTTGCGGTTAAGTTGTCCACATGGTCCATGAATCATGTGCGACGTCACACTGTCAAATAGGCGCCTTTCAGATGCCGGGTCAGGCAAGTAGGCACACACAATATTGTCGATGTCGTCGGCAGTAAGCAACTTGCTATCCTCATGCAAGATGAGTAGTATGTGTGCATGTGGAAGACCACGCTTCTGAAACTCAACAGTGCACACATAAGCAACTATATTACCAAAAATATTATTAACCATTATGTCACGCATTAACTCCTTTAGTTTTGCATGGAATACCCTTGCCACCAAATCAGGCCTGTCGTTTGCCTTCAACATGTTGTCTACTATCTCTGGCCACCTAGGGTTACATGTAAACGTTATGAATAGGTCAGGCTTTCCGTACTTACGCACAATTGCCATGGCATCATGGTAACATTGTTTCATATAACGGGGACCACCTACAAATGTAGACGGCAGAATCATCCTACGGCCCACAGGATCGATTTCGTCCACATGTAGCTGTTGGTTTATGTGGTCCACAAGACCTTGATAGGCATCAGCAAAGAGCGCTCTCTGATTGTCTCGAGTGAAGCGTAAATTGTTCGCTTCCATGCAAACATACTGATCACACGTGTACTGCTGTAACAAAAAGCCTCCAGCATGTATTAAACTTAAAGTATGACCTTCATCCCCATTGGCATTATTTCCTGTATATCTAATAGCCAGACGGTAACACACAAACTCCCTAATGGTGTTACGTACACGAACAGCATTGCGGCGGTTGCCCTCTTGTAACAGGTTGTAATGCCAACCTGTTTCCCCGTAGGGGAAGAACAGGGGATATAGCATTGGATCTGCGTGAGATGAACCTGCTGAAATGCTTTACATCCGGTGATTTGGATCAACTGGGTTTGAATCGTAGATGACCAGATCGAGGTTACCTGGTGGTAGACCATCTTCACCAACAAACACAACAGCTACCTCATTTACATGAGCAGCCGGTTGATTGTATCGCCGTGGGTCATTGTTTTGGTCGGCGATGATATGCATGGTCACCCTTCTTGGTTGCAACATGGGATCAAGAGCAGCAGCATCTTGTTCACTCTGCCATACTTGTCGCATGTTACTGTTACAAAATAATATTATGTTATTATAGTAGCCGCATGATGTATTATAAGTTGGTCACTGTCATAAATTGTAGTGTTGGTGCGGATAATGCATACAAAATATTAATTGTTAACTGAAATTAATTTGAAGCCCAAGTCTTGTCAGTGTGTTAACATAACATATTTAAGTCACAAAAATATCCAAAGAGATGGGGATAGCAAATCAGACAAAACTTAAAAGTTTTTATAGACAATACCATATTGTAACATTTGATGAAATATACTCTTAATATTTTTAAATTTTCAATTCATAAATAATGGGTTAGTGACGTGTAAGATATATTACTTATACATAAAAATTAAAAACTATGAATATTAATATATATTATGGTTGGAATTTAAAGTACAAAAATTGTAAGTTAGGCAAGAGTATAATATATTGTGATCTTAATGTAATTGCACATTTAAATAAAATTGATATTAATTTTATGAAAAATAGACAATGTAAATCAATAATATTTTTACAGTTGTTTGTATGAAAATCTAACCTGAAACAGTACAGCATACTGTACACTAAGTAAATATTATATATTCATATTGTTAAAGACACGTGTCCTTAGTAGGTGCTTAGTGTAATACAAAATTGAAATACATATAAATAAAAAAACACAATATAAGAATTAAAATCTATCAGTGCTGTTGCCTATAACTATATTAAGGTAATAATAATGCACACAACAGACCCATGGTATACCTATGTGACATTAAAAAGTTAAGTAAAAACCAAAATTATCCTATGTTAAAGTTATCAAATTGTTGGAACAATAGAATATAACATTGTAATTTTGATTTATTATTATAGTTAATAATAATGTTTGTAAATATAATCCGTTTGTTGTGAAGTATAAAGTGTATGTATGTATTATGCAAAACATATATAATAATAATATGTATATTTTAATATATATTACTCAAAAGCCACTGCGAATGGATTGATTCGCCGTAGAAGACCATCCAAGTCTGTAAGCAAGTTCTCCAACAGGGGGCTTTGGCGTGGCTGTTGCGCCATGCGAATCTGGTTGGCTGCCCCAGATTCGATGAAATATAATTCACAGTATCTTGGTTGAGTAAGTTCATTTCTGACAACGTCATTACTAATCCTGCGATACACTTGCCCATGAACAGTGAACACTCTCGGTCCCCGACCTGGCAAACGTCTTGGGTTAAGGTCAGTGGAAAATGCAGCAAATGCCAGGGTGTTGTTGTACTTGCGGATTTCCTTTCGAAAATGTTTTGCTGTATGTGAATCATCAACCAACAAACGAATTAATAACTCTGGTGGTTGACCCAAAACACGCTCTCCCGTAACAGCCATTTGACCGTTATTGCAACACGTATTAAAATGGTTTGTAGTAGTGCGCTCGCATAAGAAATGACGTGCACCACAATGTATGCAGATTGCATTCAAAGTGCCTATGTCATGACGCTCAGGAAGTTCGTTTTGAATGCCAGCTGGACAGTCTCTCAAGGGCACACGTGCTCTCCTTGGAACATCCGGAGGAATTGGTACGAACTGCAAATTAAAATGACATAGTTGTAAAAATAAATTTATTTAATATTTATTTATAATATTTTCTGACCTCTGCATCGAAATCTTGTGAAAAATCGTCAAATACATCCATGAATTCAAATACTGCTTCTGCGTCAGCTGGCTGAAGATCAACATATTCAATGTCAACCAATTCCTCTTAGAGGTCTGGTTCATCAACTATGTCCATCATGACATCATCCAGTCGGACCTCAATGACTTCAACATTGTCCTCGTCCATTTGAACTTCCACAATTTCATTTGGAATTGGCCCGTTTATTCTTGTTCGCCGCCGTCTGGTGCCACAATATCCAAGACAGGTTGATTTTGAACTATCTATACGGTCATCAAAGGTCAGTTTTAATGTGCATTTTTTTTGTAATATAAAATGTATCAACATACTTTCTATGACAATAATGACATTGCTTATTAAACGTATACAAAATATAAGCACATAGCAATTATTACATAATACAAAATATAAGCACATAGCAATTATTACATAATACAAAATATAAGCACATAGCAATTATTACATAATTTCAATAAAATTGAGCAATTAATTTAAAATAGGGCATTATATTTAATTAAGAGAAAAAAAGTTATACATATACATTATACATGGATGAAATATTAAAAATTAGATGGCATGGTATTATTGTATTAAATTACATTAGAGAGAAGGTTAAATTGTTTTTGTTTGTAGTTGAATAATATTTCAAAATTTATTGTAAGTGTAACTGTGTAATTGAAACATATTGAAATTAATTAAATGTAATGTATCTATAAACTGTTTTAAACTGTATATTATGTAGTTTTTTTTTTGTAATCTAACTAAAACAAAATCAATAATTAAATGAAATTAACTGCTAATGCTAAATAAAAATAGTAATACTAATGTTTATTCACTGTACCAAAATTAATATTATTATTAGTATAATAACATATTCAGTGAAATAATAATAAATATTAATTACTACAGTGGAAATGCCTTGTTACAACATTTTGCTAAGAATTAATAAAATTATTATGATGGTCCAACCTTATGTACTAATGTATCATAGGGAATGTGTTTGTTTTTTTTATACTATATAAGATTAATCACTTACTAAAGACGGCACTGCTCTGGTAATCAGGCGGCGAGGGTTTCTGCCTACTATGTAGTCAAGACCAGGTACAAAATGCCTTGAACACAGCTTTGATGAGGCAAATATTTGTTGCACATTAACACCATTGTTCTCAGCAAACAACACCCAAAGACGCTTCACATCGTCATTTACTGGAAACCTAATACAAAAAAAAAAATTATATTATATTATTAATAGTTTCACTGAAATAATTGTAAATTGACACCATGTCATGAATGACATAAAAAAAAATTTAAAAAAATATATACTTGTGCATAGAAACTCCTTCAAAACCATCGACGTTCCCACAGATAACACAACGTTTAACCATAGTGATGGCGCCTAAAAAACGCATTTTTAAATAGTATATAACAGTAGAATAACAATATACGTAGTAAATATGTGAAATATACATAGTTATTAACTAATTATTATGAAAAAAAAATATAAATATAACTCACATGTCTAGTCTAAGGAGATGCATAAGTAAGTTATCTACCTTCATATTGTGCATACTGTATTAATTATTTGGTATGACATAAAACTATGTACATACATACTTACAAAATAATGTGTTTTTGGTAATTAAAATTATTATAATATTGTCTTTTATTAGGCAGGTATTTAAAAAAAAAGTATAAAGCATATTATAAATTATTTATTTAATCTTAAGCAAATCTAACACACTCTTGGTAACTAATAAATACTATTACACTAAACATATTTACAACTTTGATGATGTTAAAAGGCATATTTAACATTTGCAATATATTATATGTTTGGTTTAAAAAAAAAATTAATACATTAATATTAAAATTATTTATATTGAAATAATATATATATTTTCATTAGTCGAGTAACGGTTAACTATTAAAATGTACAAATCTTACTTAAGTAAAATGTTATTGTTTAATGTATTTGTCAGCAATAATTTATGTACATTTATGAGTAAAACATACAACACATTGTTTGAAAAAATTATATACCAGCGTTGCCAGCAAAATCTTGTTTAATATTGCCATACGCATATACACATAGAAGTAGGACCACAATTTATTATAATGTGTATATTTGAAATTTTAATAAATACGATATACCACAGTCTCCTAAAATATTACCTAAGTATTCTATACATACACATAATATTGTGTAGGTACCAATCTTTTTTACAATATAATATATTAATAGAAAAATAATTAATTTTTTTCAAAAATTTAAAATCTGTAGACACAAAAATATAATCTTAATATATAATGTAAAAAATTGTTTAAAAATCTAATGTAATTTATAAATCATACCATAGAGAAATATTTTAATTTAATGTGTAATTATCTATATTGAAATATATTATGAGTGAAACATACAATACTCGAATATTTTAATATTTATCTCCTCACATGATGTCAAATATTGTTTTTTATTACAAAAATATACCAACGTTGCCAGCAAATAAAATATACAATTTTCATTATATTATGGTGTTTATTAAAACATAAAATACTTTATTTATCATTAATAATTTATTAAATATTTATTTAAATTATTTATTTAATCTTAAGCAAATCTAACACACTCTTGGTAACTAATAAATACTATTACACTAAATATATTTGTAACTTTGATGTTAAAAGGTGTATTTAACATTTGCAATATATCATATGTTTGGTTTAAAAAGAAAATTAGTACATAAATATTGAAATATTGTAGCAAATAACAGTACATAAATATATTGTTTTTTATTAGTCGAGTACTTAACGGGTATCTAATATACAATAGGAGCATAGGTAATTAATCTGAGTAATGTATAAATCCTACCACAGAAAAATGTTTTTATTTAATTTAGTAGTCTGCAATGATTATCTATACTGAAATATATTATGAGTGAAACATACAATACTTGAATATTTATCTCCTCACATGATGTCAAATATTGCTTTCTACTACAAAAACATACCAACGTTGCCAGCAAAATCTTATATTCAATAAATACAATTTTCGTTATATTATGGTGTTTATTAAAACATAAAATGTTATTGCCATACACACATATAATACTTTATTTATCATTAATATATAATTAATTAATTAAGTACAGGTTTTGATAATATAAATTTTAAAAATCCACTACAGAATATACCTTGTACGTTAGGTATTTTTATCACATTCACATAGGTATATTGTAATAATGTAATATACCTATATACATTATACACCCAAGTACTGTGCAACACAAACGTCGACGATGAACACTTTTATGCTAGAGAGCATTATCACATTCACATAGGTATATTGTAATAATGTAATATACCTATATACACCCAAGTACTGTGCAACACAAACGTCGACGATGAACACTTTTATGCTAGAGAGCACGACCAATGGTCTAAGATGTGTCTAAAGGTCGAGTTACCGAGAACAACAGAACAATATAAATATAATGCAGTTTATTGAATCAACAAAAAGTAGTGTACATCGGTAAATGAAAACTGTGCGTCGAAACAGACATCACCGCTCTCCGAAGACCTGCAACACGTTTAAAAACTATATTTAACTACTATATGTACAATAAAGTAATGAAATAATGCATAGGTACGTACTATATTTCGCCGACGTAGACACGGTAGAGAACGATGCAGCAGACGACAAAAGTAACAAATAGGCCTAAAACACGTAATAATAATATATTACATACAGTACAAAGCAAAAAGTACGGATAACATACCTCGTACGTAGGTCAGCGTCCGCGATCCAAAACACACGAACCGAATTTGTGTACGGTTTTCGAAAGGCGCACTTCACGAATACGGACCGAACAGTAGTAAAAACCGAAACGAATCTGCGGAAAAAAAAAATGAAGAAAAACGTCGTTCGGCGGCCGTAATTGTTACCGCAATGGCGATGATCGACAGAACAATCCGGCTTGAAAAAGACGCGAACAGAACGGACCCGAAAAACGTAGGAAAAGTTTTGAAATCCGGTGAAAAACGGAAAATGTTCGAAATAATAATAGTAATAATTGAAATATATAATAACAATTGATAACAATCGCGGTGATAAAAAAATATATATAAATATAATAAACGTATATAAAAAAATAACGAAAAAATAATAATAATGAATATATATCCTTATATTGAATTAAATTAAACGAAAACGAATAATATAATTCTTACATATTATACGCACGTAAAAAGAAAATAATATATAACGAAACGGGAATAACGAAAACGAATAATACGAAATGTATATATATAAATAAATATAATAAAGATAAAAAAAAAAAGACAATGTCTTGATAACGAAACGGCGGTTCGGAATCGGAACACCGATCGGTGGGCGGGGCTTAAAAAATTTAATTTTCTGATTGGAGAACACTCAAAATACACCCAGCGCTTTGGCGGACAACGGGCGAACTCCTTACCGTTTTATAATATAAGATTATTAGACGATAGATTAGAAAATATTAAACGACAATATGATACAAATGTGCTATAAGTATAAAGATTATTACGTTGAGAATTTTCATAATACAAATATTTTAATAGCTTTATTTACAACATCTAGTGCGAGATTAAGATTATATAAAATTTTAGATAAATTAGGTAGAACTGTAGTTTATTTTGATACAGATTCTATTTTCTATATAGATAACGGTGGTAATTTAGTTAAAACAGGAACAATGTTGGGAGAATGGA
The DNA here is from genome assembly GCA_020882235.1 of Schizaphis graminum. NCBI lineage: Eukaryota > Metazoa > Arthropoda > Insecta > Hemiptera > Aphididae > Schizaphis > Schizaphis graminum. The sequence goes on from CM037036.1 coordinate 24,856,337, forward strand.
CTGACGAATTAGGTGAAAATGTACATATAACAGATTGGGCATCGACAGGACCTAAAAGTTATTATTATAAAACAAACGATAATAAATTTAAAACAGTTATAAAAGGATTTACTTTGAATTATCAAAATTTGTTAAAACTTAACGGTGAATCGATGATAAAATTAATTGAACAAAAAAATAAAGATAATAATATAGAATTAGAATATAATCAAATAACATGTGATACACTTACTAAAAATATAGTTAATAAAAAAGTTACAAAAAAATTCTCGTTTGGCTATGATAAAAGAATAATATTACCAGATTATGATACAATACCATACGGTTACAATTAAATGAAAGTGATCATTAATTTTTATAGAATAATTTCTATTAAAAAATAGTATTTAAATATAGTAAATAATCGCCCGGACAGGGGCGATACGTATAGGTATGTATATAGGTACGTACATAGGTTAACCTAACCTAACCAGGGGCGATTTTCATTTTCTGTAGGAAATAATTTGTGTAGAACATCGTTTTCATTAGATTTATTTACTTCACAAGGTTTCATACCAATAGATCTATGTATATCATCGAAATTATATTCATCTATTAAAGATTGTAAAATTTTAATCCATTTTTTAGATTTTTGAACTTCAAAACATAATCTCGTTTTCCCGTTTAATGTTCTATTAAACCTTTCAATAATTGCTGATTTTTCTTCGTTTTGTGTATGATACATATGAATACCATATTTTTTCAAAACATTTTTAAAATGTTTATTTTCAAACTCTAACCCTTTATCTGCGTGAAGTAATTTAGGTGTTTGATGATTTTGTGTTTTGGCTTGTTCTATTATTTTTTCTAAAGCTTTTGAAACACTAATTCCATCTTTCTTTTTTAGTGGAAAAGCCCATGCAAATTTTGAAAAAGTATCTATAACAGTTATTATATTACAATAACCCTCATTTTGATCTGAATAATTTCTCATTATAACTAAATCAACAGCCCAAAAATCATCAATACCTTTAGTAAAAATTCTCCTTTTAGGAAATCGTATTCTAACTGGTTTATGAAGTTCTTTAGCTAATAACAATTTATCTGTATCATTTAATTTTTTATTAGAAATTAGGGATCAAAATTTCGGGAAAATTCGGGAAAATTCCGGAAAAAACCGTTTTTTTCCCAGACTCTAAGAATATATGGAAAATGTAAAGAAAATTTAAATAATATATTTTACGCTTAAAATTATTTTAAAGTATATTGAAAGTCCAGTATTAACATTCAACGACCCAACGGTAGGTATCATAATTCAAACTATGAACAAAGTTGTTAATTTAATTTATTCAGGACATTTTTTATATTGAACTCAAAAGTTTTGAGAATATGTTATTAGTTTATTACGAATAAATAGTTATAACTTATAGCTTATAACTTAGTATTAATAACCTAATGATAATAAATAAAAGATATAATATTTTAATATAACCTGAAAGTACCTATAGAATCCTCAAATTCATCCATTGTGATGAATTAATGCATTATCAATTGAGAATTATCTTTATTCTAATTTAATTTGATAGTTTCCAATGATTTCCATGATTATTTTATCTTTATAATTTATTCTTTTCAATCCTTAAGAGAAAAGTCTGAAAAAATATTTTATTTTCCAATTTTTCCTGGAAACCCATTTTTTCACCAAAACACCATTTTTTCTGGAAATTTTAAATATTACTAATTTTTCTCAATTTTTTCGAAAAAAACCTGGTTTTTTTTCAGGTTTTTTTCGGAAAACCTTTTTTTTACGGAAATTTTGATCCCTATTAGAAATTATTGAGTTATTAGAGTGTTTAATCTCAGGAGTTTTTATAAATTTACTTTTATTTGTGTTACAAATGAAACATTTTGATGAAAGTCTCCATCGACCGTTAACTGTTTGAATTTTAGTTGCATTAATATTTTTTGTTCTTTTTTTACATTAATGGCAATGTTTTAGATCATCTTCCATTTTATATTAAAAAAAATCGTAGTAAATTATTTTTTAAATAAATTTTTTATAATTGTCAATAAATTCTAAACACAAATGTCCACATATAGGAGGATCATTATAATCTTGAAATTTTCTATCGGTATACCATAGATTATCTTTACCCAAATATTTTACAACTTCTTTTGGAGGTTGAATTCCAAAAGAATCAAAATATATTTTTTTATTTTTTATTTTTTTCCATGCAACCCAATGAGAACCGTTTTGAGTAGAATTATTTAAATTAAGAACTCCACATTCATTTACCCATGATTTCATAGGTAATTCATCCCTCATGAAACACCCTCTATAGTTTTTTATTTTATTTCCAAATTGATTTATATCAAAATTACTTAGCGGTTCAATATTTATATATTTTTCTTTGCTCCAAAAAACTGTATAAACTCCTTTAAATTTTTTAATATTTTTTCTAAAATTTGTTATATCAAAATTATTCATTTTTTCGATTTTTTTTTTGATTTTTCTTCAATCCAGAACCTTTATTTTTTTCCATTTCTTTATTGTGTCGAATTGTTTCTTTTTCCATTTTTTCCTTATATTTACTATCTTTATAACTATCATACAATGCAACTATAGCTGGAGTGGCTACTGCTGCAGCTTCTATAAAAGGTAAAATTAAAGGTAAAAATCCCCCTTCTTTTTTTCTAATTTGCTTTGGAGTAATCTCTAACCTTACTCCAGATTTTTTTTCCTTACTGTTTTTTAATTTATCTATTTGATTTTGATCTAAATAAAAAATATTTTCTCCTTTATATATTTTATTACTAGCAATTTGAATTATTGCATTAGTATTATTTTTACAAGCTTCAGCCAGCTTTTTTTTCTGGTTTTCAGTTAATTTAAAATACATTTTATTATACAAAATATTAAAATTTTATTCAAATATTAAATTCATTCCTAAACGTCTTTTTCCTTTCATTGCATATGTAGTAAAAAGAGCTGGAATTTTTTCATACACAGAACTATCAGGAGCATCAAATCTTTCCATTGCTTTTTGTTCTAAAATTTTATCAGCTTCATGTCTTGTTTTAGTATCTTTATGATCTCTATAAAAATAATCATGATCTCTTGCAGCTTCGTCTAATTTGTTTATAGGTTTTTTATTTTTTTCTAATTTTGTTCCTGGTCCTAAGTAATTATAACCAGGCCAATGAAATTCAGGCAAATATGTACAATTCAAAAAATCATTAATAAATCCTGAACCTTTTATAATTTTCTTTGGTAAACATGAAACATATGAAAACAAATAATCTGCACCATTGGGAATATCAATTATGTTTTCCATTTCTCTAATACAAATATTAAGAATATTAAGTTTTTCATCATGATAAATATTATTTCCTTTTCTTTCTTCATTTGATATAAAATATATTTTTTTTTACTATGGAATCTTTTGGTATTTTTACAACTTCTTTTGGTAAGTTTGTTACATATAGTAATAAATATTCAATACCTTTAGGAGTATCAATAATTTTTTCCAGACTTGTTTTACATAAACGAAGAATACCAAGTTTTTCATTATGAAAATTATTATTTCCTGCTCTTTCTTCTGCAGACATAAGTTGTAATATATCTGTTAACTGTTTCATATTATTAATATAATGATATTCAATATGATCATCTGTGTATTTTACTAAGCCATCTCCTGTTGGTTTTGTTATTGGCCTTTTCTTTTCACTAATTTCTTTCCAAATCTTGCTAATCATTGTTGTATATTTTGCACCACTACTTGATTTAGCTCTTCCTGTCGATTTATTATTGTTTTGATATATAGAATCAGTTTCAATTAACATTTGTTTATATATTTTAAAATCATCATCTGTATAACATTCAGGTCTGGTAGCATCTGAATGTGTCAATAATCCCCACAAACCTATGGTTCCTTCATATTTTTTTCCATTTAAAATTATATCATCATTTTCAAATGTTATCGTACATTTCCCAAGCATGTGATTTTCAAAATCTTTATCATAATATATTCCAAAACAGTTATTAGGTTCTATTGTTGGCAGATATTTTGTAGCATAAGGACCTAATTTTATAGTATTTGCAGGCATTGGAGAATTAGTTATTGATTTTTTACCAGAACTTTTTGGTGTTCCAAAAGTCTCTTCTGTACTCATTAATCTTTGTAATTCTGGATTTCTTGGTTTATAAGGAGTAGGTGTTATCATTTTTTGAATATCATTATCGGTTTTAATAGCAACCTCTTTAACATCATTAACAGATGATTCAACATTTGATAATGCTTTTAATATTGGTTCATAATGTTTTACTTTTTCTTCTGAATTATATTTATCGTTTAAAATTGATTTTCTATAGTTATTTTGTAATTGTTTTTTAATATTAATTATGTTTTTTAACTCTGTTGGTGAAGATTGGTGAATATTTAATTTTTCAATATTATTTTCACCTTCATCTTCATCTTTTTTTATAACATTTAATTTTTTTTCTTTTTGTTCTAAATCTGATTTTTTATAAGTTTTTTGTAAATTTTGTTTAATATGAATTATTTTTTTCATTATTTCTGTTTCGTTTTCTAAATTAGTTCCTTTCTTAAAATTGTTTTGTGTTTCTGATGGTTCCTTCATAAATATAATTTTTAAATTTTTTTTTATTTTTTTTTTTTAATTTTTTTTTGAATTTGTGTAATATCCATTTATTACACAAAAAAATAAAAAAAAACATTATCATCGTTCATCGATATTTAAAATATCATTACCTTTATTGTCATAGATTAAATTTTTTATTAAGTCTATTGTTATAAAACCATATGTTTTAATTTCATTTTTTTTATCATATGTTTTACAATAAGTTCTACAAATTTCTTTAAATTTTTCTAATGGTATTATTTTGCTAATCAAATCAGACCATATTTTTTCAATATAAAAATTTGACTGATTAAAAACAATTAAAACATTCAAATTATTTCTTATTGTTTTTATGTCTAATGAAGTATAATTTTGTGTTAAATAAATAACACTAATATTTTTTGATCTCGATCTTATAAAATATTCTTTTATCAACTTTTGATTTTATAAAAGAAAATCATCAAAAACCACTAAGCTATTGGGTTCACAATCATCTACAGATATTATATCATCATTAGAAAAATGAGTGATTATAGAAGGTATGTCATCAAATATTTTTTTTAATTTTTTATAGACTGGTTGATCAATATTTTTTGTAAACAAATATAGATTTAAATATGGTATCCAATAATTTATAATCAGATTATACAACAGAGTTGTTTTACCACAACCCGATGGTCCTACTAATAAACCACATGAAGGTATTTCAAATAAAGATTGTTCTTTATTTTCATCTTCAATAAATTTTTTTACTACAACTTTATTCATTTATTAAAAAAAAAATATATATTTACTATTATAAACAATAATGTATAATATTTTTAAAAAATATGATCAACATATTGAAAGAGCTCAATATAAAACTTTTTTACCTGTGAATAATTCACAACTTAATACATCTAATAAAACTACAACTTTTAGAATAGATTGTATGGATGATTTTCTGAATATTGCAAATACAAAATTTTTCATTTATGGTAGATATTTGCAAAAAGATGGAAAAGATTATCCTAAAGGAACAAAAATACAACTAATCGATAATTTTGTTGCATATTTATTTTCTAATATTATAGTTAAAAAAATGGTAAAGTATTGGATGAATGTGAATATGTAGGAATTACTAGTATAATTAAAGGTGTGGTAAGTTATTTAGTAGATCAAAATGGACCAACTATAAACTCAGGATTTGCAAGCAAATTTGAAGGCGGAGGTTATTTTAATGCTATGGGTAAACTATCACAATTTGGGTTAGGATTTTTTAAAGACGTAAAATGTCCGGTTTTCAAAGGTGATATGGAAATAATTTTTACAAGAAATACAGATGATGATGCTTTGTTAAAAAAAGTTATAACAGGAACAGAAGATGAAAAGATTATTATTGAAGAATTTACACTTCAAATTCCAATTATTGAATATGGAGTTCATAAAGTTTTATTGATAAATGAGTTAACAAAATTGTCTCAAGAAAAATTATATACTTTTAATTTTAGATCATGGCAAAATATTGAAGAAAGAAATATATCAGGAAAAACTATAAAACTCGTTGTAACAAGTCAATATCGAAGTCTTAATTCTCCTTCGTTTGCAGGTTTAGTATTTCTAACAAACAAATTAAATACACAAGATCATGATCCTTGTGAATTTTATCATTGTAATATAAAAAATTATTGGTTTGAAATAAATGAAAAACGTTATCCTGAAGAAACTCAAGATCTAGATTTTAAGAATGATAAATTTTGTGTAGCTTATGAGAGTTTGATGGAGTATAAAAGAAATTATCTTAAAAATCATCAAGAACATCCGTTAATGTATAATAATCCAAACGATTTTAAAAAATTTAGAGCAATATATCTTGTTAACATGAGTAGACAACCAACAAATATTTCTGCAACTAAGAAAAATATTATTTTACATGTTGATTTAAATGAAGATTTACCTAAAAATACAATTTGTTATGTTTTTTTCGTAGAGAAGATGAATTTTTATTTGATATTGAAAAGGGTACAATTGAAGAATCTTTTAGTGGTTAAATGTTTTTTTTTTTTTTTCAATAGAAATATTTCTATTGAAAAAATATTTATTTTGTTTTTTCTTCAATTAGATCAAGATTAACAATAAAATCATCAAAATTAACAACGTTATTATTTTGATCAATAATATATATTTCTATCTTTTGAATAGTGCGTACATTTACTTGTCTGTAAATTATTGGATTAGATCTTATAAAAAGATTATTAGAATCATAATAAAAAACAAACAAAAGTTCATCTTCGATAATCTTTTCATTAATAGATGAAACAGATTTTTCAATTAGGTATGTTGCAATGTACTTCTAATAATTGTTTATTTATATTATTATTATTTAATATATCTTTTTCTCCTACATGTGTATATAAATAATCATTAGCAATCCCTAAACTTAAATTTAAATTTTTGTCTAATAAAAAATAATTTTTTGAACTTAATGAAATAAAATTATTATCATTTTGTAATTTGATAGTCGAAGGTAATAAACTTGTTAATTGTTCAATTGAATAGTTTCCATTTATTTCTGTTTTATTAATTATTTCTTCAGGTCCAATTTCATTACTTTGAGTAAATATAGCACCACTTATATTTTTTAAAAAACCTTGTGTATACAATTTTGTTTCATTAACACCTACATACGTACGTCAGTGGCGTCATTTCAGTTTTCGGTAGATGGGGGCAAAGTTTTGACCGGCCTATAAATGGGTAAACAAAAAAACCGCTCGCTTCGCTCGCAACGAAATATCTATACTTATATTTTGATCAAATTATAGAAATGGTAATAAATGGTATAAATGGTAACTGAATACTGAAGTCTAAAACAAATGATTAATAAGAGTGCCGAATGGCTCACGGTTGATGTTTTTAGAATTCGTACTAATTTTTGATTTTAGAAATAAAACCATAAAACCATACGGAGATTATGATATTAGTTATTAATTATAATTATTTATTATTGTTGTTTCTTTTCCTTTAAAATGCACACCCACATACATATCCAATATCCATGCATGCATGTACCCGCATACGTCTAAACATAAATATATTCCATCTAAATTTTTATTTATAGTGATATCGTACCTATTGTAGACTATAGCCTTGATTATAGTATTCTTGAACATAGGTGTGCGCAGACTTTGACCTTAGTGGGGGCCTTTAAAAGGTTCTTGTACCAATGAATACTAGTATAATTAAATATTTAATTGTTAATTGTATAAAGTATTTATTTAATTCAATATGCAAATATAAAAATAAATGCAAAAAAATTATAAAGGTATTAAAATATAAAAAAAGCGGGATAAGTGGATATTGCTCTGCTGTACATTAGGGGGTGGGGTGGACCTCGAACTATGGTAGGTTAAATTTGAATGCAATGATAGGTATCATTGTATACGAAAAACGATTATGAACGAAGATTATTTGTCAGTCTAGGATATATTATATTTAAATATTGTCATATATTCTAAAAATTGTTTAAGTTACTGAATAGTATTTAAAAATTTTTATTATTAATCATAATAAACATACTTTACCGGATTCAGACAAAAATTTTTTATGAGTGTTTGAAATTTAAATTTTTACAAAACTGAGTTAAATAACGGTTTAGTCTCAAACGATTTTTGATATTTGTTGTTATTCAAATAGTATAAGTCGTAAATACTTGAAAATTTTACCAGTTATTTAGATTGCCATTTTCTTTACGTGATTTGATTTTTAAAATATTTTGACTCTTTTTGAGCTTTTATAGACAATTGAAATTTTCAATTTTTTTTTATTTTTTTTTTAGCAGGGACAAATTACTTGAAAATTTAATTGAAGGGTCCACATAACTTGTTCTAACTCTCGTTCAAAAATTATAAAAATACATACCTAGGCACAATTTTTTTTTTATTAGCATTTAAAGTTCAAATATTGACAAAAATTCGTCAAAATCATGAATATTTTTCACTATTTGGTATTTAAAAATGTATAAATATTTTACTATCAAAAGCTAAGAATTGATAATTTAATACTATGCTGTCCATAAGTTAAGCTTAGAATAATTATAAAAAAGTTTGAGGATTATTCAATTTAAAAAATTTTACGAGTGTTTAAAGTTTTAATTTTAATTTGAAATCAAAAATACACGTGTATAATAACGTTTTACTACTAAATAATTTTCAATTTTTGTTATTTTTAAAAAATTACTAAACGTAAGATCTTGAAACTTTTACTTAAATGTTTAAATTAGTTTCAAAATAGAATGTATGACAATATTTAAATATAATATATCCCAGACTGACAAATCATCTCCGTTCAGAATCGTTTTTCGTATACAATGATACCTATAATTGCATTATAAAGTATTGTGATTTGTAATCATAATTTGAATTATAATTATGTATTATTACTAAATATTGATTTATTTGTATTATTATATTATTTGAATATTAATAATATGTTTAGTAAATTTAAATATCAACAGTTTACAACTTGAAGGAACAAGACACATAAATACATAATATAAATATATTATATAGGTACCTAGTTTGACATTGTATTCTGTGTTATTAGCGTTTAGCTACCCTTTTTAGAAATGGCTACTACCAATTTCGCAGCTTCAAATCTCCCCATTACCGATAACATCAGTTAGCAATCTAGCTTATTATCTATATCTGTGCTATTACATTAAAACTAGCTTCGCTTTTTTCATGTAAAATGTAAAAATGTTCGCTATCTAGTATAATATAGATATCTATGCATTTATTAAAGAAAAATCAATAGGCCGCAGGGTGGCCCTGCCCACCCGGCCCCCCTGTGCGCACGCCTATGTTCTTGAAATAATTTTTACTATTAACTTATTATTACTAAATATACTAAATACTAAATATATTATACTATTTATAATAACTCGATTTATTGAATTTAGATTAAATACAATATAAAATATAAAATAATAATATAATATTATGCTTAACCTAGGAGAGTTGTGTTCTATAAATAAGGCAACTTAGCATGTTTAATTGACAATATATTATAATAATATATGACTTCCAGGTTCAAGACAGTAAAGGTACAGGTGCTGGACTGAAGGATGTTTATATCCCAACATTATGGTACTTCGAATATTTGACATTTCTAGATCACAAAGAAACTTAAATAGAAGTGGAGTTGACACTTTAAGTATCTGTGGTGATGATGAGGTAAATTATGTTTTTATATTTGTATCTGGTATACATAATATATAGTAACATTTTTCGATATTATTTATTAGTTATTTATTACTTATTATAGTCTCCCAATGCATTTATCATTGTTTCTTGAAAATGTACGCTGCCCATGCCATTAAAATAGTCCTTAAATATATTCCTAATCATTTTACCTTCCTCTGTTGTATGTCTTTGATTATTTTGATTGACATTTAAAAATGTCTCTTCTCGCTGCCAGTTACCCTCTCTGAATATTACATTTTCGAAATTTTCGGTGTCTACACAGTCATTTGTTATATAATTATTTGATTTTTTTCTTAAAAAATTATGCAAAGAGCAACATGCTAGAACAAGTATATCAATGTTCTTTATATCTACTAGTATTGGCTTTTTAAATATTCGAAAACGTGATGATAAAATCCCGAATACATTTTCTACTACTCTTCTAGCACGTGATAGCCTGTAGTTAAATATTCTCTTGTCATGAGTTAGATTCTTCTGAGGAAATGGTTTTAAAATATTTTTATTTATTGCAAACCCACTATCGCCTAAGAAAACATAGGATACTGATATATTTGTATTAGGAAGCAAAGTGGGTTGTGGTAACATTAGTTCGCCCGATGTTAATTTTTTATAAAATTCTGTATGTTTCAAAACCCCACCATCAGAAACACTTCCATTTATACCAGTATGTACGTACATAAATTCGTAATTTGATGTAACGACTGCAAATAAAACTACACTAAACGTTCCCTTGTAGTTATAGTATAAAGTACCAGTTTCTGGTGGTTTATTAATAAGAACATGTTTGCCATCCATTGCGCCGATACAGTTATTAAACTGCCACTTATTTTCAAATTGTTTCGCTGTTTCCATCCATTCATTTTCTGTTGTAGGTATCTGAAACACAAAGTTTAATAAGTACACCATCAAATCCGTCGGCCAATAAACGACGTGCTACAAATTTTCAGAGGAAACAGGAAAAATTAATCGAATGTGCACAACATTTAATGTCAACAGAAGATGGCCCTGCAGAATCATATAGGAGAGCTATTGGACTACAGCTTAAAGAAATGAATAGAACACAGCAGTGTATTGCAGAAAAATTAATATCAGAAGTAATTTTTTTTGGAAAAATTGAAAAATTAACTTTACAGTCGTCAATTGCATTAAACAGCTATGCTAATTCTGGAAATTATCCATCATCTTCGTCATCACCTATTGCATCATCAATGTCTAATAATAGTTCGGATACTCTGAATATTTTTCCAGTAACACATACAACGATGCCTATTTCTACATTAAATGAAATACCAAATGACATTCAACATGCATACAATATGCAAGAATTTTTAACGTTCAAGAATTTGCAATAATAGTAGGTGTATAAAAAGTAAAAGTTGTATTCATATAAAAAATAACTTAATATTTTTAATTGCTTATAATTAAGGATTTTTTTCTATAAAAAATAAGTTTTTTTTCTAAATATCTACTTACTATTTGTTTTTATTATGTTTTACAACTATTTTATTAATTGTTTTATTTTATAATTTACTTAATCGAGCTGTATTAAGACTGAGTTAAACTGTATACAACTTATTATATTATACCAGTTAACATTCTATTTTAAATTGTTTATACTTAAAAAGTGGATTTTATACAAAGAAATATATATGTTTTGGTCATTAAAAACTACTTTTACATTGTTTTTTGTGAAATTAAGATTTATCTTTTTTATTAATATCTAACAAAGATACAAGTGTAAAGAGTTACTCCTTAAAATATTCATATAGTAACCAAAATACAGTATTCCCTCGTTACACGAACACGACGGGAACACAAAATAACCTGTTCGTGTTAAAAAAATTTGTGTAAACCGATAGGTTTAACACGAATTTGTTCGTGTTATCAGAGAAGGTTAAATCTAATACGTTATTTTACACTCAAATAAATTTTTTTTATTTATGTAATCTTCAAAATATAAATGTACATTACTTTGGTACATACATACTACGTATAAACAAATATTTGAAATATTTTTAATTAATTAATTACTATGCTACATTACATGTAGGTATAAAGAAATATTTTTAATACATTTTTTCAAAAAAAAATTAATTTTAAACTCCCATCGGTTTAAAAAAGTCAGTGATAGGTTTCTGGGTGAATGTAACATATGTACATATTGACATTTTACTGTTCGTGTTAATCAACAAAACGACAATATGGTACCTAAAATTTGTTCGAGTTTCGTGTTAACCGAAATAATTCTTATAAACCGAGGAAATGAAAAAAAAACCCTATCTAATAGTATAGAGCCTTTCTCGGGACCGAAATACCGGTTCGCGTTATCCAATAATTTGTGTTAACCGAGTTTCGTGTTAACGAGGGAGTACTGTAAGCAAATGAAACTCTCCATATTCATTGCTGAACTAAAATAGGTAAATACTTAACATTTTAATTTATTTATATAACATTTATTGACCTTACCTTTATAAAAGTTCTTAGCACTTTAAAAATAGCATTGCACGTTTCTGGGATTATTTTTGACAGCAACTGTGGTGAAATTGCTGTACTAAATTTCAAATCGGCATAATCTCTACCTGTTGCCAAATACCTAAGTGTGGCCACAAGTCGTTCTTCAGCACTGACTGCTTCTCTCATATGGGTGTTTTGTTTCGAGATCAATGGACTAAATTTAATAATTCATTGAAACAATCGTAATCCATCCTTAAATAATTACATCGCCATCCAGTTCTCTGAGTAAAGTTATGTGGCTGAATTTCTTTCGTTCCATTAGCCATTTTTTGGACCACATTCTTCTTTTCTTCTTTACATCCTCAAATGTTAAAGATAATGCTGTAAGAGCAATTCCAATTTCTTGGCGTTTTGTCACCGGAGCCATTGTTTATTGTAATTAATTATCTTTGTGATTACGAAACTGTGATCAAACGAAAGCGAATCGTCATGCAGCCGCAACCTAACACTACTGCACTAGTGGAATTAAAATTCATCTGATCAAGTCGTGCAGAGATTGTGTCGTCTGTACAGTGTACATAACACCTGATTTGGTCAGGCTATATGTCGGCCCGACTAGATCATATTGTGTGTAGGGGCTTTAAAGAAACGGCGGTTCGGAACACCGATCAGTGGGCGGGGCTTAAAAAAATTTAATTTTTCTATTTGACGCGCTAAGGATACGGGTGGCGCCGCGGCGGACAACGGGTCAACTACTACGCGTTTTATAATATAAGACTAGCGGCCCGTGAAACTCGCTTTGGGTGAAACTCGGTGTACGTGAAAACCCTTGGACGGATGGAAGAGCTGAAAGCAGAAAGTTTTTAAAAAAGGAAGATTTGGTGGTACTGCGAGTCTTCTATCGGGATGATGAGGCGGGTGTTGTCGAGAATTGATAAAACGTTTGATTGTTTGGCGGTGTTCTTTCGAAAGCTGAGACGTAGAATTTTGAGTGTCTAGCTATCAGCCCTCAACCGGTATAAATAGATACCTGGCTGGGGAATACGCTTACGGCGGATTGTCCAACCTCCTGCCATAGAAAGTAGGAAAAAATGTTTAAGTCGAATGTTGTCGTTTGAGCGTTGAATAATCGGTAATCACTTGTGAAAATAAATTCAATGCAACTATACTTAACAGGTAGGCAATCCGACTACGTCGGATCGCGGACTACCTATATTGGCGCAATAAATGAAATCAGAATTTTATATGAACTCAAATTACAAAAAGCTTTAAGGGAAACTAAACCAGCTAGGTAGGCAATCCGACTACGTCGGATCGCAGACAATGTCAGCGCATGGATCAAGTATTATATGAATTGACTATAATGAGTGTACAACGCATGCACTATGACACTGGTGTCTGGTATTATTAATTAATCAGTAATTCACAGTAAAACAAACTATTTATATGGAAGTAAATCTTATCCATTAATTTATTGTATTTGTATGTAGGTATTTAAAATAAAAAAATTGTGCAAAGTAAAAGTTTTTTAAAGCAATGTTATTGACTTTTTAATCGATAGGCGGATGCTGTTTTGTTCGTAAAATATTTCAAGTTAAAGCGAGATTTTGAATGTTAAATACTTTATCAGTTATTTATGGTAAAAATCAGTTTACACGCATATAAACCTACCAGGTAGGCAATCCGACTTCGTCGGATCGCGGACATTGTGGGCGGAATTGGTGAAATAATAGGAACTTTTCATTAACTCTCATTTCGAAATATGTTGTGTACAAATGTATTTTAAACATTTTGTCATGTTCCCTCGGAAGTCGATAGTCGGATGTTGATATGCTCGTAAAAAAGTCAGAGGTAAATCGTGTGTTGAATTTTAATAGTCAGCAATCAACGGGGAAAATCAGTTATGATACACAACTAAAGTAATCAAGTAAGCAATCCGATTGCGTCGAATCGCGGACAATGTGGGCGTATAGTTGAAATTGTATTGAATTGTATATTATGTATTGAATATACAATATTAACAACATTCGTAACATGGGAGTTACAATTTGTAATTTATTCTATTAATTTATAGAAAAAGTAACTGTAAACACGGAAGTAAATTTAATCGTGTATTCATTAAATACATTATTCAAAATAAATATTAAACAAAATATTTCGTGAAAAAATCGAGAAAAAAATGCAAAAAAGCCAGGCGGCCATATAACAAACAGCATGCGCCGCCACTAATTCCGGCGGAGCGGGTTTCGATCTTGCTATACCTGTCTATCCTATGCATGGGGACCTAACGCCTTAATCTATCGACTACAGTTTGAGATGAAGAATATTTTCAAATCTCGAGCATTTAAGCCGTTTTCGATCTACGTCGAATTTTCTATCTAGCACTGTTTTTCCTATTCAATTAATATATTTCGTAGGTAATGAGAGTTGGATATTCTTATTAATTGTCTTTTACATGCATTTGGGTACAATATCTTTTGACATATTGTAATTTTTTACGTGTATTACTTTCAATTGTAATATTAATTTAATAATACATTAGTAAAGAATACAGTTTTTGGATTCAATTTTATTCAAAAATTTAAATCCTCTAAAACTATATATAATCTAGATTATTTATATAAAAACTTCAGGCAATACATTAATGTTAAACCTAAACTTATTTATTGTTATTATTAATATTATTTATCAAAAATTTTTATTATAATTTGATTTCATCATTACCGATTACTACTATTATAATATACTACCTACAGCATAGGTATTGTATGCATAAACATAATATCAGTCAAACAACAAAATGTAAATTGTACATAATAATTGATATGCAATATGTAGCAATAGTTTGCTTGGTTGTGTGTGATGACATATTTAATATATTTATCATACTATAGTGTAGGTATACACTAATTTAATGTACCTATAAATTCTTATAGGAACCTGATCACTATAATTTCATATTATATACAAAATGCATGTTACAAATGCAATTTGTTTAACTATTTTTGTTCTTTTCTAGGCCAAAGACCTATGTTTTGCGAGGCCTTTATTTATAAATAAAAAAAAATGCAATTTAAAATATTACTATAAGTATAATTACCATTTACCATTTATATTTGTATAGTTATTATTTTTCATTGTAATTTTTTTATACATATTTTTATTATAAATACATGTATCGTGTTAAATATTATGTAAATAAAAAAATATAATTGAGGTAGGTATTCAATGTTTTAAATTGTATACAATTATGAATTAATGATCAATATAATATTTTTAAAAGCCTTTAAAGTATAGTCAAACTTAAACTTATTTTTTGTTATGTAGGTATTACTATTAATATAATAAATTTATAAATTGTTTATATTCTAATTAAACATGCATATAATAAATGAATAATACTTACAAAAGACACAATAACAAAATTCTTAACAAAATATTAATGTTCGCAATTTATTAATTTTGTTCTCGATTCAAAAATAAAATTTATGTATAAGCACATCAATCTTTAATTATCTGTTTTTGATTTATTAGGTAGATAACAATTATACAATAAAAGTTAAATTCATTAAATTTAACTAAAGATAATTATTTTTAAAAAATTAAATATTTTATAGATTGTAAATATCTTTACTCAATTGTATAATTTAAAATATATTTTACAATCAGACTATAGAACTATTTAATTACCTTTCGTCTGAAACTTAAATGGTACCTATTGAATTAAATTAAAAGATTTAAAATACTTATAAATGCTAATCAATTCTTTTGAACTTACCAAATGTTTGATATTGCATAAAATATATCGTATAAATAAAAAAATATAATTGAGGAATGCAATGTTTTAAACCGTATAAAATCATCTATCAATGATCAATATAATACTTTTAAAAGTTGAACCTTTAAAGTATAGTCAAACTCAAACTTATTTTTTGTAATTAATTACTATAAAAACAATTTTTAAATAATTTATATTGTAATTAAATATGCACATAATAAATGAATGATACTATTAAATGTCGTTGAACATTGTATATGGTTAGCATAAGATATATTGTGCCCGTTATATAATAATAAATAAATAAATAAATAAATATTAACAACATTCTTAATAAAATTTTAACGTTTTCAATTTATATATTGTGTTCTCGATTCAAAAAATAAAATGTATATAATACCTACACATCAATAATCATCTGTTTTTGTTTTATTAGGTAAAAAACAATTATACAATAAAAGTAAAATTTATAAAATTTATTTTAATATGCTAAATATTGTATAGATTGCTAATATACTCAATTGTATAATTTAAAATATTTATAGGTAAAACTATTTAATTAATTTTTGTCTGAAACTTATGATGGCTATTAAATTAAAAATACTCATGGTTGCTAATTAATTCTTTTGAACTTACCAAATGCTTCATATTGTTTAAATGATATCATACAATACATTATAACGATGTCGATAGTTTAATATTTTATATTTAATTAATAAAATTTATTTTTAGATGTATGCGAAAACATGTAGTATGTATTATACTTTATGCATGTGTTTATGTGTAGCATAAAATTACTTAATTACATAATACTAAATAATATGTAGAGTTGTACAACAATAATTTAAGTATCATAATATGTAGATTACATTATTTTTTATTCAGCTTATAAGAATCACACGATACATAGTTAATTAACTACTCTAATTCAACAACTCACTTATGAACTATTAACATTTTCCGTATGTTTTAATCTGTTTATGCTGGTAATATATATAACACCTGAGTAAAAGTAACTATTTAATTATATCAAAAACATAGTGTAGTTTCAATTCACTCTGTTGGAGTACATGCTGACAGTGCTTTGCGAATGAACCTGCATCGTCGATAAACACTTCTGTGCAACAAAGCACTACTTGAGGTAAAACATTGGACTAATGGTGTTAGGGCTGAGTTATAAAGGATGAGACAATGTAAATAAACGACAAAATGCAATTTATTGAATCCAAAACAGTAATTTAACTATATTATTTAGTACATTAGTAAATCAACACTGTGCGAACAAACGAACATCAATGGTCCGCGACATTGACCATACACCTGCAACACATATGATAATAGATACTAATGCAGTACACACACATTTGATATTTAAAGAAATACACACCGTCAGGACGTTTGATATCCAAAAAAGTAATCTGCAGTGCTGATTCAAATATTTAAAATAATACCGAGTAGGCAGGACGTACATACCTCATACGTCGTTTGGCGATTCCAATCGTTCCGTCCAATCACACTAACAGATTTCACATACAAACGGAGCAAACGTACGGCGTTTAAAGTACACGGGCTACGCGATAAACCATACCATAATGTCGAAGAAAAGCGTGAATCAAAACGACGAAAATTGAAAAAGTCGAAGTTAAATCGGCGAGAACGTCGGTCGGCGGCCGTCTCGGTTAACGCGACGGCGGACGCAACGACACAAACACGTAGAAAACGGGCACTCTACCGGGCGTAAAAAAACACGGAGTACTCGAAAAACACGACTACGGGGCCGTAAAACGCCAATAAAATTACAAAAAATGGTTCAAATGTCGAAAAATTATGGAAATTTTTGAAAAACGATATAATACACAGTAACAAAACGCGATAACGTAAAGACGTGATAACGGGTCGGGAAAAAATGTAATTTTCTGATTGGTAATTCCTTATGATACAGGCAGCGCCCGAGCGGACAACGGACGAACTCCTTCACGTTTTATACTATAAGACTAGTGTGGGCCTTTTTGTCATGTGTATTAAAAGTAGGTAATATATATAAATATTAAAATTTCAATAATTAAGCCAAATAACTAACACTCAAATACTCAATGGTATCTGATAGTGGTTACACCTACATGACAAATAAGTTGGGTTTTTTTAATTTAAATTTTGTTAATTTAATATTGTTTTCAATATCTAAATTCACAAACAATAAATTACATTTGATGAAATTTGAAATGTGGTAATATTTAAAAATTCACATAGGCATCTATAACGTTATAAACTTTATAATATAAAGCATAAAAATCACTTTAAATGCTTATAAAAAAAAATTGTAACTACGTATTTTAATATTTTTCAACTGGTATTAGTGGTATTGTAACAATATATCACGTGCATGCGTGTAGGTAAAATGACAGGCGTACATTTCGGTCAATATGATGCCCACATACAACGTGATATCGATCTACAAAATAATTAAATTTACTGATTTACTAATATTCATTTATTTTAAACATATTCAAGACCCATATAAACTGAAATATAAAACGCATAGTTTTTACTCCCTAGAATGTATTACGCTCCAGTCCCCTTAAATTTAATTAAATAGCCAAATAGGTACTTACTCTTTTGCAATGATATTCCATCAAGTCCATCAATCACTGTAGAATTATCTCTTTTTTTTGAAAAATAATTAGTTAAATTATTGCATGTTTTTGAAATTTTTAGTCTCTCTACTGATTTACAGGACGAAATATGTCGCTTCCAATTCGTTTCATTTAAGTTCAACTTTTTTTTACCACATGAACACACCAAGTCTAAACCAATATTTGAATTCGACATTATGTAAGAAATTTCAAAAATATTATGATTGTGTACTATGCCACTAGAATAAATAATAATGAAAAACAATAACTCACAACACTATAACAAAAAAATAGTAATAACGTAACTATGCGAGCTGTGTGAATACTGAATGCCAATATTGCCAATTGTACGTCTCGTATCGTCGTCGTTCCATCGATATATTATGATGTACAAAATTATTATTGTGAATTAAATATAAATCCAGTTTAGGAAATTTCATAGTTGGAGCTGCATATCTGTATCTATAGTACCAATACACTATACGTGTATTTTTAGAAATAATGGGTAGGTCGATCGTCGATACTTGCTAGTCGTTACACAATGATATCATGATTCGGACTACGGAACAACGGAGACCTAATATACGCACATTATTGTTTATAAATAGAAGTCGGACGGTGGTGGAAGATGCTCGTTTTATAATTTACAATATATTTATATTATATGACATATGTTATTATGTTGTTCATCGAAAATAGAAGTATAATCCAGACATTTATACGATTATACGAACCATTGATTTAATAATTAATTTATAATTTATAAAATCATTGATCAGTAATCAATGTTAATAAATAATACAAATTAAAATATTTTATAACATAATTTTGACAAATCGTTCACCTTTATGCATTAGCACAGAGTCACAAACTACAAACAAATTATTTTTATTATTAAATATTCGGATGTATTCGCACCTTGCGCGGACGCGCGGTAGGAATGTCAATCCCGAATAGGTACCGATTTGATTGTATTTTGTAACACCGTGAAAACATGCCACCATGAGAATCTATTCTGCGATGTTATGAATGATAAAATACTCATTAGTATTTAGTCAGTTACCTACTTACCTCTTATATTGGCTTTTAGTCTAATAGCCATAGCCTATAATCTATATTATTCAATAGTATATTTTTATACATAGTAGAATATTGTTACGTTTTGGATATTTTTGTAGCTTAGGGACACCCACCCACCCACCAAAAAAATCAGGGGTAGCAACTGCTACCCTTGAACCCTCCAGTGTGCGCCACTGTATAGAACTATTTAATTACCTTTCTTCTGTAACTTAAATGGTAGCTATTAAATTAAATTAAAAAATTTAAAATACTTATGGTTGCTAATCAATTCTTTTGAACTTACCAAATGTTTGATATTGCATAAATTATATCATATAAATAAAAAAATTTAATTGAGGTATTCAACGTTTTAAACCCTATAAAATCATGAATCAATGATCAATATGATACTTTTAAAAGTTGAGCCTTTAAAGTATAGTCAAACACATACTTATTTTTAGTAATTAATTATTATTAAAATAATTTATAAACTATTTATATTCTAATTAAATATGCACAAAATAAATGAATAATACTATTAAATGTCGTTGAACATTGTAAATGGTTAGTATAAGATATAAAAACAACATTCTTAACAAAATTTTAACGTTTTCAATTTATATATTGTGTTCTCGATTCAAAAAATAAAACGTATATAATACCTACACATAAATAATTATCAGTTTTTGTTTTATTAGGTAGAAAACAATTATACAATAAAAGTAAAATTTATAAAATTTATTTTGATAAGCTAAATATTGTATAGATTGCAAATATACTCAATTGTGTAATTTAAAATGTTTATAAAACTATTTAATTACTTTTCGTCTGAAACTTATGATGGCTATTAAATTAAAAATACTTATGGTTGCTAATTAATTCTTTTGAACTTACCAAATGCTTCATATTGCTTAAATGATATCATACAATACATTATAACAATGTTGATAGTTTAATATTTTATATTTAATAAACAAAATTTATTTTTAGATGTGTGCAAAAACACATAGTACTATTATAATTTATCAATGCGTTTATGTGTAGCATAAAATTACTTAATTATATAATTAATAAATAATTATATAATACTATATAATATGTAGAGTTGAACAACAATAATTTAAGTATCATAAGTAGATTATTAGATTACTTTATTTATTATTCAGCTTGTAAGAATTACACGGTATGTAGTTAATCAACTACTCTAATTCAACAACTCACTTATGAACTATAAACATTTTCCGTTTGTTTTTATTGTATTTATGCTGTTAATATGTATATATCTGAGTAAAAGTAACTATTCAACCATGGTGTAGCTTCAATACACTATGCTGGAGTACATGCTGACAGTGCTTTGCGAATGAACCTGCATCGTCGACAAACACTTCTGTACAACAAAGCACTACTCGAGGTAAAACATTAGTCTAATGATCTTAGGGTTGAGTTAGAAAGGATAAGGGCTATGTAAATAAAATGATAAAATGCGATTTGTTGAATCAAAAACAGTAATTTAACTATATTATGTAGTATATGAGTAAATCAACACTGTGCGAACAAAGGAACGTCAATAGTTCGCAAAGATTGACCATACACCTGCAACACATATGATAATAGATACTTATGCAGTACACACACATTTGATATTTAAAGAAATACACACCGTCAGGACGTTTGATATCCAAAAAAATAATCTGCAGTGCTGATTCAAATAATTAAAATAATACCGAGTAGGCAGGACGTACATAGGTACCTCATACGTCGTTTGACGATTTTAATCGTTCCGTCTAATCACACTAACAGATATCACATACAAACGTGGTAAAAGTACGGCGTTTAAAGGACGCGGGGTACGCGAAAAACCATACCATAATATCGAAGAAAAGCGTGAAAAGAACGACGAAAACTGAAAAAGTCGAAATTAAATCAGCGAAAACGTCGGTCGGCGGCCGTCTCGGTTAACGCGACTGCGAACGCAGCGAAACAAACACGTAGAAAACGGGCACTCTACCGGGCGTAAAAAAACACGGAGTACTCGAAAAACATGACGTCGGGGCCGTAAAACACCAAAAAAATTACAAAAAAGAGGTTAAAACGTCGAAAATTTTTCGAAAACCGATATATACAGACATACAGTAATAACTAATCGTCGACTTCGAGATAGCACGATAACGTAAAACAGTGATAACGGGTCGGGAAAAAATCTAATTTACGATTGGCTCTCTGCAATTTGCTGCGTCGCACCTGGAGGCCTACAGACGAACTCCTTCACGTTTTATACTATAAGACTAGCGGCTGGTGTGCCTCGATTCCAGGCTTGTAGAAGCCGCCTTCGGCGCCTTCGAGGGGGTCGAGTGAAAATCGTTTCAAGGGAAATTCGGTTGGAAATGGTAGTCGGGTGTCTAGAAATCGGTCACTAAAATTGTTATAGAGTTGATTACTATGAGTGTGAGATATCAGTAATAAGTTATCATTTGGTGTAAAAGTTTGTATATTGACGCTTGCCCGGTGCTGGTTTAAATTTAACACGTTGACTGCGTACTGACGCCAATCGGCGTCATAAGGATCATTCAGCAACGCGTTTGACGCCATTTGGCGTCCAATATGTATTTAAAGTAAATGGTTTATTATTTTCTACGCGTTGCTGAATGTTGTTTTATTATTATTTAGCGTTGTTAAACACGTGTTTTAAAAAATGTATTTATCCGCGGTTTGAACGTTTGACCAAATAGGATAAAATTCTTATGTTATTTTTAGAAAAGTGGTATACGCACTGTATGAAAACTGCAAAAAGACATACGCAGTTAACGTGTTAAAAAGATTAAATGTGTACCGAAAATGGTAATCGAGTGTCTAGCTATCAGTCATCATTTGGTATAATATCGTGTCCCGTCACCTGCCCGGTTCTTTTTTGTGTGTTAAAATAAATAACATATCAAAAATTGTAATTGAGCGTTTAGCTATCAGTCCGGGACAAATAGATACCTAGGTGAGCAATTATGGATTGGATGCATATCGTATCGTTTGCCCGGTGCTTTTTTGCATGAAAATAAAATAAATATTTAAAATAATGGTAATTGAGTGTCTAGAAATTAGTCATCAACCAGTGCGAATCGATAGTTGTGCTGGGCAATCCGCCTATGGCGGATTGTTATACCTCCTAACGTCGAAATTTGATGTTGTATTGTAGTGGAAAAAGTTTAAGTTGAACGAAGTGTTAATGTTGTATAATGTTATTATCTTTTGTGAAAATCGATTTATACACAAATAAATCACTTAGGTAGGCAATCCTACTGTCGAATTGTAGACTACGTGAGAGCAAATTATGAAATCTGAAATTTTTATTTGCTAAATACTTAATATACTTTATGTGTAACTAAACCACTCAGGTAGGCAATACGACTGCATCGGATCGCAGACAATAGTATTGTGAGTGTAGTAAGTGAAATAATCCACAATACATTTATTACTATATCATGTTGTAAAAGTGTTATATTTTTTTATCTCAAACTTGAAAGTTATTAGTAATTTTGCATAAAGCCCTGATGAAGCTTGGATGTTCTTATTAATTGTCTTTTTAATGTATTTATCTACAGTATTATGTCATGCTTTTATTGTATTATATATTATTATCCTTAGTATAGAAAAAAAACTATAAAATATACACTATTTATTCAAAGAATTAAATATTAATGTGCATACCTGGTCTATATAGCTTTAATAAATACATTATAGCACAGTCTCTTAAAATATAATCTAAGTATTCCATACCTTCACATAATGTGTTTAATTAGATAGGTACCAATCTTTTTTACAGTATAATAAATTATATAGAAATTTAATTATATTTTAAATCTGTACTCAAATCAATAATATAATATAATATAAACAATCAAGGACATAAATTAAAACTTATTGATTATTATTATTTATTTAATCATAAGTAAATTTAACATACTCAGTGGTAGTTAATAAGTATTATTAAAAAAACATAATAAAAAAGCTGATACTAAAACATATATTAAACCTTTGCAATATATTATGTGTTTAATTCAAAAAGAAAATTAGTACATAAATATTGAAATATTGTTTTTTATTAGTCAAGCAACCAGTAACTATTATACAATAGGAGCATTTAGGTAATTAATCTGAGTACTATAGAATATACACTATTTTAACATACCAAATTTATTCAAAGAATTAAATATTACTGTGTATACCTGATCTATATGACCTTAATAGATACATTATAGCCAGTGGTGTAGTGGAGGGTATACGCGGGTATACGGCGTATACCCAAAACGCTAAAATTCTTAAATGCGTATAGGAAAGAAAATAAAACAAATACGCGGGTATACGGTCGTAGCCTTTTCGATGATAACCATATTACTACAATTTATTAATAATATATATATTTTAATTTGAACATTTCTGATTTTTTTTTTTTTTTATTATGTATTCTCATAATTCCAAGAGAATTGGGGTATCAGAATAATTAATTATAATAAAATGATAAGAAATAGGAACAATTAACATTGTCCAAACGTCATAACTTCACAAATTATTTGTGGTTTAAGTGGTTTAACTCACTATTTATCATCAAAAGTTATTAATAAACTATAAACATCAAATTCTACGTAAACATAATAAATTAGGCGGCAGTAGGTACTATTACAGTTGTATTAGTTATTAGATACTGATAATTCATGCGTGTTGTTTATTAGTTTATTATATTTAATAATTTAATAAAACAAGTATTTAAAATTTATTGTAAAATTAAATTAATATTATAAGTAATAACGGCCATATGGCATCAAACAGTAAAAAAAGGTGTATAAACGATTTCTTTTCAAAAGTAGCAAAAGCAAAGCCAAATAATATTAAGGTAAGTTATTTTATTATATTATTATATTTATTATATTTTTGTAGTTGGACGTAATCACGTATTTATCATTCACAGTTTCTTATAAGTGACAATGTACAAATTATTAATGATCCGACAAGTAATCAGACTGAAATAATTCAAACTGATATTGTTAATACAAATAATACCGAACTTGAATCTACCAATAATTGTGTTACACAGGTAAAAAAAATCACTTTATATTTTGTATTATCTTATATATTTAGGAAATTGATTTACTATATGTCTATATTTATAACAGAATTTATATAGGTAAAAAAATTTATATATTGATCAATACCTAAGTCCTAAATTAGTAACATAAGCTATAGCTACCTAAACATTTGTTTCATTACACAAATAATTTAAATTTAAATTGTATTTTACATATTTTATAGCACTTATTGTTAGATATTTTTTTAATTAATAGTTGTATAAACTGTTGAAAATATTTAATTTTTATGTTGTATTATAATTTCAAAAATAAGTATTTAAAACACTACATTAATATCTAAATATTATAACAAAAGTGACAAATTTATAATAATTAACAGTATATTAAATTAATAAAATTATTTAAAACTGTTTATAGAAAGATCAATGGCCAATGGTATGGACTTTTGATCAGTGAATTGAAAAAAAATCAAAGTATCCATGGTTATTTTGTTCAAAACAAAAAATTGGCTGTGAATATTGCAGAGAAATTGGTATATTAAAGACAGTTAAGAAGAGAGGTGTTGAAATTAGTAAAGAATGGAGTATGTGTACAGTTGATGAAGGCAATCATCTAAAAAAACAAACCAGGTTGGCTAATTTAAGAAATAAAGTAAAAAAACATTCAGACTCATTTGCTCATCGACATGCTTATGAAATAAAAAAAGAAAAAGAATCTGAAAAAATTGTAAAAAATTTTGAGGCAAAGTTGCATAAAAACCATGTTAATACTGAGTATATTTTCCGCACTGCATATTACATAGCTAAATATAATAGGCCATTTGACGATCATACTAAATTAATTGAACTACAAAAAGCTAATGGAATTTCTTTAGGATCAATTTTACATTCTAGATATTCTGCCACTACAATTATAGATCATATTGCTACTAAAATGAGAGAACAGTTAGTTAAGAATATTATCGATTGTAGCGCCAAATTGTCAGTACTTATTGACGAATCCACAACTTTGAGTTCAAAGACAAGCATGGTTGTTTATATTAAATCTTCAATATCTCACGATGATCCTATTTTTATGTTTTTGGATCTTGTTGAGCTTGATAATCAATTAGCTGTCAATATTGTTGATAAACTACTAGCCTGCCTTCATAAATGTGGCTTTGATGAAACATTTCTTCAAAAAAACTGGGTGTCATTTGTCAGTGATGGGGCCAGTGTTCTCCTGGGTAAAAAAAAATGGAGTAGCCAAACGCCTAAAAGATAAATATCCTTTGATATTTAGTTGGCATTGTATGAACCATAGATTAGAGTTAGCTGTCAATGATTCAGTAAAAGATGTTACTGCCACAAATCATTTTAAAGCATTTTTGGATAGTCTTTATGCTTTATACAACAGATCACCAAAAAATCAAAATGAGCTAAAAATGATATGTTCTGAATTAGATATGATATTTTTAAAAGTTGGCAGGGTACTGGATGTTAGATGGGTGGCCAGCAGCTATAGAGCAGTTCAAGCAATTTGGAAAATATTTCCTGCTTTATATAACCACTTATATAATGCTTCAAATGACATAACTAAAGATAAAAAAACTCAGTATGCTGGTTTATATAAAAAATTAGGAAGTCCTCAATTTGTTTTAGATTTGGCACTTATGTGTGATATTCTTAAGGAACTGTCTTATTTATCTAATCAATTACAGAGCCATACAGTTACATTACTACAAGCAGATCAATTAATTAAAAGGACCATTAGAGTGTTAGAATCTTTTAAAACTAAGGATGGAGAACATGTTTCAGTAGCAAAGGAAGCTCAAATAATTATGCTTTTCAAAACAATCAGTTTGACCAATAATCAAAAATTAATTTGTATCAACCCAAATCAATTCATAACAAGTGTATGTAATAATCTACATTCCCGTTTACTTGACAATAATGAAAATGATACATTAATATTAAACAATATTCAAATTTTAAACAAAAATACATGGCCAATAGATGTTGATATAAGACATGGGGAAACTGAAATAGAACAACTGGGCCGAAGATTTGTGTTAAATACACATGTACTATTGCAAGGGATGAGAAACTTAATACATAATAACACCATAAATGAAGAAATTCAAGAATTAAATTTACTTATAAAAACATTACCAGTGTCTACAGCGGAATGTGAACGAGGATTTAGCTTAATGAACATAATATGTTCAGACTTAAGGTCTAAATTAAGCATACAAAATATAGCAAATCTTATGTTCATTAATATAAATGGGCCACCCCTTAACACATGGAATCCAACCAAATATGTTGTGAGCTGGCTGTGTCAGCACAGATCGGCGGACGATAATCGTTCCAGGAAAGTGATGCCATCAGAAGAGCAAACAGACAAAAAATCACTGTGGAACATTTTATAAATTTTAAATAAATAAATAAATTTGCTTTAAAATAGAATTCTGTATTATTATATATTTAAATAAATTTAAGTTAATTGGTATACGAGGGGGGTGTGGGGGGCAGAGCCCCCCACTTATTAAATATTTCTCAATTTAGGTGTATACCCAAAACAATATTTACGACTACACCACTGATTATAGCACAGTCTCTTAAAATATTATCTAATTATTCCATACATACCAGTGGCGGTTTTGGTTGTATTTTTTTAGTGAGGCGAATCATGTATACCTCCCCCCCCTTATCATAACAAAAATTAAACAGTACGAATGGAATTTAAAAATATAAAAATAGTTCTAATATAATTTTAATTATATATTTATATATATATATATATAATGACATTTACAACAATAACAATTGATTGTTTATTTTTTTGTTGAACGTACCGCACTGCCGCAGTGCCCTTAGCCGTGGCTGCGGGCTGACTATAATAGTAAATCTATTTTCAGTACGTAGAGGCGATGACAAAACGTGCCTCACTATGATTATTGCGCATGCGTAATTCTACTTAATTTACCAGTCGCGTACATACGCATGTGTGTGTAATTTGTGTACACAAGTACAAAATCAGAGGCGACGTAAAACGTTGCCTCTTTGACGTCATTGGAAATACGCTGAAATACCGGCGTCCGTTTACGACTTTACGTACTAATTATTTCGTGCATTTCTTATCGGTTTATCGATATTTTTGGTAATATACACGGAATGATAGGTACAATAAAATAATAAATAATTATTCAAATTAAAGTGAAACAAAGCAGCATTTTTTCTCAAATAAAACCATAAATACGTTAAAAATTATAGCGAAATATGTGCTATTAGTGAACCAAGAAGTTCACATTTTGAGTATTATTTACCACATAATTTTAGGTGAGGCGCCGCCTCACTTGCCTCACCCCCAAAACCGCCACTGATACATACACATATTGTGTTTCACCATTCTTTTTTACAATATAATATGTTAATATATTATACAGAAATATAAAAATAATAATAATATAACACGAATCAGTGGCGTATTTGAGGGGGGGGGGCGATAGGGGCGATCGCCCCCCCCCCGAGAGATCTTTGAAAATAATATTTTATGATTGTTGAACTTATAAGTGTATCTAAATATTTTAATTAATAAATAAATAATATTTTTTGGATGAGAAATTATTGTGATAACTGTCAACTGATAATACATATTATATCGGATAAATCGGATTACTGATTAGTGATTGCTCTATGATACGCAAAGATGGAACATTTGGCCTGAGGACTGGGTGACGTAGTCGTGCCAAACGAATGATGGAACGGAACGTCACCTGTCGAAATGGTTACCTAAATGGTCACGATGGGTCATTTCGTCATTGTGATAAACTGATAACTTATCTATGAAATAATTAATTGTGATATTTATGAAAATGTGTTGTGTCTGTTCGACTGTTCCGTTCCGTTCGCCTGTTCGCCATACAATCGTTATTCGTACACTTGCGACTTGCAACTGATTTAACATCCCGTTTCCCCGTTCACGCTATTTTATATAAGCGCCATTGAGCCGTCATTAATTCATCACACATTCACACGGTCGTCGTGAATAGTATTATTTTGTACTCGTGCGAAATTTACCAGTTGTTGTAATTGCTGTAACAGGTAAATAATAATCTTTCTTTTTAACTACCTTTTAACTACCATGTCCAATTTATTGAGTCAATGGTTAAAACGCAAAGATGTTGACAATGATCCTGACAATAACAGCAAAAAAATGAAAAATGACACTACGACAAAGATAACCGCACCGACATCTGCAAGTTCATCATCGCTGAATACAGCAGTAACAAGTATTTCATCTGGTAATGCCACTACCACATTTAATTTAGATATAGCAAACTTTTTAAAAGAATCTAACATTAATATAACTGACTATGACCGTGCTGTATTGATAAAATCGAGTAATATACCTGATATTGATTTTGTTTATCCATTTTCTATACATTCCAAAAAAGGCAAAGAAGAAAAAAGGTACCTAAGTAAAATTTATTTTGAGAAATATAAATGGTTGACATATTCTAAAGAGATGTCTGGATTGTTTTGTAAATATTGTGTTTTGTTTAGTGATAAAGGTGGTCGATATAAAACTATTCAATTATGTAAATTTGTTTCTAAGCCGCTTAAAAAATTTGCCAAGCTCCTAGGTAAAGACGGAGATCTAGAAGTTCATAGTAAAAACCATTATCATGTAGCTTGTGTTGAAGTTGCAGATAATTTTATGACTACTTATAATAATCCAAAAAAGGAAGTTATAAATTTGATAAATACCGAGAGAAAAAAACAGGTTGAAGAAAACCGGAATCGTTTGAAACCTATTGTGGAGTCTATTATATTTTTAGGTCGACAAAATATTCCCTTTCGGGGCCACCGGGATCACGGTAATTTTTTTGAAAATGATCTCGAAAATAATTCTATAGTCAATAAAGGCAACTTTCGTGAACTTCTACATTACCGAATCAATTCTGGGGATTCAATTCTAGAAAAGCATTTGAAAACTACACATTCTAAAGCTACATATATCAGTCCTGTTGTTCAGAATGAACTAATCGATTGTTGTAGTACAATTGTAACAGAAATCATTTTAAAAGAAATAAAAGAATCAAAATTCTATTCCGTTATTTTTGATGAAACTACTGACATTAGTCATTCATCTCAAATGAGTTTAGTTATACGATACGTACATAAAGCAGTTGTAAAAGAAAATTTTATTGCGTTTATCGATTGTCATGCATATGTTTACAATACAGATACAGAAAAAAACTTAGAACCAAAATTAAATGGTGAAGTTTTGGGTGACGCAGTAATTTCATTATTACAAAAATTTGATTTAGATCTTAAATACTGCGTGGGCATTGGAACAGACGGCTGTTCAGTTATGGTATCGTTAGTGCGAGGAGCTGTGCAAAAAATTCAATCATATGCCAAAAATGCTATCCATTGCCCATGTGCAAATCATGCATTGAATCTCTCTATCTCAAAATCATCATCAGTCCAAAGTATTAGGAACAGCGTAGGATTGATGAAAGAAATAATAGAGTTTTTCAACTGTTCATCTAAAAGAAATTTTATCTTAAAAACTGTCCTGGATGGTCAGCCTCGTTTACAAAGTTTATGTGAGACCCGCTGGATAGAACGCCATGACAGTGTTATGATATTTAAAAAATCTATACCCTATACGATTGATGCTTTAACTAAAATTTCTGAATGGAATGAACTTGTCTCTTCATCTAAAGCTAAAAGTTTATTAACAGCTATGTGCAATTGCGAATTTATAATCGCAATTCAATGTTTATCGAATATTTTATGTGTGACAGCTCCAATGAGTCGTATTCTTCAAGGCATAAATAATGATGTGTTATGTGCTAAAAACTGTATTGACAATATTATTTTAAATTTAGAAAATAAACGTAATAATTGCCAATTAATATTTGAAGAGATATTTAAAGAATGCGAAGAGTTAATGGTTGAATTGGATATTGACATTAAAGTGCCTAGATTATCAAAAAAACAAACCAACCGTGCTAACCATCCGGCAAAAACAACAGAAGAATATTATCGAGTTTCTATTTATATACCATTACTTGATAGCATTATTGAAGATTTAAAATCACGGTTCTTGAGTAAAGAAAATAAGTTGTTATTGAATCTATGCCTGTTAGTTCCACGATACATTGTAGATATTACTGGTGAAGATTTTAAAAAAATAATTGAGGCTGCCACAAAATTATATAATTTCAATGAAACAGTACTTGATGATAAATTGGAACTACAGACAGAATTGGAACTATGGAAAACAAAATGGCAGAGTGTAAAAAATGAAGGTACCTAATATCAATATTAATTTCTAGATAGATCTTGTATATTCTATAATTTGTTGAATATTTTTTTTTCAGGCCAGGAACTTTGTCAAGACGCTTTGTTATCAATTGATAACTGCAATTCTATTATATTCCCTAATGTGCACAAATTATTATATATAATCGCTTCTCTGCCTATTAGTGTTGCTTCTGCTGAACGCAGCTTCTCTACTCTTAGAAGGTTTGAATGCATGTATTAATTAAAAAGCAATAATATTTACATATTTGATATACAGTGAAGTCGCGATAACTCGAAGAGGGATACAATTTTACTTCGAAATATGTATTAGTCGAGATATTTTACTCGAATTTAGGGTAAACGAGGTTCTAGGGGAATAAAAAAAAAATCAAGTTGTCAAGTTTTTCGAGTTATCTCGACTGCATAAAGCCTTACTAACAACCTTGAAACAAATGTTTTTTTCGGAATGTGGCATATGCTTAATCGCTCTGTATTTAGTTTTAGTTTCTTATTATTTATATCCTTATATTAGCCATATCTGCTACTTTATATTATTTTGTCAATAGGTTAAAAACTTGGCTGAGATCAAAAATGGGCCAGGATCGGTTTACAGGTTTGGCATTATTAAACATTCATAGATCTATAGAAATAAATGTTGATGATGTAATTGATCGATTCACAAGTCTTAAAAAAAGAAATATAGATTTTGTATTGTAAATAAAAATTCTTTAATAAAAGTGCTTAAATAAATAATAAAAATGCGTTGTTTTTTTATGTCTAAAAAAAATGTTTTTAATTGGTGGGGGTGGTTTACTTCTCTTAATATCGCCCCCCCTAGGTGAAGGCTCAAATACGCCACTGACACGAATCGAATTTGTGTACGGCTTTCGAAAGGCACACTTCACGAATACGTACCGAACAGTCGTAAAACACGAAACGGAAAAAAAAATTGAAAAAAAACGTCGTTCGGCGGCCGTAATTTATACGTCGATGGCAATTGACACGAACGCAATCGAAACCGTATACGTAGGGTTTGAAAGAGACGAACGCGGACAGAACGGCACCGAAAAACGTGAAAAAGTCTTAAATCCGGGGAAAAACGGAAAACGTTCGAAATAATAATAGTAATAACTGAAATATAATAATAATTGATAACAATCGCAGTGATAAAAAAAAATATATATATATAATATACGTATTATTATACAAAGAAAAAATATAATATATTATAATATTATATTATATAATATAATATCTTATTAAACGAAAACGAATAATATAATTCTAACTATAATTCTAAATAATATACGTACGTAAAAAGAGAAAATAATATTTATACATAAGTAACGTAACGGGAATACCGAATACGGCGAAAACGAATAAATATAATATTAATAATAAAAAAGCGGGTAAGTGAGTATCGCTCTGCTGTACATTAGGAGGTGGGGTGGACCTCGGACTATGGTAGGTTAAATTTGAATGCAATGATAGGTATCATTGTATACGAAAAACGATTCTGAACGGAGATGATTTGTCAGTCCAGGATATATTATATTTAAATATTATAATATATTCTATTTTGAAACTAATTCAAACATTTAAGTAAAAGTTTCAAGATCTTACGTTTAGTAATTTTTTAAAAATAACAAAAATCGAAAATTATTTATTAGTAAAAAGTTATTTTACACGTGTATTTTTAATTTAAAATTAAAATTAAAACTTTAAACACTCGTAAAATTTTTTAAATTGAACAATCCTCAAACTTTTTTATAATTATTCTAAGCTTAACTTATGGACAGCATAGTATTAAATTTTCAATTCTTAGCTTTTGATAGAAAAATATTTATAAATTTTTAACTACCAAATAGTGAAAAATATTCATGATTTTGACGAATTTTTGTCAATATTTGAACTTCAAATGCTAATAAAAAAAAATTGTGCCTATGTATTTTTATAATTTTTGAATGAGAGTTAGAACAAGTTATGTAGACCCTTCAATTAAATTTTCAAGTAATTTGTCCCAGCTAAATTTTTTTTATCAACATTTATAAAAAAAAAATGAAAAAAAATTGAAAATTTCAATTGTCTATTAATAGCTCAAAAAAAGTCAAAATGTTTTGAAAATCAAATAACGTAAAGAAAATGGCAATCTAAATAACTGGTAAAATTTTCAAGTATTTACGACTTATACTGTTTGAATAACAACAAATATTAAAAATCGTTTGAGGCTAAACCGTTATTTTACGCGGTTTTGTAAAAATTTAAATTTCAATCACTCATAAAAATTTTTTGTTTTAGTCCGGTAGAGTTTTTTTTGAAGATAGAAGAAGAAAATTTTATGCAGAACCTTGTACCAAATTTTCAAATCTTAGTTATAAAAGGAAAAATTTTTACGATTTTTTAACCACAAAATTACTTGCCAATTTTCGCAATTTTGACATATTTCGTATAAATTCGAACTTTAAGCACTTATAAAAAAAAATTGGGACTAACGATTTCGGATTTTTTTTTATCACTTAAAGAACAACTCATAAGAAACCTTGGATTAAATTTTCAAGATTTTCTGGCTGGCCAAAAAATTTTTGTCGTTATTTAAAAAAAAAATACTTAGAAAAATTGAAAATTTCAATTGTCTATAAAAAGTTCAAAAAAAGTCAAAATTCTTTGAAAATTTAACTGTGTATGGAGAACGCTAATATAAACATTTGATGAAAATTTCAAGTGTTTACCTCGATTAGTTTTTGAGTTATAGCAAAATAAAAAATTCGATTTTGTCGAAAACTGATGTTGCGTAAAAATTCCCGTTTTTCTGTCATTTTTTTTTTGTTTTTCTCGATTTTTTTGAAAACTGTTGGAAAATGTTTACTTTTCACCTCTATAATGCACCAAGGATATTCACTTTGCCATCGGAAACCACCCCCAAAGTTTGAAATTGAAGCATTATTTCGACTAGTTATGCTGTACACAGACACAAAAACAAAAAAACAAAAAAAAAAAAAAAACACACATCATTGTAAAATCAATACATTCATCACTCCGTTCAGAATCTAAAAAAGATATAATTACGACAATGACTTGATAACGAAACGGCGGTTCGGAACACCGATCGGTGGGTGGGGCTTAAAAAAAATTTAATTTTCCTATTGGACGCGCTTAGGATACGGGTGGCGCCGCGGCGGACAACAGGTCAACTACTACGCGTTTTATAATATAAGACTAGATTTCAGGCTTGTAGAAGCCGCCTTCGGCGCCTTCGAGATCCCAGGGTTGTAGAAGCCGCCTTCGAGATCCTAGGGTTGTAGAAGCCGCCTCCGGCGCCTTCGAGGGGGTCGAGTGAAAATCGTTTCAAGTGAATTACGGTTGGAAATGGTAGTCGGGTGTCTAGAAATCGTCGGTCACTAAAATTGTTATAAAGTTTATTATCATGAATGTGAGTTATAAGTAATCAGTTATCATTCGGTGTAAAAGTTTGCCCGGTGCTTGTTTGAATTCAAAAAGATTAAATGTGTACCGAAAATGGTAATTGAGTGTCTAGCAATCAGTCACCATTTCAGGTTATGTCAAGTGTGCTAAAGTTCAAATTACATAGTCAGGTAGGCAATCCGACTACGTCGGATCGCAGACGATGCCCCGGGCGTAGGTTGAAGCGCATGTTCAAACGAAATCTGAGTTTAAGCGTGCATGTCCGGGTCTTGTATGTGATTTTAAACCAAAAATTCAGAATCTGTGTTTGAATGTCTAGTTATCAGTCATCACTGATAGAATTTTGTCTTTCTGACGAAAGAAAGAACAAATTACCTTGGCAGGTAGGCAATCGACGATGCCCAGCCCTGTAGGTTGAAACGCATGTTCAAACGAAATCTGAGTTTAAGCGTGCATGTCCGGGTCTTGTATGTGTGTTTAAACAGGAAAGTCGGAATTTGAGTTTGAATGTCTAGTTATCAGTGAAAACAGTCAAAATCGCGATTCCCGTTATATTTTTATTCATGACGGATCGCGGATGATACCCCAGCCGTGGGTTGAAATGCATGTTCTAACGAAAACTGAGTTTATTAAGCATGCATGCGGGTCTTGTATGTTTTTTGAAATAGGAAAGTCGGAATTGAAGTTTGAATGTGTAGTTATCAGTCATCAAGGTGGAATTTGATTGCAGTTGCCTTTCGGTTTAAGTCCAACCTACAAAAATACATTGAAATAAATTATATTTAAAATCGCTGTCTTTTTCAAAAAGTTTGTTTTTCAATTCAAAAAATTGTTTGGGTATTTGACCAACTGTATTATATAAATGAATCACTGTTCTTCAGATAATATATCAAATATCAATTCATTGTACATTGTATAGTTTTATATTTAGGTACTGCAATTATAAATTATATAGCATAGCAACTGTGTTACATCTAAGTATCATCGATATCGGGTGAAAATCGATCAAACCAAACATAATCAAACGCTTCCCGGCTGTATAGAAATGCACTACTGTCTACTGTCTACTACAGTGGAGAGTAGATAGTTGCTTTATTTAATAAATATGTGTAAATGTAAGGTGTAATTATTGTCTTATATATTATGTGTTTGTGTTTGGAAACGGTCATTAGATTTTGAGACTGATAAACGCATGATAATGTTGTTGCATATTGATATTTAATCACCTCATTAATTTTGTGATTGGCTAATCGCTATATATATATACCCTGTCAAGCGGAAGCCGAATGCTTTTGTTGTCAAATTTTGAATATCTCAATCAATAGATAAAAAGTCGTCAAAGTGAGTACATGTCAGTTACAATAATATTATATATTATAATAATGTTTTATAGGTTAAGTGCTGAAATTTATTTTGTTATTAATTTTTTTAATTGTAGCATGCCAAAAGAACAGAAACAGGTGTTCAACTTTAATGGCCGTGGTATGCGGGTGTACAATGCACCCGTGTACCTCGGTCATGAAGGGGAACACCAAAATCCCCCCCGGCTCCGCCGAAAGGGTGGGAATTTACGTTGTAAGTATCTGAATATTAAATTGTAACAAACATATTGTATGATTAATATTTTCAATAATTTTAATGTTTCAGTGTGTTACAATTGCCACAAAGGCGGCCACTTGGCCAGAGATTGTGGTAAGTATGCCATATTTAACATTTATCATGTTTGTCACGCGCTTAACGTTTTTAATTTTTATTAGATGTCCGCTCTACCCCACGGCCGGTGAGGAGTGTTCCACCGACAGCGGCGAGGGGACGGTCTCCGTCCCGCAGCGGACGGTCTCCGTCCCGCAGCAAACGGTCCTCGTCCCGCGATCGGTACTCATCGGCCAGGGAAGGTCCCTCGTCGGCGAGTGGGCCGACATCGCCGTCGAGGGGGCCGAAATCGTCGGTGAGGGTGCCGACATCGTCGCCGAAATCGTCGGCAGGTACGTCGTGGGGGTCGGGTTGGGGTAGATGTGCGTCTACCCCGGCCTTGACAACCCGGCGTACACAGAAAAAAGAAAAGTATGAAATTTCATAATACAAAGTTAAAACATTGAAAAACTAATTAAAATTATTTTAAATAATCATTATTTTCAGATGGACTGTCGACTCGTCGGTTTAGAGTAAGTTTCGAA
Organism: Schizaphis graminum; assembly: GCA_020882235.1. Taxonomy (NCBI): domain Eukaryota; kingdom Metazoa; phylum Arthropoda; class Insecta; order Hemiptera; family Aphididae; genus Schizaphis; species Schizaphis graminum. The sequence continues at coordinate 24,893,095 of CM037036.1, forward strand.
TGGAATAGTTTGTGTACTTTATTAATTATGTAACATTTGTTTTATTTTAATTTTCAGATGAATAAATATTTTTTTTTTTCAAATACACTTATTGTTTTTTGTTATTTTAATCCTTGTTCATTGTTAGCGTTTGTCTTGTACTTTTGATAGAATTTAGTTATAGTATATCAATTTACCTAATATTTAAGTAGATAGCTGAAAAAGAAATGTTAATAAATTGTTGTTTGAAATGTAACTGCACATACAACAATAATAATACCGGTGTATAGGTATAATAAATATAATAATAATACAGGTATAGGTAATGTTAAGGTTAATAGACATATTGTTTATATATTTGAGTGAGTTATATTACATCAATGTATCTATGTACCTAATATTTAAGTAGATAGCTGAAAGTGAAATGGTAATAAGTTGTGGTTTGAATTATAAGTAGACATGCAACAATAATATTACTGGTGTATTAGAACATAGGTACCTAATGTTTAGGTTATATATAGTATTATTATATTTTGATTATCAGAATATTATTCAGTTTGGCTATTACTGTTATCTATAGTTGTTAACAACTCCATATTTAGTTATACATTTGTGTGGAAAGTGCATAAGATAATTGTACATTGTTATTTTATAATAAGTTTTTGTTGAATCCAACCATTTTTTTTTTTGTTTTTGTCAATACTTACAGGTAAATACAAAATCATAAAATATGAGGTTGGCTTTGTGCTATGTATGCTGTCATTGTCATAATAAAAACATTAAATTAAATGCTTGTAATAAAATACATAAAACAAATGAATGCCAGCATAAGTTTTAGTTAGTAGAATGATGTGTACTCCAATTGTATCCATCGTAGCTACTCAACCATGTTCTCTGAGCCATATAAATATTAAAATATTTTCTCCTATAACGTTACTCAACAGACATTGTGCCAATGTACACAAACAGTGTAATGTATTATGTGTTACTGTTCACTCAATAAAAAACCAGTTCAAGTATAACTATCATAAAAATGTTCTGCTAATGTTTCTAATAATAATGTATAATAAGAAATACAGCAATCATAATAATGTATATAATTAGAATACATTGTAGTAGTGAATGATAATAATTAGTATTTAATAACGTAAGTCAACAAAATTTAAAGTATTATTTCATTGCATAGTTACATAGGTGGCAAGTGAACTGTCATAAATCTGGTGATCTTGGTGAAGAAAAGAATATAAAAAAGTTGATGTAGAACACAATTTAACATAAAATTGAATATAATGATACAAATAAAAAGTTAAGTTACATTTAAGCGTTTGACATTAGTTACAAATTACAAATTCACTTTTCATAGTCATAATCACCTAACATTGACCAACATACAGTTACATTAACATAAGGTAGGTAGGTACATATTATGATAAAATACAATGAGTGTACAATGTGTAATGTGTTAACAAAATGGTAAAGGTCAAATGTAATATAGAGTTTACAGTATCAATACAATGTTACATAGAGACATGGTACATAGTATGCGTATAACCCAACGGATGGACATGATATAAACATGAAGAATAAGAATAAGAAATACAGCATTAATAATAATATAGAATTGGAACACATTGGTTGTAAAAAAAAATTAAATAAAAATGTATGTAAATAAAAATTGAGTGTAGATATACAAATAAAAATTGAGTGTAAATATACAAATAAAAAGTTAAGTTACATTTAAGCGTTTGACATTAGTTACAAATTCACTTTTCAGTGTATTTGCATCCAGAGAGAACCACGTGGAGGTTGTCAAACTTTCTCTCCGCAACCTCAGGCTGCCAGTAAAAGAAACTGACTTCCACAGGCATGGACCACAAAGGTCGGACCACACAGGTCGGACCACACAGGTCGAATGCTAAATTATAGCATTTTGGAAATGTAAAACAAAAACAGGTAATGCAATTGCATTACATCAGTTCTCATTAAACAAAATCCAACACTAAAACAGGTCATTACAACACGTCAGAATATACAATATTCTTAGTGACAAATCGACCGTTATCGTCACCGTACATACCGACTTTGATTGACTGCGAGTCCCTCACACGTGAGAACGCAACGTATAGTTGTCCGTGCGTGAACACGGGGGACGGCAGAAACAATCCTACTCGGTCGAACGTTTGACCCTGAGACTTGTTGATCGTCATGGCGAACGACAGCCTCACCGGGAATTGAACGCGGCGCATGCTGAAGGGCAGGTCGTCCTCTCCGCTGGATGTCAGCGGTATCCTAGGTACCACAATGTCATCCTGTGCGTCACCCATGTCAGCCAACAACCTCGCTTTGAAGTTGTTACGCCGCAGTTCAGTGACCACCAATCTCGTCCCGTTGCACAGTCTCCGTCGCGGATCGAGGTTCCGCAGCAACATGACCACGGAACCGACGACCAGCGTTAACCTGTACGGAGGCAGTCCGTCAGGCTCCAGCGAGTTTAGAAACTCGGTAGGATAATTGGCTTCCTCGTCAACATCGTCGGCCACCACTGTGTCTATGGCGACGTACGTCCTAGTAGCGCCCAAGACACGCTGCAGCACCGTGCGATTGACCTGCCTACAATCCTCGTTTCTGGGACACAGAATAATTTTCCGAGCAAACTCGTCGACGTTAGCCAACGACATTTGCTGCGGGTAAACAAAATCAATAAGGTCGACAACATCACATACCATATCCCTGGGGATTTCGACGGTGTTCGCATTCCCGTCGACCACGGGCAGTCGGCCGCTACCGAGTTCGAGCAACCAGGCCGCAAAGTCTGCATCGTTGTTGGCGCGCATATTCTGCGGGAGGGTGAACCGCTCGAAAACGTCCCACAGATAGTGATGCCTGATGGAAGTCGCAACTATAGCGGCCCTCGTCCCTCTGCGGACGACCGGCAATATCTGTCGGAAATCACCTGCGAACAGAACCGGTTTACCACCGAACGGCAGTAACGGTTTTTGCATTACGTCCTTGAGCAAGCGATCGACCACCGTCAATTGCAACCCCGGAGACATGGGCACTTCGTCCCAGACGATAAGTGCCGCCTCGCGTATCCTCTGCGCGCGCCGAGACTGCATGGTGATGGACGACGTGGAATTCTCGTTCAGCGTACCGAAAGGCAAACCGAACGTCGAATGCACAGTCATGCCACCGTCCATGAGCGTCGCCGCGATGCCCGTAAAGGCCACAGACAGTACAGATTTACCCATGCTACGAAGCGACCAAATTAGGCATCCGTACAGCGTCGTTTTCCCTGTACCTCCGGGTCCGTCGACGTAGAACATTTTATCCACATCCCGGTTGTCGTCCACGGCCGCCATCACCCGATCGTACACCGTACGCTGTTCGGGGTTGAGGTTGTCTAACTGTAAAGCCCAACGTACTATACCGTCAATTAAATTATACATACCCTCGCCCGCGTCCTCTTCGAGAAGCGCGTCGTCTGGTAACGGCAACCCATAGTCAGCAAGCATTTTTCCGTGACCTCGCAATAGTCGTCGGATGGCGTCCAGACACGCGGTCCACGTCTTCGAACCTGTTGAGGAAGTCCTGCCTGAGCTCTTCCTCGCTTGCCATGTACAACGCCAGTGGGTCCGCGGCCTCGCAGTACAGCAACATAGTTACCAATAGGTAACGCAGCTGTGCAGGAGTGTCCACGGCCGCTGACTCTGCCATGCAAGCCAGCAAGGCTCGGTCGTCCTCCAGAAGACCAAGCGCAACTGCTGCAGCCGCGTAGGTGGGGTGCACGACCCCATCCACTGTCCTCATGTCTTGGAAAGACTGAGGGCCTCTCTTGTGAAGCAGCAGCAGTCGCAAGTGGAAACGGTCCCGATCCAGTGGATTGACGGCGTACATCCGAGACAATGTCTCGGTGGCCATCAACCTTCTGCGTGGATTCCATCTCCTGTTCGGTTTGTTCCATGTGTAATGCAGAGGTATCTCTTGGTAGAGATACTGTCTGGCATTAACGTCTGTCACATTGAGCTCAAAGAACCCTGTCAGTTGGGTCCGTGCTAGCGCGGCGTTTTGTAATCGCTCCAGAACTTGTCCCGGAGCAAAGTACACCGTGTGGTAATCTTCCAGATGTACTGGAAGTCTTACCACAGTGTGACTCATCTTATGCAACTCATACTCAAACAGTCGCCAAACTGCTTCTGGCGCGCTGACATACCGTGCATTGATGTAACTAAGACAAACAAACAAAAAATGTTATGAGTACAGTATATTATAACTAATAATCTGTTTAGTAGTGTCAATTCAATGTGCAGTGTGAATTAATTGATTAATATATAAATTAGTCCATGCATATATTCACATAAGTACAGTATTTGAATATTATTTTTAAATAATAATTAATAATTAATAGTAGGTATTTAAAAAAAAAAAAACAAAGTTGTTAGTTGTTGTCTAAAATGATGTACACCGACTTAAAAAGTATATACTATTTGTGTAGAAATAATATTATCAAATACTACATTACAGTATGAATATTGTAACAGCTTTATTGATAAAAATTATTTAAATAAAATAATAATTTTTGAAAATTATTAAATGATTACTGCAATGTTATAAACAAAAAACATATTGCTCAAATTTCCAATGTAAAGTAAAAATATTTAGTAATGTAATATGTAGTCATAAAATAGCATTGTATGGCAACATGTTAATATTTTTATGTATTTCAAACGTGTAGGTATATAAGCTATTATATAATATAATATTCCCAATATAATTTCCATAGCTACACTACTTGAATATTATTTTAAAATTTAAAAAAAGTAATAATTAATAAACAAATTTGTTGTTAGCTGTATAATGACTTAGAAATAAAAATGTATATACTTTTTGTATAGAATATAAAATAATATTATCAAACATTATCAAATACTTGTTAATAATTATCAACCAGTATAATACACTTCATGGGTCGCGTATTTAAAATTTAAATAATAAATACCATAAAATAAATAATTAAATAATCAAATAATCTATACCAAATGTTGAATGTAATGAGTATAATATTATAACAATGTTTAGAGTAACTAATGTTAAAGTATACATTTTACCCATAACATTTTACATGTGTTAATAGTTTAAAACAATTATTATTGTATTGTATAAAATATGTATTGTTATTTGTTCATATATTAAGTGTAAGGACAATATATTATTTATGTTATTATTTAACAGCATTTTTGAATAATAATTATTCAATTTATGACAATTATTGTCATACAATAACAATGTTAGTGAAAATGTTTAGTAATATGAAGTAATAAAAAATAGCATAATAAATTACATAGCTACAGGTATATATGAAGACACGGGCATATAAATATTATGTATAAAAATGTGTAGATAATCAACTAACATCTTACAATGTATGCATGTATTATTGTTATTGAATAAATATACAAATAGTAAATAAATATACATATAGTCAATGCATATATTCATATATAAGTACACTATTTGAATATTATTTAAAAAAAAAATAATAATAATAATAACTAATAGTAGGTATGAAAAAACAAATTTGTTGTTAGCTGTTGTCTACAAAAATTACCTACAACGAATAAAAAAGTATATACTTGTTGTGTAGAATATTAAATAATATGGTCTATGTGATAATATGATCATAGATCAATGTGTAGATAAATAAATTATAAATGTTACCCATAACAGTTTTATGTATAAGTTTAAAACAATTGTTATTGTATAGTATAAAATATGTATCGCTAATTGTTAATATTTTAAATTTATAAATTTATGTATATATCAAAATAAAATATTAGGGGATTGAAGACAGCTGAGGATAAGTAAGTCAGTGTACAACATTGGTTATTCAACACCAGCATATAATTTTTTAAAAAGCACATTTGTATAATAAGAACGCTTAAAACTTATTTACAAAATATGAATGGCTTACTTTTGGATTTCATCTCTGTCCATTACTTCTATTGCAGCCATGTCATGGCCTTTGTAAACGTATTTGTACAAATACTTTACACTTTTCACAGTAGAGCACACCTCAACGTTGATGTGTGCATCATACTTAGCCAGCAGAAACGGGTTGTAGGGGACTACAAATTCGTTGCCGACCGTGTGACCCCTGACACGGATTTCAAGTCCGTTATCTGGTCGACGGTAAGTGGGATAACCACCGTCAGAAACGTAAACCGTCTCTTCGCTGTATGCTTTTGGATATTTCTTTAGACACACGCCATCCACCATACACGGACTGTGGTCGTTGATCCCTCTTCCACATGGACCATGTATCATATGGCTGGTCACAGCCGCAAACAGTCTCTGATTGGTCGCCGGGTCTGGCAGGTCGGCGCACACCACATCATCGACATCCTCGGCAGTGAGCAGCTTGCTGTCCTCTGCAAGGATGATGAGTATGTGTGCGTGCGGCAGACCACGTTTCTGAAACTCAACAGTGTAAACAAATGCATCTACGTTACCAAACACTCTGTACACTGTTATGTCTCTCAGCAGTTGCTTGAGTTTTTCGTGGAACACTCTGGCCACCAGTTCGGGTCTGTCGCTTGCAGTGCTCCAATTGCCAAGGTTGCTTTGTATCTCTGGCCACCTAGGGTTACACGTAAATGTTATGAACAGATCAGGTTTTCCGTACTTACGCACGATGGCCATCGCGTCCTGATAGCCCTGTTTCATGTAACGGGGGCCACCCGTGAACGACGACGGCAAAATCATCCTGCGACCGACCGGTTCAACCGCTTCAACATTCAGCTGTTGGTTGATGTGGTCCAGCAGCCCCTGATACGCTTCGGTGAATAGGTCTGCCTGATGCGTTTCAATGTAGTGTAGATCGTTCATTTCCATGCGAACGTAGTGATCACACACATACTGCTGTAACAAAAAACCAGCTCCGTGTAACAAACTTATTTGATCTACCTCCCGGTCATTGTTGCCCTGGTAACGAATGGCCAGACGATGTCTCGAAAACTCCCGGATAGTGTTCCGGGTGCGGACAGCATTACGACGGCCGCCCTCTTGTGCCAGTTCGGCATGCCATCCATGTTCGCCCAAAGGGTATATCAACGGGTACAACATTGGATCTGCATGCTGTGATCTGTAACATAGGGTTTGCATACGATACTGTTGGTTTACAGGATTTGAGTCATAGATCACCAGGTCCATGTTCCTTGGCGGTTGGCCGTTTTCCCCAACAAACACGACTGCAACTTCGTTCATTTGACCCGCAGGTAGATTATACCGTCTCGGATCATTGTTTGGGTCCGCCACAAAGTGCATGGTGACTCTCCTTGGTTGTTCCAGTGGATTAGCGGCGGCCATTCTCTGTTCTTCCAGCCACACACCCCTCATGGTTCTGTAAAAAGAAAAGAAAATTGAATCAGTTGTTCAACAAAAACAATGACAGTTGTTGGGATGACTGAACACCTAGCGCCAACCACCTAACCTAACCGTATATTTAAGTAGTTAGGAGTTAAAATTACCTGAATGCCCGGGCGAATGGATTGATTTCCCTCAGCATCGTGTCCAAGTTTGTGAGTACTGTATCGTTCAGTCGATCTTGGTTTGGCTGTTGTTGCAGGCGGATCCTGTTTGCCTCCCCAGATTCGACAAAATACAGCTCACAGTTTCTTGGTGATCTCAAGTCATTTCTGACTACATCGTTTGTGATCCTACGATATACCTGGCCGTGAACAGTGAACACCCTTGGCCCACGACCTGGCAACCGTCTGTGATTTAGGTCACTGGTGAACGCAGCAAACGCAAGCGTGTTGTTGTACCGACGAATTTCTGCTCGATAGTGTCTTGCTTCAGCTGAGTCGTCCACCAACAAACGTGTCAGTGTTTCAGGTACTGGTTGCAACTGACGGGGTCCTTCACCAATGATCATTTGATTGTTGTTGCAACACAATGTAAAATGACCCATTGATCTGCGCTCTGAGGCAAAGTGACGGGCCGCACAGTGCGTGCATATTGAATTGAGCAATCCAATGTTGTCTTGCTCTGGAAGTTGGTGTCGAACGCTGGCTGGACGATCAATGAGTGGCCCACGTATTCTCGGTAGTTCAACTGCAACTCCTGGGTCTATAACATCCAAAATGTCCATAAACTCAAGTTCAGCTGCCACGTCAGCCAGCAAAACGTTAACTATCTCAACGTCCTCTGGCAACACTTCCTCGTGGAAGTCTTCTTCGTACAGCAGTACTTCAATAACTTCCACGTTGTCGTCTCCATCCATCTGGGCTTCAACAACTTCCATGTTGTTGTTGTCCATTGGGAGCTGGACAACTTCCATTTCATAGCCTTCTTCCATTTGCACTTCAACAACTTCAATGTTGTTGTCACCCAGCTCGACGTCAACAACTTCCACGTCCATTAAGACTCCATCCATTTGGATTTCGACAACTGCCATGTTGTTTTCGTCTATCTGGTCTTGTAACGGTTGTACCTAAAGAATCATAGGCCGTTAGTGCTGATGTTTGAGGGAAACATAATTCAAGTAGACAATATTTTTATATATATTGTGTTATATATTGTGTAATATGATATATCTATCTTTTTGTGAATAAAAAATAAACACTTGAAAAACTATCCATTTTAAAAGATTAAAAAACATCCTGTTTGCAAAAACATTTAAAAAAATTAAATAAATAAATGAATAAATGCTTATTGTAATTATTAACTCATACATAATTATATTAATTTATTAATATTATTATAAAAAAAAGTTTATATTTCATAACAGGTAAGGCAAGGTAAAATGAATTTTTAAAATGTTGAGTATTTAACATAGTATACATATTACATATTAATAAATTTGATATGTGTAATAATGTCTTATTGTAATATAAATGTATTGTATTTAGTGAAACATTGAATGTGCCTGTAGCTAGCTAAGTATAACTATTAATTTATGTTTAGGTATACAAATACATCAAGACCAATTGTGAATGTGTATTGTTCTATTAATTGTAGGTACCTAATATATCTTAGTTGTATTCCAAATTATAATGCAACAATGAACAATAATAATTAAGTTATACAATAAATAACAAAGTTAAGAACTGTGAATTACTATTATAACAAACATAGTCAGAATTGAAATGTTAAAGTTGCATGTCATAGTATTATATATGTAATATATAATAGTTCTTAACAGTGACCAAAATCTAAGCACAGGGTAGTTATTGGTGTATGGGTTATTGTGTAGTATAGACCATTACAATGAAAAGTCAATTGAATCTTTTAGTATATGTTTAAACTGTCTATATACACTGTTATAATGAATAGTAAATGTTGGTAGCACACTGAATTTTCATGAAGTATTATATATTTTACATACATTTTACAATGAATTTCTAAAATGTTGAGTATTTAACATAGTATACATATTACATATTAATAAATTTGAAATGTGTAATAATGTCTTATTGTAATATAAATATATTGTATTTAGTGAAACATTGAATGTGCCTGTAGCTAGCTAAGTATAACTATTAATTTATGTTTAGGTATACAAATACATCAAGACCAATTGTGAATGTGTATTGTTCTATTAATTGTAGGTACCTAATATATCTTAGTTGTATTCCAAATTATAATGCAACAATGAACAATAATAATTAAGTTATACATTAAATAACAAAGTTAAGAACTGTGAATTACTATTATAACAAATATAGTCAGAATTGAAACGTTAAAGTTGCATGTCATAGTATTGTAGTAAATTAATGTAATATATTATAATAGTTCTTAACAGTGACCAAAATCTAAGCACAGGGTAGTTATTGGTGTATGGGTTATTGTGTAGTATAGACCATTACAATGAAAAGTCAATTGAATCTTTTAGTATATGTTTAAACTGTCTATATACACTGTTATAATGAATAGTAAAATGTTGGTAGCACACTGAAGTATTATATATTTTAACCCAATAACTTGTAAAATAAAATAAAAAAAATGAAAATAATAATAAAATGAACAATGGCTTTAATTAATGTAAATTTCTTAATAAAACCTAACAATACCAAGAAAAGTTATTTGTATTAGTAAAAAATTAAAATAAACTCACTATTGAAGGCACTGCTGTGTTTAGTAGTCTTTGACGAAGACCTTGTGCTGGAACATAGTCGGTGCCAGGAACAAAATGTCTCAAACAGAGTTTGGAGTTGTTATTGACTCGCAAACCTTGATTCTCAACGAACCGCACCCATAATTGTCGACGACCGGCATGTGATGGAAATCTAAATGTGAATGTGAATGTAACGCCTTGTATGTATTATGTAGTTAATGTTTGATACTTACAGGTGTACAGAAACTCCAGCAAAGGCATCTACGTTTCCACACAAAATACATAGTTTGACCATTTTTCAAGAGCCTAAAAAATGTATATTTATTATAATAATTTGAAAAACATAAATACAGCACATAGTGTATATATATTGTAATATTGTACATTTAAATAAACAAAGTACAAACTGGTGGGAAATAAAAAATGTTCACGGTATCATAAAGTTATTATCAGTGAAAAAGTTATTATTAGAAATACCTGCATTATTATTATTATTATTATTATTATATAACAGCAAATATGCAAATAGCAGTCTGAAGTACATGCAGTTAACATTTCATAGTTTAAATATCAAAACCGTTAACAAAATACAATTTGTTTATGCAATCTGTATTTTAGAACACACAAATACACGATATCCGCGAGCTCACTGCCGACATATTATAATTATTAAGTCGCGCAGGAGTTCGTGTAATGTGGTTAACCTTGGTGCACGTAAAACGTATATCATAGGTACTCGTGCAACATAAAGTGTAAAAGTATTATATATTTAAAGCAAAACAAATGCTTTTACATGGTTCGTTTAAACACGCGTAATAATATGTTAATAATAATACGTTGTACTCACCGATCTCCGGAGTGCCGTAAAAAAAAAAATAGGTACGAAAGTAGAACTCAGTAAAAGGCTTTATGAATTCGATGAAATCACGATGTTCAAAAAGTCATGTGGTTCGCAAGGACGCCAGACGTAAGCTGAACTTGGCGACGCGCTCACAGACGCCCCCTACTCCGGGCCGCGTACATACAGCTTTGTCGGTTATTACCGTAATTACATAATTACCGCAAACACTTTATCCGCGGTGACCATTCGTCAACATGATCTAATCACAAACTGTTTTTTGATAATATTTACGTATTCTATAATATAATGTGCGTAATAATAACTAAACATATTCATTAGCTAATAGCTATAGGTATTTGGTACTCACTACTCAGTTGCACTGAGACACTAAGAAATAAAACAATAACGTAAAATGCATACACATAGGTAGGTACATCATTGAATTTGTGTATCACATTGCATCAAAAATCGATATAACGTTAACATTAATGATCACTGAAGTTCAAATTAACCTCCACTTAAGCTAACAATTCATATGACATAAATGACGTATACTCAGGGTGTAGTTTTAAAAGAATATTCTCACGGCACACATAACCAGTGGGTTGTCAATAGACATTTGTCTGCCGAGAAAATGTATTGAACCGTATTGTACCTACATCATATTAGTATTGTGATGTACGTCTGTACGTCTGTACGTAAGCTGCGAAGAATAACAACTTGCAATTATGTATTTAATCAAAAAACGTATTGTTGTATATATTATGTATTCGTAATAATATATATATATAATAATAACGGTCGAATAATCCAAATAAAAAAATGGAATACAATATGAATTAATTAAATATTCGATAATTAATAATAATAATAATAATATTATATTTTATTTTATTTTAATACTACTGCTGACGTATGTATACATGCATACACAGTAGGTATAATATAATATAATAATGAATTTTAATAAATAAACAAAAGTGTGTGTAATGTAGTACTCATTACACTGTCTATGTAATTTTAACTACCTACCTATAAGTAAGTGAGCAAGGTATATTATGTAATAACAACTATAGGTTAGCAAGGGATAACTATTCACTATAAACTCTTATACATATCCCATATGCATACATACAATCGTGTCCGTGGGAATTTGCTTCCCATTACATTCAGGTCAAGTTCTGTTTTGATATATTCTAAAATACATATATTTAATATAATAAAATAAAATGTACTACATAATATTTGCAAATTGAATTTAAGGATACTGTAAAACGATGCCAAATTGAACAATATTAAAAATCAAATCAGTGAAAAAAAAATGCAAAAAATGATTGGCAGTGTTATATCAAAGCGCCGCCGAACATCCACCGGAGCGGGATCCGAACTCGGTTCACCTGCCTAAATCCTAACCTATCCTAACGCCTAATCCTATCGACTACAGTTTGAGTTGCCAACTAATGTCAAAACTCGATCTCTTAAACCGTATCAGCGGAACGGTATTGAAACCAATTATTATTGTTTAAACTGAATAATTTTATTGAAATAGATTATATACCACGGTAATTAATGAAATAAATGATGTAGCAATGAATATATGAAAGCATAAACGCACATTTACAGTTTATTTGTGAAAAAAAAAATAATATATTGATATGGATAAAGTAGTAACTATATTTTGTGACTTTTTAAATAATTTTCATAAAATTTGATGAAATACTATTGAAATTAATTTGAGTAAAGCAATATGAATTTTATGAGCTAAGAATATAGCTGAAATTTGTAATTTATATTAGTAATATTGATAATAATCTAGTAGCTAAAATATAGTTATAATATATAGGTACCTATATTTTTGGCATAGTAAGCCAATTTATATATTATGTATTAAATCGTGAAGTTAATTGAAATGTGTTGTGAATTGTATTGTCAACAATTTGTTTATAATATTTATTAATTAATTTCACTATGTTTTACTATGTAGAAATAATATACCTACCTATTTAGTCAATGCTTGTAGCCATAATGTTATTTATTCAAACAAATCAATACCAATATCCTAACCTGTATTATGCTTTAAATAATTATTATTTTTTGATTCAAAAAGTATTTATTTTAGTAGATATAATATAATATTATTAATAATACACTGTACAACAAATATAATACATTACTTGTGTGCTACATAATATTATTTCATTACCACCACAGCTATAAAGAATATATTATTATAGTACTAAAATTTTTTTTGAATATTTTACTATATTTTACAGTAATATGTATAAATAATACACCTATTTAGTCAGTGCTTGTACATTAAAACATGACGGTATAACCTGGTCTTACAACTCACCTAGATAGTTGAACACATAATAAATAATCATAAATAATCATTATTTGTCGACAGACAAATTCTCTGCCGTCCAAGGATATAACCTGAGGTTCCTGTAGGATAAATGGTTAGCTACCAAGAACAAAACAAAATAAGTACAATATACAATTATTATGATTTATTAAATAAAAAACACAGTTTAATAGGTATATATTATTATTATTATGGTGTGCACGCATAAACAAATATGGTAACTGACGAAAGACCACGAAATCTGAAACACGTAAAGTACTGTTATAGTCACGGTCACAGTGCAAACGATAATTTAATTATTTAATATTTAATAAGCCGAATTCGAAAGAAAAAACAACCTACCACAGATCGTTATACATGTATGTAGGTCCGACACGACGGCTCGAACGGAGGCACTTCAAATGGCGATTTCGACTCTGTCCGCCGGTTTTCCGACACGTTCCGTGTATCAAAACATCCGTACAGACACGGTCTACGACGTAACGGTGCGAACGGGGTCGAAAAAGTTGACGAAACCGAAAAAACTCGAAAAAACTGCTAACCGTCGGACGGGTCCGCGGGCCGTCGCGATCGAGGATTAGAATTAAATTCCGAAAATTTCCCGTGCAAACGTTACGCGTAAACGTTCGTCTGGACACGACGGACGATTTACACTTACTCGTTTAACGATTTAAACCCGGAAAACCGTGAAAAAGCGATCGAAATCGAAAAAAAAACGACAAAAAAATAAATAAATAATAATAATAAACTATAGTGATAACGGAAAAACGATAAGCCTACGCCGCCGCCGCCGCGACGGGTCCGCCCCCGGAAAAGCCGTTTTGGGGTTTTAGACGTCGGAAAATCACGAAAACGGTGTGGAAAATTAGAAAAAGGGATGGTAAACGCTAAAACGGCACGGAAACACACGGTAAAGGTCCGGGGAATTAATCGTGTCGGTTCTCCCTTAAAGTACTGCTAGCGCCGAGCGGATTAGTACTAACGTTTTATTATATAAGGATATATATATTGTCCTTAGTATAGAATATACACTATTTTAATATACCAAATTTATTAAATGAGTTAATATTAATGTGCATACTTGATCTATATATTTCTAATAAATACATCATAGCATAGTATCTTAAAATATTACCCAAGTATTCCATACATACACATATTGTGTGTCATTAGGTAGGTACCAATCTTTTTTACAATATAATATATTATTTAGAAATATAATTAAATTTTTTTAAACATTACTAACTTAATTATTAATCTTTATTTGATCATAAGCAAATTTAACATACTCAGTGTTAGTTAATAAGTACTATTACTAAAAAACATAATAACAAAGCTGATACCAAAACATATATTAACATTGTGTTTGATTCCAAAAAGAAAATTAGTACATAAATATTGAAATATTATTTTTTATTAGTCGAGCAACAAGTATCTATTACACAATAGGAGCATTTAGGTAATTAATCTTAGTAATATTAAAGTCCTACCACAGAAATCATATGTTTAATACATTAATTATATAGTGTTTATTAAATAATGTTATTACCATAAACACATATAAATAAAGATTAATAATTTTAATAATCATTAATTAAGCACAGGTTTTAATTGATTTAATATAAATTATAAAAATCTAACTACAGAATGTCAGAATACATTTAGTATGTTTCTCAAAGTTATGTACAATTGACTGTTATTAATAAATGTTAAATGTTATTAACTGACTCAACAATAAGCCTATCTGCTATCACATACATAGTTTATAATATAGGTATTGTCAATTTTTTTCTGCAAGCTAATAACAGTTACAATAGGAAAATCAATTTATTTAGGCATAGGTACACCATTTGTGTAAATAATAATAATAATTAATAATAACATAACATAATATTTATAAAAATATAAATTCATCATTGCACTTTTATTGAACAGTGTAAGTAAAATGCATAAGTCACTGTGTCTGTCCAATCTGTATTATGCATTCAAACAGCTTATATTTTATTTTATTTTAATACTATTGCTGACGTATATGTTGAAAGTACATTTGTGCCGTCCCACACTAAGTAATGTCAATGTTAAGTGTAAATGTTTAGCATTAAAACAATATATATGCATACACTGTACTATATAATATAATAATACATTTTAATAATAAAACAAAAGTGTGTAATGTACACATAATATATAATAAATATAAAATTTACTTCCCATTACATTCATGTCAAGTTCTGTTTTGGTATATGTATATTGTAAAACGGTACCAAATTGAACAATATTTAAAATCAAATCAATAATGGCAATGTACCTATTAGTGTAATTAATTTTGGCAAGTCAACCTCCTATTTAATATAATATATATATATATATAATCTGATAATCATACCATATATAAAAATAATAATATAATATAATAATAATATGAAATATTAATTAGAATAACATGAGAAAAAAGTGAAAAAAAAATGCAAAATATGATTAGCAGTGTTAATCAAAGAGCCGCAGGAATTACTGTCGAAGCGGGATTCGATCTTGTTACACCTGCCTAAATCCTATCCTATCGACTACTGATTGAGTTGAAAATTGATGTCAAATCTCGAGCACTTAAACCGTTTCCGAACCGTCACTGAATTGGCGTTATACATCGTTTTACTCGTTTAAATCGTATTTCATTACACACTGACACGATACGCAACGGTCGCCGGTACAAAGTACAGGCACCGTGGCGACTGGTCTATGCCTTAAGGGTCCCATACACGGAACGATAAATCGACAAACGTATCGTCAAACGCCGTCGAGCAGACAGATTGATACGTTTATGGGCCTGTTGGTCGTCGTGTTGTGTCTGTGCGTCGACGCTCGAGGAGCGTCAACACGACAATCTCCGACATGTCGACAAACCCGTATGTGCGTGTATGGACTGGTGCTGTCAATGTCAACCGCGCGTTGGCGTACATTATATTTTAGTACTGACTGAGTCCTGGTTTGAATTTGGTCCATTACTTATTTTTTTAGTTTTTAAAGTTTTAAAACTTATGACAATGGCTTTGGAATTTGATAAGAAGTTTATAGCCGATTTTATTGATGAATATAAAAATCATCCGGCATTAAAATAAACACTTGAGAAATAAAGGTATAGAGGCACTTGTTTTAAAATGCCAAGAAAGAATACCTGAAGCTGACGAGGCTTTTGTTAAAAAAAAAAATTAATAATCTGAGGACAGCATACAGAAGAGAACTGGCCAAAGTGCGATCGAGTAAACGCACAGGATCTTCTACAGATGACATATACGTACCAACGCTGTGGTATTTTGATCTATTGTCGTTTACCATTGACTATGAAAGTGTAAGAGAGGGCATATCCAGTGCTGATGACAGTGTTACATTTTCAGTAAGTACCTACTAATAATTTAATATTATAAGTAAAAAAAAAATAGGTTTTAGCAGCGGCGGATTGGCTAAAAATTTTTGCCCAGGAAATAACTGTATGACCTTTTTTTTTTCTAGTAATAATTGTCTTGTTTATTTCATAATACATATTATATTTTATTTAATATAATATATGGGTGTATGTACCTAATATTGTAATTTGCGCCAAAAACAAAAAAAATAAATCTATATATATATATGTCATTTTCGCTACCTACATTTAAAAATTTATTTTGGTAATTTGCGCCATATAAAATTAAATAAAAAGGCATTGTGTAATCTATGCCATCGTGTACCTACTTAAATTGTAATTTGCGCTATTGTTCACCTCATTAAAATTGTAAATAGCGCCACTATTATTATAATTATAAATTAAATGTATATAAGTAAAACAAATTCCATGTATATTAAATAAGTAATTAGTAAATTTTAGTTTAGTAATAAAACAAAAAAATCAGTCATATTATAATTTATTATAAATAAATATACATAAGTAATAATACAACACATAATTTTTAAAATAAAATACATGGATAGGCCAATCCGCCGCTGGGTTAGTGTATTGTTTAATAACGTTAATAATAGGATGTCAGCTCACTGTAGTTTTGTTTAATTTTATTCACAGAATATGACTGAACCTAATATTATGGATGAAAATATATCGTCCGAGTCTGATTATACGCAAAGTGTTGAACAACAGGTCTCTAGCCCTAGTGGGCCCCAAGCCTAGTCTTAATTTACATAAAAAACAGAAAAGTTTCATAACAAAGAAAAGAGAGTTCATAGACATTGCGAGTAAAACAATGAAGGCATTGAATGATCCAGTAAAAGAAGACGATGAATATGATATTATTGGTAAAAGATTTGCGATGCAGTTGAGAGGTATGAAAGAACATTAAATGTTTTTGGCAGAAAAAATAATAGGTGATGTTATGTATTATGGTAGAATGGAGAAACTCACTGATAACTGTTTTCAATTTAGGCCCGGTTTTTCAGTAGAATGTTAAACTAGTAGATAAGTAACTGTAGGATAAATTTATTTGACAGATAAAGTTTTGGTTAAGCCGCTTTCCGTTTATCAGTGGTAATCCTTCAGATAGTTGTCTTCTAGATAATTATCTTGAAGTTAAGGAATTGATAATGGATGTTAATTACTTTGGTACAAGAAGTCACTCTCCTAATAGATTAAAATTACTGTTATCATTATTTATTGCATTATCATTAGATAATTAGGTGCCCATTTACTTGTCTTTTCGTACCTATTGGCTAGTGGCTACTACCTAGTTCATAGTTGTAATTAATCCTTTAATTAATAATTATTAATTAATATTTTTCATTATTTTAGAGCAATAATAATAATATATCAGTTATAGACTATAGTAGTTACACAGACTTACACTTGTCACTTATTACTCTATTAATTATGGAAAAAAATGCAATTTCGACCGTAATAAATAAAAAACGAGTAAGGTCGACAAATTTTTCCTTTATTGAAAATGAATTGCTACTAAAATTTGCACTCCAAAAGAAAAAAATTTTAGAGAATAAGGAGTCGAATGCTGTGTCATAGAATGACAAAAACATGGCTTGGGTCGGTATAGCTGAACAATTTAATGCTGCAACACCTGGCTGTGTACGTAACATTTTTTATAAAATATATTGTAATTTTGTTAATTTCAATCAACCATTATTGTGCATAACATTTTTCTTATCTTCTTTTGATACTCTGTGATGAATTTATTGGTTTTACAATGATTTTTTTTTTATGTGAGAACAGTTTACAGAGTAGAAAAAATACTCCAATCATCAATTTTGAAATAGCTATTTGTTAGCAAATGAGGTTTAACTACTATTCACTTGAATCTTCATATTGTTATTGTCTTAGAAAAGTATTCTATATTGGTATTTATTTTACTAAAATTCTTACTTAAAAAGTTATTTTAGTTATTATTTTGTATAATCAAATTCCTACTTATTATAGCCAAGAGATCCTACTCACTTGAAGCAAAAGTATGAAAGCATCAAGAAAATGCTTAGGGGGTCGAAAAAAACTTTGTTTGAAACTGGTGGTGGACCACATGTTAAACCTTATGAAGCACAGAGTGATTTAGAAAATGAATTATATTCTACTATCAGAATCTCTGCTGAAGGTTTACCTTGTAATTTTGATAGTGATGTTCCAATTCGTAAGTTCCTACTCCTTCCTACTCCTATTAATAAATACAATTTATTATATTTTATTTTATAATGTCCTATACAAAATCTTCCTCTCTGCTTTGTAAAATTTTAAGCCATATAATTTAATGGTTAAACAATTATACTTCCTATTTGAGTTCATTGTTATCCATTCTATGATACTTGTTAGATAAACATGGAAAGAGAAATTTGGTGAGAAATTCTTTTAATTCTAAGTAATAATCATCATTTACTTCATGATCATTTATTTTTAACAGCTTGAAATTCATGCAATACTCTTATTCTTATTAAAACTATTAGAATGAGATGACCTGAATAATTTTTTAATAATAAATGTATTTATTTAAAGTCATTGACAAAAAAATGAAAACATCTTTGTAATACATTATTTTCCATTTTTTTTTATATAAAAAAAAAATCTATCAACACAAGAAACAAACACTGAACATTTAGTAGAAGAATATGTTGTAAATGAAGTTGAGTTTGATGATGATGCACCAATAACAGATGAACATTTGTCATTTACTAATTGTAAGTATTATTATTATTTTTTTACTGTATTTACTTCATAATATTATAGTATGAACCTTGTGCTATATATATATATATTATTAAAAATTGATAAATTGATATATTTATTATTTATAGTAATCAAAGAATGTCCACCAACTACTTCCTCTTCACAAGAAGAAATAAATTATAGCTTAAGTAAGGAATCATATTTAACAGGTGAAAATCAACAGCAACGTAGATCTAGGTCTAAATATTATAAAAAAAAACTAAATTTTTAGAGCTTTAATTGGATAGTGTATGGCATTATTGAAATTTTAATTACTGTTTATCAGATAATAGTCAAAACAATGTAACCTGGTCTCCTTTAAACTCAACAAAAATGCTAAGAACAACTCCTAAAAGTACAAAATTAACATTAAACAGCAATCAAAAACAATGTGAGTTTTTATTATTTTAAACAAAATATTAATTTTCTGCTGCATGTAGACATTAAATAGGTTTTACAATTTCTTCTAAAATATTTGCAGCTAACAATAAGAAACACTGCATGACCTCAGCTGGTGAAAGATTTGAAGACCTTGCAGAAAGCAAATTAGAGTTGGTAACTTTGCAAAAACAAACTTGTCAAGCAAGAAATGCTTCAGTCATCTGTCGAACATGACATCAAATTAAAATATATGGTAGAAAAGCAAGAATTAAAACTTGAAATCTTAAGACTCGAAGTAGAAATGAAAAAAAAACAATTTAATTTAATTTAAAATAAAAACAATTTTAAATACTTTCTTTAAATTTCTAACTATCAATTTATAATAAATAATAATTAATAAATCACACTACAATTTAAATTTTTAAATATAATTTTATTTTCAAAACTTTTTATTACATAATTTAAATTCTTCGAACAATTTTAAATTAAATTAATAATTTTAATGCTTTAGGTAATAACTAATAAGTAAAATTAATATTAAATAGTAATTTAAATAAAATATAAAATATATTATTAATGATAATAGTAGTAAATAATTATTATTTGAATAATAAAAAAATATAATATTTTTATTTATTTATAATTATAATATATATATATATATATATATATATATTATATATATAAGTAAGTATGTAATACCTAATTTTTATTATCATTCATTTTATATAAGAGACAATAAACCTAAAGATTTTGTTTGTCAATTGATGAATTAAATTTATAATAAAATCTTAATCTAAACAAACCCAAATTTGTATGTTTCAAATTAAAATGGCGTTATACCCGGATGTGTTGTCTCTGTCTTAGCAATGTAGATCATAGCAAATTTGCGTTCAGCAGAATAGATTTTGTGATGTAAGCTTTAATATTAGACAAAATTTACCTATTATCAAACTTAGAGGTAATAATATTATCTAGTGAATCTCATAGGCTTTTATTGATATTTTAATTTTTAAGCGAACTACGAGCATTTTAAAGTTTTAATATTTTATATAACTCACTTAAAAATTAACATATCAATAAAAGCCTATGAGATGCCCTAAACAATATTACTTTTAAGTTTGATAATAGGTAAATTTACTCTGATATTAAAGCTAACATCACAAAATCTGTTCTTCTGAACGCAAATTTGCTATGATCTACATTACTAAGACAACACATGCGGGTATAACGTCTTCTTAAAATACTTAATGTTTATAGCCTAGAGAAATATTCGTTTATCAATTGTTGTCTCGCACAACCCTCTTCATCTAAAACTTGGTGATTTACACTAATTATTTCATTTGGTGGTAATACTACATCTATGAGATCAGGGGCTTCTAAATCATTATTATCACATGCAATGTTATGTAAAATAGAACAAGCAATAATTACAGCTTGTGAAGTAGTTAGCTTCAAGCGTAAACCAAGCGATAAAATTGGGTATCTACGTTTAAGAACTCAATATGTTCTCTCAACTGGATTTCTAGTTCTAATTATTGATTCATTGTATAGCTCTTCAATATTTCCCCTTGGATTTATAAAAGGAGTTACAATATGACTGGTATTTTTATATCCACTGTCTGCAACAATTAAGCTATTGCCCCATTTACCATTAACAAGTTGGTTATGGACATTTGAATTTCGAAAAATTGTTTGATCATGGCAAGATCCTGGCCAGCGAGCTACAATATCCATTATTTTTAAATCAGCTGATACAACTGTTTGAACATTCAATGAAAAATATCCTTTTCGGTTTCGAAAATACTCAGCATTTTGACCTCCTAAAATATTATTATAATTATTTTATATGAATATATGATACATAAAAATATGTATCTGCTAGCAAAAAAGAAGAGTAAATTTGTTTATGCAACATCATAGGTGATATTTTTCATGATTTTTATTTTTATACATGTCATTTAAACCATATAAATTATTTTTATAATTAAGAGGTTAAGTATATACTATTAATATCTGATAAGCAAAAAATATATATAATTGTTAACCTTTGAGTTTTTTAAATAATAAAAAAATTTATTGTGTTAGTACTGATGTTTTATTGGTGATTAAGACACCTGACTGCCACCTATGTATGGCATTATAATTTTAACTCTTTTTATATGAACTATAATAATATTAATGAATAACCTAGGCTTTGAATTCTAATATGTGTACAATTTATTGCACCTATAGCTCTTGGAAATCTTGCAATTTTATAGAAATTTCTTTGTAATGCATACACTTCTTCATCAGTATTTGGCATACAAATAAATTGAGGACATAGTCGTGCAATAGCTTTGCTAACAGTCCGAATAATTATACAAGCAGAAGATTTACTAACACCGAGAAAGTCACCAGCAGTAATGAGAAAACTTCCTGTTGCATAGAACCGTAGTGTTAGTAATAACTTGTCTATAGATGCTATTGCACAATTCCTTAATAATCATAAAAAAATATAGAGGAATTAAAATAATGAAAATATTAAATGGAATCAATCAATAGTAGTACTGACCAATTCCAACATGTAGTAAATTACTATTTAAAAATAGTAAGTTGTATAATATCGAATAATAAGGGATTATAAATTATAACTAAAATCTAAATATAGAATGGTGTAACGGATGCTCACTTAATACTTGCAAACTTATATTTTAATTTCATAAATAAAGCCTTACAATGTTTGTATAAAATAGAAGTATCTACAATTATTTTTAATTTGATTTGTTTAAAGAAATATTTTTTTTTGCTTATCTAAACTTACCATTGATTTTCAACTGATATATCATTCCTTATTAATTCCAAAACTTGTTCAACAACCACTTTAGAAAGTCTAAACCTTATCCTAAAATCATGATCATCCCATTTCATCATATGATTAATCCTTTCTCGTACCGTGTAAGGTCTTCGCTCATAATTAATAAATTCTAATATTTCGTCATCGTCGTCATCAAATAAAAGATTTGGATGAATATTCATTATATTATTTTTTATTATTTATTCATAAAAAAACTTAACAATTTTAAAAAAATATGCTGGACATAATATGTACTTATAACTTATATTGCCTATATTTTTAATCTTAACTAGCTACTGTGATTCATCACTAATTATGGGGTAGTTTATTTTTTTATTACATTATATTCTTATAATCTATGTTTTAATCCTTCAGTTATGTTTGACTATTAACTGATAAACTGAAAAGTTTCAGTTAACTCTCTATTAAATTTAACCGTCAGTTAAATGTCTCTAACTAGCAGTTAAATATGACTGAAAAACCGGGCCTTAATAATTCTAATATTTCAATCACCGATCCACGAATAAATACAAACTCTATGTTACACTCGGCTCAAAACAATATTATACGACCTACATTTCAATCTCAAAAACAAACACCACCACAGGAAAGTTTATACAGTTAACAACGGCAATATAATATGTTAGAAAATACTTACCCTTATCAACTACAAAGCCCATATCTTCATCTCGATGGTTCTCAACACAAACAAAATTCAGGGCATAACATTCAACAATATACTTATGAATTAAATTTGCCAACCACCCAACATAAAAATCATATTAATTGGGATATGAATACAAGTTCCGTTGATGATTCCGATACAAATATGTAATTAATTTTAACTATTAAAATTTAATACAAAGTACAAATATTTTGTTTATGTTATTTTAATGGATATTTTTTGCTTAAAGTAAAGCAATTATTTTTATTTTATATCATATATAATTAGGGATGAGAAGTTATAGGATTTGCATATTTTTTCTGTATCTTCTATTTATAGCTAGGTGAGCTGAAAATCTGTTTTATAACCTAATGAATCGAAATTTGGTATTTAAATTTTGCATATTTTTGCATATATTGGTAGTTTTCTTAAAAGTTGCATATTCATGTTTTTTTTGTGCATAAAAATGCATATTTAGTAAAATTATGTGGAATTTAATACAACTGACATAAAAAATTTATTATTTTATAGAATTGTATGTGTTCGTAGTCTGCAATAATCAATAAAATAAAAATGCAGATAGCAAATTTGAAAATTGTAGAATATAATATAATCAAGGGTAATTATTATTATTTTGTCACATTAAGTAATGTTTTTTTTTAAAAATATATTTTTTTTTATTTTCCTATTGAAAAATGAATATTTACTTAATTTTAATTTTAAAGGTATACAATAAACAGGTTTATATTATTATATTTAATTTTATAGTTTATCTGTAATGTATCATTTTTTCTTGAAAACATACTTTTCCTTCGTTGTTAAAATATTCTTTGTACTTATCTCTTACAAGTTTGGCATCTTGTGGTGTATAACTTTGAAACCGTTGTAGTGGAACCATTTCACTAATCTGACGCCATTGCCCTTGAATTATATTACCTGTCTCTGTCTCTTCTAAATCAATGTAATTTGCTGAGGTATAATACGTACTAGATTTTTTACGTAAAAAATTATCTAAAACACAGCTTGCCATTACAACTGCATCAACGCAGTGCCGGCCCCATGGTTTTCGGGGCCCATATATATTAATTTATAAATTATTTATATATATATATATTATATTTGTTATTTTTTCTAAGGGACTTACTTTATTTTTATATAATTTTTAAACTTTTAGGGTTAGTTAGAAACCTAAATTTGTATTTTAATATTATACAAGACTCAAAGTGAGAAGGTATACAATGTAAAAATAATATTTTATTAAAAAATTGTACTTAAAATAAAAAATAAACATAATATAATATTATCGCGATACGACATGATATTTCACTATATTATTTAAATAATTTTTTTTCGTGCTTTTTTTGATGCAAACAGATTAATTGTCTCATTGTAGCTCAAAGAATCGGCAATACTATGTTCGATGCTGATAAGGGCCAGGTCAGATAATTTATGCTGTGATAGATTGCTTCTTAAATAATTTTTTATGAGCTTCAATTTAGAGAATGAACGCTCTGCACCAGCTGATGTAACTGGTATGGTGAGCATTATTCTAATTGCCACTTCTATATTAGGAAATGAACTAGAAACATTTTTTAAAAATGCTAATGCCTGAAGAGGTGTTACGTTTTCATCTATAATATTTCGAAAAATAAGTAGTTCCATGTATAAATCTGCTCCATTTACATCTCTAGAATTACCTTCACTTAATACGTTTTGCAAATCTTGGCAACTTTTTTTTATAAAGCCATCATCTTGATGTTTGAGTTTTCCAATTTTGTACAAAAATCCAAAATTTGAGTTAAATGTGCTTTGGTACTTAAATCGTACTTTTAATGCTTCTGTAGCACGGTCAATAAGGATCAAAAAGTAATCACGACGAAAAGCTTCTTCTGAACTGATTGTATATTCATCGTTACTTTCATAGTCGAATATTTTTTTTTTCTTTCTTGGTCTTTTTTCCTTGAAGTTAGCAGTTCCACCAATAGATTCAACGATTTGCATTCCAACAGTTTTGGCGTTTTCAAATCCATTTACACGATATTTTTGTAGAAAAGTGATAAGGCTATCTAAGCTGCTAGCAGATGCATCTAAATCCATTTTAGGATCTTGTAAAATTCTATTTACAATTTTAACTTGACCCAAAATATCATTCCAGATCACCAGACTTAAAACAAATTCAAAACTCATCAGTTCATCTATCATTGATCTTGCCTCACTTACTGACTTAGGATCATTAAAGCATTTAGAATCAGATATTTCTTCTAAAGCATCTAGTACTTCAGGTAGTTGATCTCTAATTGCTTTAACACATTTATATCTACTTTCCCATCGTGTAGCTGTCCATTTTTTTAACACTATAGAGCAGTGTTTTTTTAAAATATCCCATCTTTTAGTAGATGCTGAAAATAGTGTGTATACACGTTCAATCATTCCGAAAAATGTTATAGCTCTAATACAACTTTGAGAAACATCACAAAGTAGTAAATTTAGCTTGTGAGCAGCACACGGGGCAAAAAATGCTCTTTGGTTTTGAGCTCGAATACGAGACTGGACCCCTTGATATTCCCCAACCATATTGCTCCCGTTATCATACCCTTGACCACGACAGTCACTTAAAGGTATCTCATATTCTGCAAGCTTTGAAATGAATAAATTTGAAAGACTTAATCCTGAAGTTGAATGAATATTCATGAAGTCCATAAACAATTCTTGAATGCTTGGTTCTGTGGATTCTTCCCAATGCATGTTCACAATTCTAAATACTAAAGAAACTTGTTCTTGGTGGCTAATATCTGGAGTACAATCAATGATCACGGAATAGTACCTATGCTTTTTAATTAAATTTATAATTGATTTTCGAACTTCATTAGCCATTATTTCTATCAACTCATCTTGAATTCTGTGTCCTAAATAATGTACATGAGTTTTTTTATCTTTAATTCGTTTTACGTGTTTTTGTATAACAGGATCAAATTTGGCAAGCATTTCAATAGCACTAAGAAAATTGCCATTACTATTTTTATATAAAACATCATTAGAACCCCTGAATGCAATGCTGTTTTTAGCTAAAAAATGGATTACCGCTAGTATTCGTGTAATAACATCATGCCAATGTTGTTTTTCCGCGTTTAATTTAGTTAAATGTAGTTTATCTATAGTATTTACTTCTGATATTCTTTGTTTTAATTTAATCCAAGACTGTAAGGAAGTATAATGTGGAATCGTGATTTCGTGAGACTTAAGTCTCTCCCCAATATGTCGCCAATCGTTTATACCATCCTTGCTTAAATTACTAGTAGAATTAGAGTCAAAAAGCTTACAACAAAAACAGAAAGCTCTATCTTTACATTTTGAATATACTAGCCAGTTTCGTTTAATAACATCTCCGTTGTCTAAACGTTTGTCATATAATGTTGGATTAAAACGTCTTAGCTCACCATTTATTTCAGATTGAGGAAAATTATAGCTTTTAATTTGTATTGGCCCAAGTTTTATAAGATCTTTTCTAAAATCATTATTTATTATTTCGGGCCAATAACCAATATCTGTCATATCGAAGTCATTTACTGTATTTATAATAAAATCATTACCGCTACTTTTATATTCGGTTTGTAATTTATTAATTTCAATTTCGTTATCTATTTCTATACTTGAAGAAAGAGTATCAAATTCATCATTTTCATTTATTTTTTCAGAAATGTCTACTTCTAAAGCTAGAAGATTATCATTAATACTGCTTTGACTATACTCTGTCGATGAATTTTGAAGTGATTTGGTAGAATTTAAAGATGAAGTAACGAATTTATTTAAAGATCCACGTAGTTTATTTAAACTTTTTTCCCTTAATTTTTTTTTCTGCCTTTTTGAACTCCCTGACGGATAACTTCTAAACTTATCCCGATCTCTGGATGACATAATACAGAAGTATACGAAGTATAGTTTTTGTAAATAAATGCCTGTGAAAAAAATATTACCTATAAGTCTTGTTTTTAAAATTTAGATAAGAATAATTTTAATAATTCTAACATGGGAAAAAATGTATAAATCCATGGGATAAAAATGTAAATGCATATTTCTGAATTTTTTAGTGCATTATCATGGTCTAAATATATCTAAATATATCTTTAAATAATTGTAATAATAACAATATTAATATTTAATATTTAAATGCCAAATAAAATAAGATTAAACCTATTACATATTATAATATTATAATAAATATTAAATATGTCTTATATGTAATAAAATTATTGTCAAGTTCTTATTAGTTTATTACTTTACGTTATCAAATAGGTATGTATAAAATATCTGATCTATAATTGTGGAACAATCAGAGCAACCCAGTTCTGAATGTACCTACATTTCGTCGCCTGGCGTGCAAAACCTCCTATGTGCAAAAAATCGCAAAATGACATTTTTACATTTCTGAATTCAGAAAAAAATACGCTATCTAGTGATAAATATTTCAAACTTATTGGTGTTATCAAAACATTTTTATTCTTCAAAACAATGAACCTCCTATGTTAGCTGTATTGAAATTGTTATCTGATATAGCTCCCATGTGCATATAGCGGAGGTTTGTCACACTGTTGATTTGTACGAATTTCGCACATCGGAGCTATATCAGCTGGTGTTGAATAGGAGGGAAAATAATCTTTATTATCACTTTTGTCTTTTCATAATTCATATTATTATTTTTCATTTTGAATTTTTGATGGCAAGAAATCGGAATCTTCAACAATAACGTAAGTGTAATTAAATTTTAAATTAAGCGAGGGGTAAATACCTGACAGAAGTTTTGTACACCAGATTACTGATTTCAATGATTATACCTATGATTACCCATGATTTACTTTAAGGATTACCTACGATTACCCATGGTTACCATCACCTTGTACACTGATTACCCCCAAGGTATATTACCCCTCGAAATTAAGCTTATTGTTATAATACAATTTTATAATACTCAAAATATTGAAACCTGATTATATAAATACCTATTGGCTAATTTGGTCTTATCATAATATTCTATTTACCTATTTTTTAATTGCATTCTATATAAATTTAAATTTCTAATTTTCCTATACATCTTCATTTTAGAAAATGAATCGTGCAAGAAAACTGGTTGAAATGGTTGTCCCTGACATTGATAAAGTTACAACCATAAAGGAAATATGTGAGGAAGATTTAAAGCTTTTAGAATCGGTTAATAGCATTAATGAGTATGATCATGAGAACTGGGCTGTTGATGAAAATGGAAAGGAAGTTGACCTGAATGTATATTATGATAATCCTATGCCAATAACCACCTTAAATAATTTTAACAATTTTGATAATTATGATTTTATTATTACTGATAATATTAATACTTATGACAATATTGATGATGACACTGAAAAAAATGGTAATGTAGATGATCCAATAAATGAAATTAATAGTGATGTGGACTGTGATGTTCTTAGTGAATGTATGTCTGAAAATTCTATAAAAATTGGTAGAACAAATAAGGAAAAGGCTTCAATAAAAAGAGTTGCAGGAGACCCATATATGGGTTCAAAAGTTAAGAATGGTAAATGCACACAGTCTTGTCCAAAGCCTGGAAGATTTTTGAAAGATTGTTGTGCTCATAATCATAAAAAATATAAATTAGGATCCAAAGGTTTTTTTTGTGGAATGTTCACCGAAGTAGATCGAAAAATAATTTTTAGAAAATTTTGGAAGTTTGGATCTTGGAAAGAAAAAAAAGCTTACATAAATGGTTTAGTTGTAACTAGAACTGTAGTTTGTAGAAGGAAATCAACTAAAATTAATAAAGATACCACAGCAAAGAAAAATTATGCACGAGATATTTATTTATCTTTAAGAGATGGTCAGAAATACAAGGTATGTCGTACATTTTTCTTGAACACACTGTGCATTGGTGAAGATACATTTAAAAGATGGACCAAACATGATATTGAGACAACTTCTAAGAGTTCTGAAACTATAATGGACAATCATAATAGTATTTTGACGTGTGAATCTGCTTCTACTAAGAAAATATCTCCCAGAAAAAATAAAAAAATTCAAGATACAGAATTAGTTGTAACATGGTTAAATATGTTACCTAAGGTACCGAGTCACTATTGCAGAAAATCTTCAAACAGAATTTATGTTGAGTCCACATTTTTATCTGTATCTGAAATGTTTAAAGAATTTTCTAGATGGGTCAAAGAAGAGTTGTCAAAAGAAGTACCTCGAGATACACTTTTTCGCAGAGTATTAAAAAATGAAAATATATACATACACAAACCAAGAAAGGACCAGTGTGATATTTGTACCGGACATAAAACAAAAATTGATGCAGTTGACGAAATTACTTACCAAAATCATATACAAAGAAAAGATAATGCCAGAACAGAGAAAAATAAAAAAAAGGTTGAGGCATCTGATAAAAACATTGTTGTAACTATGGACTTGGAAAGCGTTTTATTGTGCCCCAATACACTAGCATCATCAATGTTTTACAAGCAAAAGCTTCAAGTCCATAATTTTACAATATACAACCTGGGTGATAAGTCAGTTACATTATATGTGTGGCATGAAGCCAATGGAGGAGTAACTGCAAATGAATTCATATCATGTATTGTGGATTTTATAATGAATTTAAATCAAGATGCAGAACGAGTTACTCTTATATCTGACGGTTGTAACTATCAAAACCGAAATAAAAGCTTAGCCAGTGCTTTAAGATTGGTGTCAAAAGAAAAAAATGTTGATATTGAGCAATTATTTTTGTGTAAAGGTCACACGATGATGGAGGTAGATAGCGTTCATTCAACTTTGGAACATTATTTTAAGCCTCCACTCTACTCTCCATCAGATTACATCACCAGAATGAGAATGGCTAGACCCAATCAACCGTATAATGTTAAAGTGTTAGACTACAGCTTTTTTAAAAATTATGATGCAATGTGTGACATAACTTCATTACGTCCAGGTAAAAAAACTGGAGATAAGGTAGTTACAGATTTGTGTCAATTAAAATACAGTCCATTATCTCAAAATATTCAATATAAAACCAACATTAATGATGACTGGGACAATCTACCAATAACAACTAAAAATCAAGTAACTGCCAATACAAAAAGTACTAGATCAAAAACAGCTGCCACTACAATTCAAGAAAATGTTCAAATAAAACAATTGTCAGATGTACCTTATTTGTACACAGCTCAATTGCCAATAACGAAGGCAAAATATGATGATTTGCAATCTCTTAAACAGGTATTACAATACAATATTTATCTACATAATTTTTATTAATGCTCATTTTAGTAGCTACAATTTAACTAGAAAACATTATTAGATTATAAGTTTTATTGATGCACATTAACCATTAAAAATTTATGTTTAAGGTCATAGAGAAAGATCACCACTCATTCTATGACAATTTGAAATATACAGAATTTGGCAGAAAAACCAAATAATTTACTATACTTACTTTAAAAGACTAATAATATATAACACAAGTAATTTTGAAATGTATGTTCCTTTTAACTTTTTATTTTAATTTTGTTATGTGATTTTCAAGAAACAGAAACACAGAAAAAAGTTTGTTATAGCTACTTATTCTTATTATTAATTTTTTAGTATAAAATTGTTAACGTTTATATTAATAGCAACGACTGATAAAATATTTAAACATAAATACCTTTGTGCATTATTATTATAAGTTTTAAGTTTTTAACCAAAAATTATGTAGTGTTATTAACTGTTATTTTTTATTTTATTTTATACCTAATATGGTTTTTCAAGAAACAGAAAAAGTTTGTTATTTTTATTCTTATTATTACTATTTATAATTAAAAATTGTAATTAATTATAAAATCTATTAAATAACCATGTATTAAATTTTTATTCATAACTATATTGTTAGTTTCCTGTATCTTTATTAGATATTACAGAATATTTAGCAAGGGTCAAATTTGGTCTAATATTTCTATAATTTATAGAATGCTATTAGTTATTGATGCATATTGAGGTAGGTATGTTTCTTTTTAGGTATTATAAAGCACAATTTTAAACTATTAGTTAACCTAACTGATAATATTATAATATTATAGATCTATGTAATTAGATTAATTAAAAGGTTCATTATTTTTTTACAATTTTAGCAGTACCTAGTTTATACTTTGTATAGGTAGTAGAAATAATATAGACATGAAATCTCTCATGTGTAAAGAAAAAAAATATACACAAATATTAACCTCCTATGTGTCAACAACAAACCTCCTATGTGGAGTTTCAGAATAAAGAATTATCATCAAAACCTCCTATGTGTAAAAATCTTAACAATATGCTTAATATCCCTTTTGGATAAAACAATGAAATAATAATAAGAGTCCGATTTCATTTCTAAACATATTTTACACAATATAACTATTTTTTGAAATTTTCATATTCAATACTTATTTTTTAAACTACTAAAACGTTTCTCCCGAAAAACTTGGTTTTTTTACATAGGAGGTTTTTCACGCCAGGCGACGATTTGCAAAATACGCATGGGGGACATACGAACGTATAACCAAGGTGACATATTAAAATATTGTACACATACTTATTCCATAATCCATATTCAAAAATATATGAGTAATTAAAATAGTCAATAATAAATACCTGATTAAACGAAGCGATGTCCCTATGTCGAACAAAATAAAATTGGCAAATTGAGCTGTTATAAAATTAAATCGTTATTAACTCGTAGAATGTTTCGTAGTAAATGACGTGCGTTGCCCGTGTAGACTTTTGTAGGCTGTATTAAGATTATCTTCGTAGTTCTCGTTAATAATAAAATACAAATGCAAAATATTATCATTAAACTATAGTCTATTATATAGGCTATAGCTATATATTTTATAGTCATCGATCGCTGTCAACGATAAACAATTTTACAAGTGCATGTGTGTAACTGTATAGTTATATATAATTGGAATCGACTTGATTTTCGTCGATAAGACGATAACAACGGTCACACATGTCACAATATTATTCGCATAATACTAGGATAATAGTATTATGTTTATTTATAGATTAAAGTGATAATCGTATTACATAATTTGTGGGGCCCCGCACAATCGCGGGGCCCGGTGCAGTCGCACCGCTTGCCCCCCCCTAGGGCCGGCACTGCATCAACGTTTTCAAGACTAATGTTTAATGGTTGTAAGAAAACTCGAAATCTTGTAGCCAAAATACCAAAAGCGTTTTCAACAACCCGTCGCGATCTAGAAAGCCTGTAATTAAATGTGTTCATCATGACCTGCGGTATGTTTTCCATACGGTTTCATTAAATTTTCCATGAGTGGAAATGCTTCGTCACCAATGAAAACAAACGGTAGCTTATATCCGACTTCAGGTGGAGTTTGAGGTGGAGGAATTTTTAATTCGTTGTTTTTTAATGACCGGTATAGATCAGTTTCTTTTAAAATTCCGGGATCGCAAACTCGTCCATTTGTACCACAATGCACATAAATAAATTCAAGGTTTGCATTCACCATTGCTAGAAGTACTACACTAAATGTCCCTTTATAATTAAAATAATATGATCCACTATTTGGTGGTTTTGTTATCAATACGTGTTTCCCGTCAATTGCTCCAAGGCAGTTATCGTAATCCCATAACATTTTGAAATCCTTTGCCACTTGCTTCCATTCTATTTCTGTTTTTGGCATCTTATGGAAAACGTAGTGTTGCATTTTTTAACCTTAGATATAAACACAAACATTTTAATAAATTTTCAACTACAAAATTACTTGCAAATTTTCGCGATTTTGACATTATACGTATTTCGCAAAAATTAGAACTCTAAAAGCTTAAAAAAAATTGTGACTAACCTTATGTACAATAAGAACAACTTATAAGGAACCGTGTATTAAATTGTAATGTAATTAAATTTTCAAGTATTTTCATTCATCCAAAATATTTTTATCGACACTTCAAAAAATTTTTTTTTACAAAAATCGAAAATTTCAGTTGTCTATAAAAAGCTCAAAAAAGTCAAAATATTTTGAAAATTTAACTGTATATAGATAACACTAATTTAAACCTTTGGTGAAAACTTAAAGTATTTACAGTGATTTTTGAGTTTTTGAGTCTAGGATTTTTTATATTATTTGTATATTTTTTAGATTGTTTTGTTACAGACTGAACTACTTATGTGAAACCTTATTATACATTTTCAATCCTTAGCTATAAAAGTTGAACGTTTTATAAATTTTTAACAACTTTTAAACAAATTATCAATTTAATAAATTTTGTGAAAATCTGAACTTAAAACGGTTTAAAAAATAAAACATACATCATTGTAAAATCAATACTAAAACTAAGTACTAAAAAAATTGGAAATCTCTTGGTCAAAATAGTTGTAAAAACTTTCAAGTATCCAAATTCAAAAGTAAGTGCCTTTTGCCTTTCTAGTAGGATATAATTTTACTTTATGGTATATATCTAGGTAATATATATATATATATTTAATTATGATACACAGTTTACAAGTTTTTACTAACCTTTAAATATTTTTGTTTTAATACTTCATATATAGCCCAACAAGTTTCAGGAATGATTTTTCCCAGAGCTTGAGCAGATATTGCACATGAAAACTTAAGATCTTCATAGCTCCTACCAGTTGCCAAAAATCGCAATGTTGCTACTAAACGCTCTTCCGCAGAAATACTTTCTCGCATTATAGTATTTTGTTTTTCTATAAACGGTCTAACTAGATCCAACAACTCATAAAATGTATGATTTTCCATACATAAATAGTTTTTAAAATCTGCAGGTTCATTTGATTGAAGCTCATGTAACAAATTCATATGTGAATATTTTCTTCTCTCCAATAACCACTGCTTTGACCATTTTCTTTTTTTAATTTGTTCGTCTTCATCTTCCACGGCCAGAACAAAAGCAGCTATAATTAGTGCTTTTCTTTTCCTTTCCATTAGGTTGGACATTGTGTGAACTCGTTGAAAATTTTGAAAAATATAAAATTTACAATATATGAAAACACAACATTAATACTTCGCACTAAACTAAACTACTGAACTACTGTGCATCGCGGTGAATAGTTGATAGACAAGTCGATTCGTGTGTGGAGTAGGCGATGTTTGACAATAAGTTTGTCGATTTATCGTTCCGTGTATGGGACCCTTTATCAACCACCACCACGGGCTACGACGACACGACACCGTCGACTCTCCCCCCGCGCCGCAAAAGCACATGGCGGGACGGGAAGACAAGTCGGTCCGGACGAGTACCGGCCGCCGGCCGTCTCGCTCTCTTGCGTGAACCGTCTTACCGACAACGGTGACAACGTCGCCTAGTCGTAAGACCGCGTAGAGAATAATTGTGTATTCTCTTTTATATCGTCAACACCTGACATAGTGACATTCGACAACTAGCTATTGTGTACCGTTGTTTATCATCAATAAAAATACACCGTACAAATAGTGAAATTCGTGTTGTTCTTTTATACTGACCGGCTCACCGCGGACTCAGCGAGTACCTACCGCCGTAGCCGTGTCAAAATGGCTCCCCTAACAGGAATCACACAGTCAGCGTAAAGGTAAGAGTTTTTTTTTCACGTTGACACATACCTCGGATTAATTGCTTATATTATATTAGTATTAAGATATTTAACCAGGAATGCGTTTTTCGGTTAGCTAGGACCCCAAGGTAGGATTACGCAATAAGTATTCTGGTACAAAGGGGGAAATCCACGCAACCGAGAATAACCGTGAAATGGCTGTGAGAAGTAATTACATAACGTAACAACACCCCGCCAAACACTTATTTTTCGTCCCGTGACATTACCGCCGATAACAGCGCAGCGTACAGGTGAGAACTTTCAAACCGGTATCGCCGCCGCCGAGAGCGTTGACCTAATTACGATATATTTGGATTACGCCGGCGACGTTATGAACAGCTGATTATCATTTACGCGAACGTAAACATAAACAAATTCGTTCCGTAAACAACATGCAAAATTCGCGTTTACGAGGAGGTAACCGTCTTACCGACAACGGTGACAACGTCGCCTAGTCGTAAGACCCCGTAGAGCATAATTGTGTAAGGTGCGTAATAACCATCGACAGTATTATGTACTTTATTTTGTACAATTTTGTACAGTTAAAATTAAATTTTGTACACCCCCCAAACACGACCAAAACCGTTTTTCCTATGCGCGTGCTGGGGAAACTCCAGGGTTAGGTTAGGTTTTATTAATAAATATTAATAAAATATTTATTATTATTATTATATATAAAGGTACCTATATATGTATTAAACGAATTTTGTCTTACACCCAAACGCTCGTCGTGATAACACGACAGAATTTTGGTACGTATAATAACGTATACTACGCGAATACGGAAAAAGCTATAAAATCCATAGAAAAGTGAAAAATTAATAAATAATAATAATAATAATAATAATAGCATGACAAAATATACAGGTATGTCAGCAATATTCCAGTTTTGAAGCGAATCGCGCATCCACCCTCCGCCCATCTGTGTACTGTGACGTGGCATTTCTCCGTTTCTCATTGGTCTGCCGTCGCCACAGCCGTTATAGCCGCCGCCGCCGATGACTCCACCACCACTCCACCGCCAATCTAATCGGAGAAATGCTTACGTCACGGACCTGCGTATCACGAGTTGCTGACATACCTGTATATTTTGTCATGAATAATAGTAATAATCCTATAGTCGTCCAACGTCGAAGGTTTGATAACCGGAAGGGCGCGATAACGGCGGGCAGCGGCGACCGGAGCGCATTCTTTATTCCGTTTTAGGAACTGCGGTCAGTACAGCAAGCGCGCTCAAGTGGGTTTCGGGCGAACCCTCTGCGGTTTTATAATATAAGACTAGTGGCTGGTGTACCTCGATTCCAGGCTTTTAAAAGCCGCCTTCGGCGCCTTCGAGGGGGTCGAGTGAAAATCGTTTCAAGGGAAATTCGGTTGGAAATGATATTCGGGTGTCTAGAAATCGATCACTAAAATTGTTATAGAGTTAATCACTCTTGAGTGTGAGATATCAGTAATCAGTTATCATTCGGTGTAAAAGTTTGTATTGACGCTTGACCGGTGCTTGTTTGAAATCAATAAGAATGAATGTGTACCGAAAATGGTAATTGAGTGTCTAGCTATCAGTCATCATTTGGTATAATATCGCTTCCCGTCGCCTGCCCGGTTCTTTTTTGTACCTATGTTAAAAAAAAAATAACATATCAAAAATTGTAATTGAGCGTCTAGCTATCAGTCCTCAACCTGGGCAAATATATACCTGGCTGAGCAATTATGGATTGAATACATACCGTAACGTTTGCCCGGTGCTTTTTTGCATGAGAATAAAATAAATAAATAAAATAATGGTAATTGAGGGTCTAGCAATTAGTCATCAACCAGTGTGAATCGATAGTTGTGCTAGGCAATCCGCCTACGGCGGATTGTTATACCTCCTGACGTCGTAAGTCTGATGTTGTATTGTAGGGAAAAAAGTTTAAGTCGAACGAAATTTTAACGCCTTATATTTTGGGAAAATCGATTTATACACAACTAATTCACTTAGGTAGGCAGACTTATTAGTAATTTTGCATAAAACCCTGATGAAGCTTGAATGTTCGTATTGTCTTTTTAATGTATTTATCTACAATATGTCATGCTTTTATTATATTATATATATATATATATATATTGTCCTTAGTATAGAATATACACTATTTTAATATACCAAATTTATTAAATATTAATGTGTATCCTTGATATATATAACTTTAATAAATACATTATAGCATAGTGTAGTG
>CM037036.1:24930314-25111230 GCA_020882235.1 Schizaphis graminum
TTTATAACTAAGTTTTGAAAATTTGGTACAAGGTTCTCCATACATTTTTCTTCAAATATCTGTAAAAAAAAATACCGGATTCAGACAAAAAAAATGTTATTATTGTTTGAAATTTAAATTTTTACAAAACCGAGTTAAATAACGGTTTAGCCTTAAACGATTTTTGATATTTGTTGTTATTCAAATAGTATAAGTCGTAAATACTTGAAAATTTTACTAGTTATTTAGATTGACATTTTCTTTACGTGATTTGATTTTCAAAATATTTTGACTTTTTTTGAGCTATTAATAGACAATTGAAATTTTCAATTTTTTTTTTATTTTTTTTTTATAAAAGTTGATAACCGGGGGTGCTCAGCAGTGAGGAGCCTCAGTTTATAATAAATTGGGGCCCCGAAATTTATAGAAATCTAAAGTGTAAATTCGAAAGTAGGCAGTTAACAATAAAAGCTATAATGTAATTACAATTAATGATGATTTTGCTAAACAAAAGTCAAGAAAAAAAATTTTATAAGTAAATGTTATTTTGTAGAACACTAGAACATATTTTAAATTTTAATTTCATAGGTATGTATATTTTATTATTTTATGAATATCACTTCATTTACTACATTCATATTTTCACCTATTTTATAGTCTCGTAAATTTACAAAAAAAAATTTTACGATTTACATTTTTTTACGTTTAAAAAGTTTTGTAACCATTTTGTTTATATGATTTTGTATTTTTAATCAATCAATTACAATTATAATACAAATCAGGATTTTTATAAAATTATAAGGACCGATAAGATGTTTTTATTTGTTATAGGCTTTATTAATTATTTCTATACTTAGAAGAAAACTTTAAGGAATATCAAACTATAAATATTAATTTTTATTTTTAATAAAGGGATTAAACACTAATCCTTTATTTTATATTTTTCTTGCCTTTTTACATAATGTTGTGAAAAAAGTTCAATAGGTATCTATACTATAAATTTAGTTTTAATTAAAATTTACCGATTTTATCGTAAATTTTTCTAAGAGGAGGGTGCGTATATTTTGTAGACTTATAATTAACTTTCCTTTTTTCAGACTTTCCAATTAAATTAAAATTGTATTCATGTAAAATGAAAAGTATTTTTCTAAATATGTTTAAGATTTAATTTATATTATATTTATATAGGTAGGTATATAAATGTAATATTTCAGTATGCATACATATATACATAATTTACTTAAACTTAAGTTATAACTAGTTTAAGAATTAATAAACTTTAAATACTATATAATAATTAAAAAAATGTCAAAGGTTCATTTTACTACCAACATCTTTATAAAAAGTTGTACACCATCGTAACTAGATGTCACTACTCACTATACTGTCAATGCGTATAATTGTTTTT
The DNA here is from genome assembly GCA_020882235.1 of Schizaphis graminum. Lineage (NCBI taxonomy): Eukaryota > Metazoa > Arthropoda > Insecta > Hemiptera > Aphididae > Schizaphis > Schizaphis graminum. The sequence continues at coordinate 24,931,702 of CM037036.1, forward strand.
CCTGTGCAATACGGTCCGTGAGTATACTTTCCAGATTTCTACGGTCCGTGACAATACGGTTCGAATATTTTTAAATTCCGGAATTATACGGTCCGGCCGAATACGGTTTGTGTGTATATTTTTTCCGGATTTTTACGGTCCGAGACAATCCGGTTTAGGTATTTTTTTTTTCTGGGAGAATACAGTCCGGGGATATACTTTCCGGATTTCTACCGTCCGTGACAATACGGTCCGCCAATTTACATTCCGGAATAGTACATTCCGTGAGAATACTTTCCGGGATTATACATGCGTCCAGAAATTCACACGTGTCGCCAAGATGGCGCCGACTCATAATGTATATCCTTAAACCACCTCTCACATTCCAGCAAAATCCATTAATATTGAAAAATGCCCCCCACCTATTATAGAGACTCCTGACTTAAAGAGTCGGTGTCTGTTTAGTCCGTCTGCTGCCCTAAACTGGTGTACACGTAGTTTTCGTTCGCTCCGTCTTTATAAATTTTAGTGTTTTTTAAAGTGTGTGTTTTTATTTTCAAAAATAATTTTAATCATGGCCGGTTCAATCTCTAACATGAAAAAACACTACAATCAGAAAAATTTTACATATGTACCACCAACACCGCCTGCAGAGCTCATCGACTGTGATAATTTCATACTCGACTTCGCTGATCGTAAGTTTTTAAATGTTGGATTTGATTCGGAAGACAAGTTCAATATTGTTATTCATATAATAACACCGTCACGCTATGTAAGCATATACGAGGGTTTTTTAAGACGAACATTCTCGCTGATGGGGAATATACTGTCATTCATATTAGATGTCCCACAAAAAAGTAGAAAACAGATTTTTTTGGAAGATGAATTTACTGTCGTATCGAACATGGTGTATCGAGGAGAAAATGTGCTAGTCGTAGAGTCGAAGAAAAAGGAAGGATGTCGTGTATTGCTCGATCGAAAAAACTTGATGAAATTACAATATATGGAGGAGAGTATTTTCGAAACGTTCGCACGAAAGTCAGCCATCATACGTCCAGTTGTATTAAGGCAATTTGAAATTATTGGAAATTATATAGACCGGGAATTTACCAATGTGCAATCACCACCGAAAACAGTTGAAGAAATGATAATTTTTATTAAAATCCTTAAGACCGATCAAATCATCACGGATATCGACTTAAACTTTGTTAGTCAGCTGAAAATGCGTGCAGCACGAAAATTAGCTGAACAATGGTCTCAACGATGGAGCGGAGGAATGTCACCAGAGGTAATTAAATCTTAATACTAACTCTATTAAATAGTTATTTAATTTTTATTATTTTTAGTTAATCGTTGACCCCATTTCGCCAATGTCGCCGATGACATCGTCATCGTATTCACTGTCCATGTCCAATCACATAATTATGGCTCCGAAAAAATATTCATCACCGTCCCCTCAATATACCGATGACACCGATGCGCAGCTGCCGCCGACCAAACCATGGGATATAACGCCACGACAATTATTCTCACCGTCTTTTTTCGATGGTGAATGTTCGCAGATAAATCCTACGCAGGCAACATATTGTGCACAAAATCGGGAATCCAAGCCGAAGGTAATTATTATTTCGATATATATTAATAAAGTATTATTTTATTTCGATGATATATATTAATAAAGTATTATTTTGTTTAGCCTATCGATGAGAACGGTAAACCCACATATCACGGATTTAATTCAGACAATTGTGCGCAGTACCATCAACAGTATACAGGACCCCGATATATCGAGCCTTCGTCAACGAGTTTTGCAGTTGATGAGAACGACGGCCCAATGCGTTTCAACAAACAACCATCATCTCCGCCATCTTTGTTTGACTATAAGGGCGATACCACAGAAATTTATACTCAGAGAAATGTAAAACGCAAACTCTCAAATTAATTTTGTATAATATAACGATTTATGTAAAAATTTTACTCAGATAAATGTAAAACACTCTTTAATTTATATTTTATAATATAATGGTTTATGTAAAATAAAAACAAGCGTGATACTAAAAAAAAAATTTTTTATTTATTTATTAATTATAAGGTTACAAATAAGAAAAAAATATATATATAAAAATATCTTACAATTTTCCATCATAGATAAATTGAAAATAGTTTTTTATTTATATAAGGTGACAAAATAAGAAAAAAAAAAATAATGAAAAAATATTTTACAATTTTCTAACATCTCCGCTAAACGGATTATAAGTTATAATCTGGTCATTTAGTATTAAACAATAAGCTGCAGTCTTGTCCGGAATAACTGTATCCGTTTCAAATTCTATTCGTAAGTCTATGGTCGACGATTTAACGTTATCATTCTGATGTGATAAATCGACGACGACGATTGGAGTATAGGTTTGAAAAACATGTTTTGATAATAATGGCTCACAATAATCTCGTTCGTAGTATGATCTTTGAAAGTCTGTATAAGCTTTATACAATAAACTGGTAGTATTTTTTACAAAATCGGCTCGAAAGTCTTCATATGGAAACACTTCAGAATTTAAGTGTACCTTAAGATTTTTTAATTGACAGTGATCGAACCGTCCAGCGTCGTTTTCTATATTTTTTTTTCGATCGGTTTGTAATCCAAACAAAATAAATCTAGGTTTTTCAAGCAAGGGAGTACCGGATATTCACACAGATCCCAGATTCTGAACGCACATGATAACGTTTTGCGCGAATCCAATACTTTCAACAGTTTTAATTTTTCTTTATCAGTGACTTTGATAATAGGCATCTTCCACGCCACCTTAGTTAGTTCAATCGTAATTTTTTTATTTTTCTCAACGTGTTCGGTGGCTCCAGCACCCACAACACGTATTGCATCCAAATCAGTAGACGAACGATTTAAAATTAGTTGTTGATTGCAATTGAGTAAAAATTTTTTATAATCTTCACAAAAGCCGAATAAATGTTTTAGAGGAATGCATCCGGTAAACACATTGTCGGTCATAACATTTTTATTATCTTCACCGTCCATTGCCGAGTCCCAAGCACAGTTGTCTAATGTATTCATTTCATTTGGAGTATAGGAGCAGAACGCTTTCAAGCAAGACGACACTCCGGGTGATTTTAATTTTTGTATCTCTATTCCATTTATTTCATATCGCATCTCAGAGAATAAAAATGCCAATCCATTATTTGAAAAACGTACGTCTCCAGCAGCATCGGTAGGTTTTTGTACCTTTCCTTCAATGTAAATAAAACTCTCACACGGCAAAGTGTAAGAATCCATATTCTGGATATTTATTCTAATTTCATCGTTATATGAAAAAGCCGTGTTTGAATACAGTGTAAACGAATGATATTGCTTTTGTGTTATTTTACAATCATCGACATAGCCGGCAGTCACATCTAAATATGAGTCATCCATCATTGTAACGAACGAAGAAAATTTAAATTATTTTTCGTGAGCTTGGTTTTGTTTTTTTTCGATTTGGACGTAGACTTTTTCAGTGGCGGTTTAGATGTAGACTTCTTCACTGTCGGTACTACACTAACGGGTTTTTTGATGGTAGCAGTATTTATATTAAATTTGAGCGCCATATCACCGCGTTATTTGTAAACGAATTGTAATCGGTTCTCCCCGTAGATTTATTAGAAAATCGTTTTGATCTTTTAGTACGATATTTACTTTACTTATTGAAGTCGTGTTGAGTCTGTAAAACACTGGGTGTCTAGGTACCTCAACGATCTTATATCCTGCAGGCACAGTCGGGTAAAGCTCATGTATGGTCTGACTCGGCGCTCCGTCACAAAATGAACCAACAATCAAGTTGCACTCTACTTTTATACAGTTTACTTTCATTATATTGACTGTATTTTCAGATTCGTGAGTAACACCAGTAGTGTATACGACGTTTCTAAAACCCAACAATTTAGCAACGCTGTTTTCGACTGAAAAGTCAATCTCATGACTACAGGATATCATACACTTTAATGTATTACTGTTTGCTTTTAATTTAAAGTGGGTAACATAGTCGGGCATGAATTTGTTTATAACAGATTCTAAATCGTCCAACTCGTACGAACCAGTAGGTATAATTACGTTTTGATTTTGACCGATAAAATTACGAAAACCTATTGCGTTACAACCAGGTTCTATGTTTGGAATTGAATTATCCGTCTGTAAACTCAAAAGACAAATCCGCGCTGTATTTTCTACTTCTATAGGTGGAAAAATATCGCATGACAATTCACTACAGTTTCCGTTTAACGTTATCGTGTACATGATAAAAATTTTAAACACAAGTGTCCACAGTTTGTAGTATTATATTTTTGTTCTCTGTTATAATTATAATTAATAGCGCATCCGTGAAAATATTTTTGTACCTCGAGCGGTGGTGGTAAATTTCCAAAACTGTCGTAATATTCTACTTTTTTTCCGATTTTTTTATACGCTACCCAATGAGTTCCTGTACTATTCGCCGTATCCAAGTTGATAATCCCAGATTCCAAGTGCTTAGGACGAACTGGCAACCTATCTCTGGTAAACACACCGATGAAATGAGGTATATCACGAGCGAATTTTAAAAGTTCGTAATCGTACAACGCTCTACTGGGTAACGTGGCAATTAGTTTTTTGATTTTCTATATTGTTTCGCTTTTACACCCCCACCACTTTTTTGTGGTTTTACACCAGATCCGATTTTGTATGAGTTGCCTTTATGCGGAGTGAGATATAGTCCTTTGCCTAAATGCGATGGAGTGTTTCTATTAAATTCATTAGCCATCTTAACAACGTTGGCTACGCCACCAGTCAGAGCTCCCAGAGCTGACAACCCGGCAAAAATTGGTATGAGTGGTAGCACACCGCCTTTTTTCGGAATATTTATTGTTCGTGGAACTTTTGTCTTCTTAGTTTTAAATGTTTTTCGTGCAACAGCTAAACATTTTTTGGTCAATTTCGACAAGTTTTTTTCACCTATATTTTTCTTGATAACATTTTTGACTGCTTTAATCGCCACTTTGTATCCACAACCTCCACCGATTTTTCGTTTTGCCTTCATGGCAGTAGTCACGCCCCAAGCTACAGCTTTTTCTTTTAAACTAGAATCTTTTGACTTGAACCTGTCCCAGGCTCTTTGTTCTAATATATGGTCAGCTTCGTTACGATCTGTGATAGAGTTACTACGCTCGTATGCTATGTCGTGGTCTCTACAAGCAGAGTCCAGTAGGTTTATACCTTTATCACCTCGAGCTAATCGTTTTTTCAGATTTGTACCAGGCCCGCAGTATTGATAACCTACAAAGAAATATTATTATTATTATTATGATAATATCGGATTTAATAAACTTACCAGGCACGTGAAGCTCGATCGGCAGTTTGTTTATAAGTGTGTTGATGAGACCAACACCTTTATTCTTGTTGCTTCTTCGAGCGGGTGACATTGTGTACTGATCGCATTCTTATAGTTACATAGATATTTATAATGAAATTCATCAAGCAAAAAATAAAACTAACAGTTGAAAACGTAGATCCACCTACTTCGTTTCAAAATCATAGACATGGAGCGCTCCTTCCTAATACGATATGTGCACTCGTCGTAGGACCTTCCGGCTGTGGAAAAACGAATTTAATCTTTACTTTATTAACAAATATAAACGGAATACGATTTCATAATGTTTACATATACTCTAAAACATTGGATCAGCCTAAATACAAAATGCTTGGAGATATTTTATCGGGCACTGATGTTGGATTGTTTACGTTCTACGAAAATGAAAAAGTTTTACCACCCGAAGAAGCTTTACCAAACTCTGTGTTTATTTTTGACGATATTATTTCTGAAAACCAAAAGATCGCTAGAACTTATTTTTCCAGGGCACGTCACAATTTAATAGATGTATGCTACCTGGCTCAAAGTTATTCAAAAGTACCTAAACAACTTTTGCGCGATAACGCTAATTTTATCGTATTATTTAAACAAGATGAAACCAACTTAAAGCATGTTTACAATGAGCATTGCTCTGGTGATATGTCGTATTCGGAATTTAAAGATTTTTGCACTTCGTGTTGGCGTAAGGGGAGATTCGAGTATATCGTCATAAGCAAAGACTGTGAACGCGATAACGGACGATATCGTTATGGATTCGATACATTTGTCATTATATAATATGGCGTTTTTATGAAAATTCATCATTCGCAAACATGGACGCTAACGGTGAAGTACTCGGAGAACTGGTTAAAGCCAAAGAAAACATTAAACGAAAATATTCAGCATTAAAACAGGGAAAAGCCGATATTCATTCACTAGTATCAGATACATTAAGCCCGATTATCGAACCATTGAACGATCCAAAAAATTATAAGCCTTTACAAGTTTCACCTACTCAGGATGCAGATGGTTATCAAGATTTTGAAATCACCAACTGGTTTAAATCTTATGATATAGACAAAACATACGGGCCTAAAACACAAACAAACGGTAACATGTATTTGGGAAAAAAAGAAATTAAGCTTGTCGATAATACATTGACTATTGAAGACTCGTCTTATCCGATAACACCAGGACTAGGAAATTTGATATTTTCGAAATCTCCGAAATTATACACTAACAACGATTTAAAAACTTATAAATCTATATTAAATCAAACATCGGCTCACTTAACAGCAGAAGGAAAGAAGATTAAAAAAGGTGGGAATAAATACGCAGATATAATTCAAAATCTGTTTCCATCTGGGAGTGGACTATCTGTGAAACTACAAAAACATAATTTAGTGTACTGGAACGACCCCAACGAATTAGTCGTTCGTTTGCGATTACTTTTAGCTTCTAAAGCTGCTGGTAATACAGGTGTTTCAAACGAAATACTTTCAATTTTTGAAGAATTGCGTGAAGCAGGCTTAATAAAACGCATACCAAATGTCTAAACGAGATATAGCGAATGAACTACACAAACCTGCTAGAAAAAGTTATACAAGACGTATAGTTAATGTTTACGGGAAAAATGATCTATCATCTATGGCAAGCCGATCTGGTCGAAATGATACCGTATTCGAAAAAAAATAAAGGCTACAAATATATTCTATGTGTTATTGATTGTTTTACAAAGTTTGCTTGGGCGATACCATGAAAATCTAAAACTGCTAAAGAAGTATCCAGCTCAATGTCTAAAATACTGCATAAACGCACACCAAAACTATTACAGCTCGATAATGGTAAAGAATTTTACAATTCTACATTTGACGCGTTAATGTCTAAGTACAATATACATAAATATTCGACTTATAGTACTATGAAAGCGTGTATTGTAGAACGTTTTAATCGCACACTGAAAGAAAAAATGTTTAGAGAGTTTACGGCCCGAGGTTCACACGAATGGATTTCTATTTTACCTTCATTGATTGACGAATATAATAATTCAAAACATAGGACAATAGGAATGACACCAGTGCAAGCTGATACTAATCCTACGTCAGTGGAAATAATGCAACGTAAAATAATTAAACGAAAAAATAAATTTAACATAGGCGATAACGTCCGTATAAGCATATATAAAGGTGTGTTTACAAAAGGTTATTTGCCGAGCTGGTCTACGGAAATATTTAAAATTGTTAAAATCAACGAAACTCTACCTATTACTTATCAGCTACAAGATTATACTGGAAAACCGATTGCTGGTTGCTTTTATCCAGAAGAAATATTGAAAACAAACTATCCAAATGACTATTTAGTCGAAAAAATTATACGTAAGAAGGGGAATCAAATTTTTGTGAAATGGTTCGGGTTCGATAATACACACAATAGTTGGATAAATACAAGCGACATTAGAAAATAACTTCAGTCGAGCTACAGACATGAATGTGTTTGGTAGTACTCAGTCTGGTGAAACAAAAAAAAATATATCAAATCTCGAACAGTCGATCAAATCGTTTTCGTCTAAATTAGATAAAATCGAGCATTTACTCGAAGAAAATCATAAATCCGTACAAATTCAAGAAGAACAAGTAGAAACGATACAATTAACGTGTGTACAGATAGCTGAGCATATGACAAGAGGCGAAGTATCATTACAATCAATCAAAGAAAGTACAGAAGCGCTGAAAATCATAATACCAGCTATTCTGAGTCGTCTTAATACTATTGGAATAACCACCTCATAAGTGATCCAACTCAATTAGTTCCAGGTTTCGAATTCCCTCATGCAACATGGACTGCCCTAAACCGCGTAAGAACTGGACAGGGAAAGTGCAATTATTTGATGCACAAGTGGGGAATGGTGGACTCTCCACTCTGTAACTGTGGCCAGATCCAAACTATTAGGCACATTGTTGAGGAATGCCCGGAAACCAAGTTCAGTGGAGGAACATCAGGTCTACATAATGGCGACAAGGAAGCACTAGATTGGCTGTGTAATCTTTCCATACGCTTATAGCATTTAATAGTTGTCACTTTGTAGCTAGTTTATTTAATTTATCTAGTTTATTTTAGTTATTTATTTATATTTACCTGTTATCACTTTTATTTTATTTTATTTTATTTATTTACTTTATTCCGTTATTACTTTTTGCTGTACACCAATACCATGCCATATGCAATAAAAATTAATACTATTGAAACTTATTATAAAGACAAGCCATAATGTCTTCAGCCATCTTGGACATGCAATGTGTACTTGGTGTCAACAATAAATACATGATTAAAGAAATGTCTATAGTAGACACGGTTACATGGGCGACCCAGCACTGGATATTTAAACATTCAAAATCCATGGAGGATAACAAAAGTCGTAAAACCAACAAGTGGCTGGAACGCTATTATCATCAACTAGCTATAGAATACGGTGATATCGAGTATGAAGAACTCGGTAGAATATTGAATTCATTAAAATTCAGATGCATTTACGTCAAAGGTGAACAGAAAAAACAAGTTCTTATGGAGTATATACCACACGTCGCACTCATCAACATTGAAGACTTGGGCTGCCCTCGTTTAGATCAAATATGCGATGACGAAACTCTACCTTGCTGTATTTTTCATATGGAGTATAATCCTAAACAATGTACATTTTATAAAGTTTTTGATATAAGAAAATGGTTTATCAATAATTCTTAAAAATATAATAATAAACATAATAATATTTTAACATTGGTTTTTTATTTTACATAGGTAACCTAACATTTTCAATATATACATGGTATTTTACAATATAACAAAAATATATATGGTATTCTACAATATAACAAAAATATATGCATTAATCTATCTCAACTATAATTATATAACATGATAATATTTTCAATATACAACCAGACTATACAAATATATATACATAGTATTTACAAATTAGAAATATATGCAGTATTTTATTATTTAGACATGCATTCCCTAAGAAGTAATCTCATTAAATCTTTATCCGATTCCTCCCACTCACGCCCGGCAACGTCTACTGGAAATTCATGATCAGACCATTCAACAGTCTCCTCAGATTCAAGTTCGTCTTCCCTATAAAATTATAAATATAAGTAAAATAAATTAAAATATACAATTATTTTTTAACTCACTCTATAGAGTAGTGGCCGTGAGCCAAGGTATGTATTTTATCCTCAAGTATAACCCTTTTGTCATCGAAACTATTATAAGTTAATTTGCTTGATTTAATGGTCTTCAATTGATGTTTGAACGAGCGTATCGATACATTTTCGCCGGCTTCACCAAACAGACATCGATAATGGTCTTTAAAGTTCATATGGTTTTTTACCACATGTCCACGAATTCCTTTGGCCCTGATATTCTCCTTGCCATTGATCTTATATGCATAAGACTTGGCTCTGAGAGCACAAAACTCTGTCATTACTTCTGATTTTGTTTCATCGGAAAACAGGCCTGGAATTTTCTTTCTTTCGGCAATGTAACACGGATGATCTTGCGGTAAGTCAGATGTATCCATCCGATCGAGCAGGCTAGAATTATTCTCCAAGTCTTTATAAAAATCATCGGTATGGATATAGTATACCAGCGAATCTGTAATAATGTTATTTATTAATATATATATAATATATATACATGAGAGTAGTTTTAATATATTTACCTGTGTCTGTGTACATGAGCTCAATTCTGTCACCATAATGCGCCTTCATCACATTATAATGATAATCGTACATTAATGTTTTTGATATTTCTAGCACAGCAAAACCTGTTGAAAATAAATATATTAATATAAAAATGTAGATGTAAAGCTTAAAGTATATATATATACCTATATAAATAGGTTTACAAAAATCGATTATTTTATTTTCCAATGAGACAGCATTTAGATTCTCATTATATGTCGTGCAATATTTGAATGTTGAACGATTTATTAGCTTTTGTAAATGTTTTTCGCTAGACACAAGCTCCATTTTTAGTCTTTTTCTCATCGATTCCATGGTCTTGCCAAAAACTGCATTGTTTAGAAGTTTGAAAAATTCCTTCTCAAAATCGTTTGTTGCTTTTTTTCTCATTTCTGTATTCAACGCTATGTAGGACGCTAACCAAGGTGACTGATCAAACTGGACTACTCTATGAACCTAAAATAAAATAAAATTAATTTGTAAAATGTATTAAAAAAAAAAAAAAAAAAAACAAACCTTCTCGACTTTAAGCCCGTTGTCGATGGCTTGTTGCAGATTACGATGATGGATTATATAATTTTTCTTTGATTCTAATGTCACCATTAATTTTTTTACTTTTGAGCCTGATGGAATACTGCTCTGTGGAAGAAATGGTAAGTCGTTGTGCTGTTCATGCAGATTTTGTGGATAGGATATATCAACATCATATATCCGTCCTATGGGTGATGTCTCATCCAAATCATTTAACCCATCAAGTTTTGGTTCTACCCACTTGAACCCACCGTAAGGCATGTACTGTGACATCGCCCACCCGTAGAGATTATTACCTATAAAGTTTAAAATAAATAATAATAATTTAAAATAAATCAATTATACTTACAGTCTTGATAAACCAGCCAAGATTTAGGTTTTGTTGGATTGTAATCTGGGGTATTTTCATGATTAGCTTTGGCATACCTCATGCTAGCTTGAGTCAACCCACCTCGAATTCCTTTAAAACAGAAATATTATTATATTATATTCATAAAATAAGCTCTTAAAAATTTACCTTTTTCAATCATAAGCAGCATATCATAATCAGAGAGTAAGTCAAGCTTTATAGACGTGTATTTCAGCATACAGTCAAAACTAAAACCTGGAGCTGTATAGTAGAACGCTGGGTCCAGATGGTATGTAGTTAAACACAGGTCTCGGAAATTTTCAAATACGTCCGCCAGTAATAGAACGTCTATCTTCAGGTACAAGTCTGAATATTCTCCAAGTGTATGGCAGTTGAAGTGGTTCCATACTCATACTGCGTGTTCGTATTCTTCGTCATTTATATGTTCTTCAGTCAATGTACTATAAAAATCGTTTTTTTCTAGTAAATTCGATTCTTCGAGCTTGTTCCAACTATCAGTATATTCGTAAGGGTATACACCTTTACGTGTGACGAGCTGCATATCTCTGCGTGTGAATGCTCTTGTGGTTTCTCTGAATTTTTCGAACTCAGGTGTTATTAAATTGTCTGCAAGTGTTGATAATTTTGACGCCATGAAACGACATGAGTCTATGAAACGTATTGAAAAGCTGTTGTTGATATATTTTGAAAATGAAACGAATTTCTCCTCACTATTTGGTATTACAGAAATTGTCTTAGCGTCATATCAAAGCTCAGTTACAATGAAATGAGCATCATAATTGGATAAATTATGAAAGAAACATGGAACAAAATTTGGTGTTTGAACCTTGAGGTTGCAAGCATTACACAATGTTTGTCTGAATTTGCCTGATAAGTGGCAGTGATCTGCCACTTTATGATTTTCTGTAGAAAACCCGTTTTTACATAAATTACACGTTTTACATAATTCATGTGTGCGTCGTTGTTCTGAAGTCATGACTATAGGTGTGATGGTTTTGAGCAGTTTGTCTATTTTTTCGGCCATCTCAACAATACTATCAACAAAATGTTTAGAAACTTCTTGATCATTTTCACTTCCACGGTAAATTATTGGTGTTGTTGGTATATCAAATTTTTCAAGCAGTTCTTTGGGTACATCATTATCAGCTTTAACCAAAAAACCATAACTCATCGGCTTGTGTTTTTGATAGGCTGTTGTTTTATCGCCACATTTTTCGTTAGTTTTCACGAGTAAAGCTTCAAAATCGGCGTATATTACTATCGGATGTCTTTGAGTTTTTTTCCATGCGGTAAATTCAAGCTGCGAACCTGGCGCTGGCATCTGAGGTAAAATAGGTTTGTGTGTTCCGCATATTAATTTGTGTTGTTCAAACCCCACCTGACCATTTAATTTAAATTTGTATTTTTGATCATCAAAACTGGTGAAACAACGTTTACAAAAAATAATTTGACCATTGTGGAGGGTTTTCTGCGAGCGAACGAGCCGAGACAAATTAGAGATGAATGTGTAGTGGCTTCTGTCTTCGTCTTTCGTCAACAGCAAGTCGAAATGATTAGATTTCTCATTTTGAACTAGTTTTAGTGGGAAAACTTCATATGTTGGATATTTTCGCGGCGGTTGAATTTTTTTTTCAAGTCCATAAACATTAACAGATATATCTGGATTATTTTTTTCAAATATTTTAACCTGATGTAGTGGTGTCGGGAATGTTAAACCAGAAAAAATATATTTTTCTTCATGCTGTCTATAATTTTCACCAACGCGATGCTTATTTAGTCCTTCAACATGCTTCGCTAGGATTGCCCACTTGAAGCACTGTTGATCTGTGTTTTGGGGGTTTATTACGGCACGTTTATTTTCAATCAGTTTTCAGTTCTATGGTGTTATTCGATGAGTAAAGACGTGTGCGTGTTCATTAATAATTGTTTTTACTAACGTGTTATAATATGACGTTGTGTCCTAAGTGTCAAATATCTATCGCTCGTAAAGAAGACAGTGTACAATGTGCTACATGTAATACGGTAACACATATGAAATGCTCAAAAATGGATAAAGATAGTCTTGAATATCTTAAAAGTATTGGCCAAAAATACAATTGTGATGAGTGTGTCAGCCAATCAAAAAATGGACGACATGATGATACCCCGATCAAAGTCAATACCAAAACAAAAGAAAAAATGCTACCTTCAACATTGGAAATAGATACTAAATCAATAGGCTAGATGAGGTACTGAGAAACCAAGTAACTACTAATAATACATTAGAAACTCTTAGCAATCGTATCATTGAACTAGAAAAATCATTGAAAGAAAAAGATAAAGTAATTCAAAGTCTGGAATATAAGATTAATACTTTGGAGCAAAATGAGAAATCCTCTTATGTCGAAATTAGTGGCGTTCAAAAGGAAAAAGAAGAAAATGTTGAAAACTTAGTTCATGAAATTGCAGGAGTGTTATGAATCGATCTTAACTTGTTTGATATTGAAAATGCGTATCGTAAACCTTCAATCCGAAATATAGATAAGCCTTTGATAATTATTGAACTGGCTTCAAGGAGAAAACGAGATGAATTTATTAAGAAACGAGGAAAAATCGAATATAAAAGTCAACGAATCTATATAAACGAAAGTCTTACGGCATTCAATAAAAAATTATTCTGGGAATCTAGAATGAAAGGTAAAGAACTGGGCTATCGCTTCATCTGGACAAGTCATGGCAGGATATATTGCAAAAAAGATGAACAGGGCAAAAAGATACAAGTAAAATGTTTGGAAGATCTAAATTTTTTATAATATACTTTAACTACAGCATAATATTTTTTACCTTAAAATTACACATAATTTACACACTGTGGAATTATTATCATATACATTCTAAGATTCCATCAACAGGAATTTATTATAACTTTTATCTCTTATACTTTAATAATATTATTCACGGGTATACATTAATTTTTGGGAATTTTAATTATACGCAAATAATTCATATAATATCATATACACACTATAATATGAACTATTTAATCGGGTCAAGCGATTTAACTTATGTTGCAAATAATCAAAATATTGTGCTGATTAGTCAGTCATCACTTCTACTTATTGTTTTTGTTATAAACACACTTTCTCCACACTGCCTCATCATCATAATCGTAAAAAATAATAATATCATTGGTATAGACTCTGATTCTATTTTCACTGCGTCAATATAATAAATGATTGAAAAAAACTTAGATTTCATAGACTCGTACATCACAATCAATGATGGAAATATAGTTAATTTAGATTTGTATGAATATTTGATGGGTATAGAAAATAACGAATTTAACGTATTACATATGAATATCAGGTCATATAATCGAAATATAGATGAGTTTTTGTGCATGATAAATGACTCAATTAATTGCTTAGACATAATTATTCTTAGTGAAACTTGGAACAGCACGGGGTTTACCCCCCAAAATATAATCGGGTTTTCAAGTTACAAAAGTGAAAATAATCTTAATCAAAACGATGGAGTACTAATATATACGAACAATAAACATAATATATCTATTAATCAACTGCAATTGTTCTCTGAAGCTAGTTGTATAAAAATAAACTTAAATGTAAATAATAAACCAATTACAATTATAGCCGCATATCGCTCACCACAATCTAATATAAACATTTTCCTATCTGAACTATCTACCTTAATGACTTCAGGTCATATTCACAATAGTTGTATATGGATTGGCGATATTAATATTGACATATTAGAAAAAAATACTTCTCTTACAACCGAAAACTATTTAAATATACTATCATCAAATGGTTTTACTTCCCAAATCTGTACGCATACTAGAGTGGGCTACGATACTAGATCATGTATTGATCACATATTTAGTAGAAATATTAATCTTAATCCTGCAGTAATTAAAACCAGTATAACAGACCATTACACAATTATAGGTAGTATAAAAAACGTACAAATTAATAAAAAACACATAGATAATTACTCAAATACAATATCTTATATTGATTATAATAAGGTAGTGAAATTGTTATCTTGTATCGAATGGACTGGATTATATGAAACCAATAATGCTTATACTGCATTAGACATATTTAATAAAACTATACTAGACACTATCAACAATTGTATTGTATCAAATCATATTTCAAAAAATAAACATCGTAAAATAAAACCATGGATTACCAGTGGTCTTGTAAGATCAATAAAAAATAGAGATAAAATTAATTTGAAAATTAAAAAGGATACATCTAATCTTAAATTAATAAATTATTACAAAACATATAGAAATAAATTAACGATACTTATTCGAAAGGCAAAAGAACAATATTATACCAATAAAATAGAAACTTGTAAAGGTAATGGACGAGATATCTGGCAAGTGATCAATGAACTAACAGGGAGAAAAATTAATTCTGCAGGGCTTCCAATTAATGAAATAATAGAAGTAAAATATCCTACTATTACACCTAAAGACTACTTAAACATAGTGAATTCATATTTTGCAACAACAGGAAGTAGATTAGTAGAACACAATTTTCCCAGTAGTACAAACAGTACTCAATATCCTAATTTTAAAAAAGGAATAAATACTAATAACATATTAAACTCAAACCCCGTCTTCAATTTAAATACCATTAGTACTTATGAAGTAACCAATATCTTAAATAATTTGAATAATAATTCGGCACCTGGAGCTGATGGTTATACAGCATCATTTTTTAAACAAATAGGAGACAATGTGATATTTCCTATGACCCACATAATAAACTGTAGTATAACAAACGGTATAGTACCTGATGAACTGAAAGTAGCGAGAATTGTACCAATTCATAAAAAAGGAGATAAAACAGATTTTATTAATTATAGACCTATATCAATAGTAGGAATTTTAGCTAAAATCCTTGAAAAAATAATTAAAAATCAACTATTAAATTACTTGGAGAAAAATAAAATAATATATCATGGACAATACGGCTTTAGAAAAAAATTAGGTACAGAAGACGCATTAATTGATATAAATAACTTTCTACATAACAAAAGGGATGGTAAAAAAAAATTCTAATTACGTTCTTGGACTTAGAAAAAGCATTCGACTCAATTAGTAGACAATTATTACTCAACAAGTTAAAAGAATTAGGCTTTGATGAAAATACATTAAAATGGTTCATCAGTTATCTTAGTAATAGACAACAACTAACCACCATCGGATCTAATCATAGTGATTTTTGCTATGTCAAAGATTATGGAGTTACTCAAGGTACATCATTAGGCCTCATATTGTTTTTACTATATATTAATTCTGTACCTGCATCATTATTAAAAGGAAAATTATTCATGTTTGCTGATAATATAGCACTAGTTAATTTCGAAGATAATTGGGAAAAATTAAAACAAACCGTCGAAATAGATTTACGGTGTATGTACGACTGGATGAAAAAAAACCTATTATCAATTAATATAAATAAATCGGTCTGCATGCCAATAGTTACAACGCGTTCACAGCTTCCTGTTGGATACAGCTTCATAATACATAGTTGTGGAACAGGCACGATAAATTGCATTTGTAAACCACTTAAAATGGTTCTATCATTCAAATATTTAGGAATAACAATAGATTTTAATTTAAAATGGTCTGAACATATCCAAAATATAAAAAATAAAATAAGGAGCTTAACTGCTTTATTCTACAAAATTCGATTTCTTAATAAATCAATCATAAGACAAATATACATGGCATTATGTAATTCAATACTACTATACGGTATAACATGTTGGGGAGGCTCTAATAGAACAGGCATAAATACATTACATATCACTCAGAAAATGATAATAAAAGTAGCGTACTCCTTGCCATTAAAATACCCGTCAGGTGAATTATTCAAACATACAAATATATTACCTATCTATAAATTATACATTAGACAAATTTTAATAAAATCTATACAAAACAACACACTAAATGCTTTAGAAATAATAGACAGAAGAACAGGTAAATACATTAAACCGTCATATATGTTTTTAACAAATTCAAGAAACTCCCCCTATCACATGGGTAAAGCTATATTCAACAATTTAAGTAACGATGCGAAGAGTCTAATAACAAGTTTATGTAAAAACCAACCAAATAATACCAATGATACAGTTAATAAAAATCAAATAAAAAAGGCTATAAATAAAATAGTTAATGAACTAGATGAGAATGTGTGTATAAGTGAAATTTTAAAAAGTGAATATGTATAATAATTATAATATCTTATCAGAATGTGTATATGTTAAATGTTTTACTAAAATATATTCCACTAAATTTTTTACTACTGTATAATATTGATTAATTAAGTCATATCTTTAATTGTATAAGTATCTTTCTTTTTAAATTTTTTTTATCTTTATTATTATAAGAATTTTAATTTATATGAACTCCGTATACCAGATACGAGCTTAGCTCAGTTGGTATACGTATCAGCCATTGTTAATGTATTCTTAATGTAATAATTTACTAATAGTATCATATAATTGTAATTAAACTTGGCTGAAATAAATAAATAAAAAATAAATAAATCATATTTGGTAGTGGAATGTAGGATGATCCAGCCATAGGTGTATATTTATATACGCCTAATAGTAAACCGTCTATATTTTGTAATATGAATCCGCTTCCCTTGGATGCATATATGTCTTGCTCCGACATTAATTTTAAAAATGATTCTTCGACAATTTCTCGTACCCCGGTATCAGAAAAAATTGCTATAGCCGAGGTCTTAAACGCACGATTTTCCGACGAATTTTCCACGTTTGGACGGTTGTATGTTGCCTCTAGCTTCAAATTAAACTTGATGGGGTATTTAGATGCAATCGACTTGAGTAACTCTATCAGCTCAAATTTTATTGATAAGAGAAAACTGTTGTAGTTTTCAAAATTACTGATATTTTTGGCGTAGTACCATACGATTTTTTCTTTGCCGAAGATGAGATTCCTAAAAAGCCTGGAGAATTAACAAGAAGTAGACGTGCTTTTTTTGTTTTAACAGCCAATAGAGTGTTTGCTGAAGAAATACGCTTTCCGTTACTTTCGGTGGTATAAGAATCTATAGAAAAAAAAACCTAATTAGCATCGTGTATAATTATGCGCTAACAAGTTAATTTAATAAATACAGTCCGGTCAACTAGCCGTTGATTATAGTGAGTTAAAAAAAAAAAACACATACCTTGGATATCAAACAGTCCAAGATTTTCAACGTTATCAAGCACTTCCAAGCACATCTCGTCGTCATCATCGTTGACTGCTGATGTACCGGCTGGGATATCGGGTACAAATATTCTAGGAGCTATTTCTTTTTCATCAGGTGTCCGGACGCGAACATAATCTACATAATTAATAAAACGTAAATTAAATATTGAGGAAAATAAATAAATCTTACTTGTCGTATTGCATAGTCCAGCACTTTCATCATTCCCATCGTTAAAATCATTGAACGGTATATTATTCGTATCTTTAGGCTGTAATCCTGATGGCTGATCTGTTCTATTCGGGGCGATCTCTACTTCACATCGTTGTACATCTTGTACTTGTGGTGCGATTATTGTATTATCGCGTCGTACATGGTTGTGAGTGTTTTTCATATGGCGAACAAGGTTCGACTGGTAACTAAATGATTTAGTACATTGCAAGCACGGAAAACAGACTTTATCGTGCGTTTTTTCATGTCTCTTCAAATTGTCCTTACGCGTAAACGTAGATACACATTTTACACATTTATACATTATGAAAAGTATAAAATAAAAATTCACTAATAAAATGTAAAGACGTTTCGGAACGAAAAATAAGTGCGCGATGGTTTAAGACTGAC
This sequence comes from Schizaphis graminum, assembly GCA_020882235.1. NCBI lineage: Eukaryota > Metazoa > Arthropoda > Insecta > Hemiptera > Aphididae > Schizaphis > Schizaphis graminum. Next base: position 24,950,552 of record CM037036.1, read on the forward strand.
GACGTACTAAAAGATTGTTGTCTCTTTCAGAATATCGTATGAAGGTACGGTTTCCCTGCAGCGTTCAGACGCCGCGTCAAGACGCGTTATGAGTCGGCGCCACCTCGTAAAGACGAGCAGTTAGTGTGAATTTCTATAGAGTCATTTAGTTTATTAAATAAGGTGTATCTTATTGTCAACCCGACGCCAAACGTAGGGGGTGGCGACGGTAGAGTTTTTGCAAGGTATTGTGTGATTATCGATGAATTGAATATGGATCTGTGATGGTTTAAGGATATACATTATGAGTCGGCGCCATCCTGACGACATGAGTGAATATGGCATTTTAGACACAAAAGTATATCAGTTATTAATGTGTGTGTGTGTGTGTGTGTGTGTGTGTTATTCACTAATAGGCATTTTAATATCATAAGTGTGCGACAAAGACGTGAATCAGTTTGGCACATTAAGCAGATGGCTAAAATGGGTATTAATTTAGAAAACATCTATACGGGCCATTGTGGTCAAATGTTTCCTATTATGGCGTATTCATCGATATTATTTGTGTACGCAGCTGCAAGTTATTAGTATCCTAATGATATTATAATATGACTAGTATACTGTGGTTTAAACATTTTTAAATTTATTTATAATATGTTCAAACTCTGGTTAAATAGGTAAGAATAACCATAGCACAGTATATGGCGGGGTGGCCTAGTGGTAGATCAAACCTCACGGGGGAAGATAAGTCCGGGTTCGATACCCGATTAGTTATTTTGCAGTTTTTCCACGACAACGGAAATAATTTGATAAAATATGATAAGTGATAACAAATGATATGATAACTGATAACAATTGATAACTAATTAGAATAACATAAAATATGATAAGTGATAACGATGTATGATAACTGATAACAATAGATAACTGATTAGAATAACAGCGGTATACGTATGTCACACACGTACGCGATCGGATTTCGTGGTGGGGGCAAAACCGGTGGCGGGATGAGTGGCGGGATGAGCGGTGGCGGGTCAGGTAATATACATCACGTACGAAGCGGATCGGGCGGCGGCGGCGGCGATGGAATGAGGATGAGGATGAGTGATGAGGATGAGGATGAGTGATGAAGGATGAGGATGAGTGATGAGGGATGAGTGATGAGGATGAGGTTCTTGAACTCTCTTTTTCATACTACTTATACCATATGTATATTTACCAATTACTATATTTGATAACATTTCCAAAATATTTTGACTCGTTTCTAATAGTTGATTACGAACATTCTAAATTTTAAAATTTAAGATTCTGAGCGGAACAACGAATGTATTGGTTTTACAATTATGGTTTTTTTTTTATGAGGGGGAGGTCAAAATTTTAATTTTCCAATACCTAGTATTCAAAAGCGCTCAGAAAAACAAAATAAAAATAAAGTAAAAATGGGAATTTTTATGCAAAATGGGTTGATAAAATCGTTTTTTATTTTTGGTGTAACTATAAAACAAATGATCATAAATACATAAATTTTTCACTAAATGTTTATACTAGTCTTTTCTATACATGAAAAATTTTTCATTTTTCATTTGATTTGTTATAATATTCAAAATCCGGTCACTTTTTTATAAGCATTTCAAGTTAAAATATTAACAAAATACGTAATAAAGAAAAAAATTTGCAAATTATTTTGAGCTATAAACTCATTAAAAATGTTCTTTTTAAATCTGAGATTTTAAAATGTAATACAAGATTTCTCATAAGTTTGTCTACCTTTACCATAAAAAAAAAAAAAATGTTTACAAGAAAGAGTCACTTTAAGTTTTTATGAGGGTATGAAGTTCATATTATTACAACATTGGATATTTCACTCGATTTCTCATATAGGGATTTTCTTATTTTGTTGCATTTCAAAAACGAATAACTGTAAATACATAACATTTTCACTATTCACTAATCAAAACTTTTTAAAATGTTGCTAATATTTTTTTAGGAGATTAAATTATCGTACACAAATTGTTTCATATCACTTATAAGTTACAACATAAAATACGCAACATTTTTACTAAAAAATCTATTTAATCGTAATAAAATTATTATTTTACATGTATTTTAAAAAGTAATTAAGTTAGAAATATAAATCGAGTTATGGTGTTTAATAATTTTTATGCTTATTCTATTGGTTTATATTTTTAAGCAAACAGGAGCTTTAATTAAAAAATAGGTTTGCGACTTGCGGCTAGTAGCGAGCCAGCGCACCGTATAGAATTCACGGGCGACAATTTACGTAACGGCCTGTAATGATGGGAAACGCTCTGAACGACCGTCCGTGAAATAATAATGTACCTCTCCCGCGATGACAACACGCGGACCCCGTCACGTACACGATGGGCGTAGTTACGGCCTACCGCGACGGCGGCGATATGGAATTCAACGCCATCTCTTGAGCGTTGTATACGTTTCATTTTTACCACGACGGCCTCTTAAATATGTAACTTAGTACATATTTTTTAAAATATATAGTTTTATAATAACTACCTATTTTTTAAATATTGTGTATACCAATTGCATCTAATGACTACTAGTAATGAGTATTCAGTAATAATATTATAAAAAATAAATTATAATAGTTAACTGTGTACTTATTGTGTTATGATGAACAAAAATATTGCAGACAACTCTTGTTCCATGGAAACAATTACCATTGGCAGTTTATCAAAATACTCCCCTGCAGCTATTGAAGGTACATTTTAGTTCTATTAAGTTGATGTATTATTTAATTAGTATTATTTTGTTTTAATAGTTGACTTGGTCGACACCAGTCTTGTAAGTTTGAATGAACAAAATGAAATAATTGAGCACCCAGTATATGATGAAAGTAGTGAATTTCCAGTTACAACTATAGATTTAAGTGATCCGGGTTGTTGGCCTGATCTGTCAGATAAGTTGAGAATATTAATTGTAGAAAAAAAACCCTTCCATGTAGACAGAAATTATAATTTTCCATTAAATTATGAACGTAGGAGTTTCGAAGGAAAATGGTTTTATAAAACTATTAAAAATGGTGAAAAGATTCGGAGGCAATGGCTCGTATATAGCATTTCAAAAGATGCTATTTATTGTTTTCCCTGTTTACTTTTTTCAAATAAGAACAAGATTAGGACATCTTCATTTTGGGACGGTGGCTTTTCCGATTGGAAACATTTAAATCCCCGAATTGGGGAACATGAAAATAGTGATTACCATTCGAATTGTGTAAATGATTGGAAGGAATTCGAAAAAAGATTGGAAGATGGAAAAATCATCGACGATGAGTTACAACAAATTATCCAAAATGAAAAAAATAAATGGCGTCATATTTTGAAGATTGTTACTCGAATCATCTTGTTTTGTTCAAATAATAATTTACCACTTAGAGGTTCATCGGAAAAAATGTATAATCAAAATTGTGAAATATTTTTAAATTTAATTGAATTGGTTAGCCATTATGATACCATATTGCTTGATCACATAAAATGTATTAATAGTTGTTCCAGTAAAAATAAACTTAGTTATTTTTCTCCAACAATACAAAACGAATTAATTATACTTTTAGGGAAAAAAGTAAAAAACGAAGCATTAGATAGGATAGATAGGATTAAAAGAGCAAAATACTTTTCTATACTTTTTGATTGTACGCCTGACGTATCTCATAAAGAACAGTTAACAGAAATAATTCAATACGTACGTATTATTGATAAAAAAGTTACAATTGAGGAGACGTTTATTGACTTTATAGCTACACAGGAAAAAAAGGGTGTTAGGTTAGCTGGTGAAATAACAAAAAAAATGTTTGATGATGGATTAAATATTAATGATTGTTGAGGCCAAGGCTTCGATAATAGTTCTAATATGGCTGGCATTTATAATGGTGTGCAAGCTCATATTTTACAAAAAAATAGATTGGCCGTGTTTGTTCCGTGTGCTGCACACATTCTGAATTTGGTTGGCGTACACGCAGCAGATACATCTCCAACTATCACTACATTTTTTGGAATAGTCCAAAAAGTATATACTGATTTTTCTGGATCTACATCAAGATGGGAAAAGTTAAAGAGTGTAATAAATGTTACCTTAAAATCACATTGTGATACACGCTGGTCTACAAAAAAACAAGCAGTTTCAGCTCTTAAAAATAATTTAGAAAGCATTTTTAAATTATTAAAAACTCTAAGCGCTGATATTACTCTTAACCACGATACGAGAGATGGTGCTAAAAATTTAATTTGTCAAATTAATTTAAAATTTATATGCTTGATAAACTTTGGAATGACGTTTTGAGTTAAATTGATCATGTCAATATTTTATTACAATAAAAGAATCAAACAATAGGTGTTGCATGCAGCTTAGTCCAAATGGACTAATTCTATCAATTGAAGAAATCAGAAAAATTGGATTTAATAATTCATTAGATGAAGTGAAACGTAAGGCAAAATGTCTATATATTTTATCAGAATTTAAAGATAAACGTAAACGTAAGATTCCAAGGAAGGATTCATGTGAAGCCGACGATGAAGGAACAGTATCAGATGAAAATAACTTAAGAATCCAGTATTTTCAATCGTTAGACTCAATTTTAACAAGTTTAAGGTGGAGATTTGAAAAAATGTCAGAAATTAAATCAGAATTTCAATTTTTAACTGGAAATTGTTTAAAGATTATGCCATCCGATGAAATTAAAAGTTGGGTTAATGATTTGGCTCTTAAATATGAACACGATATAGATGGTCCTGAATTATTTTTAGAAATTTAAAATTTAAATTTCAAGCATCTAAATTAATGTGTTCATTTCAGTCTACCACACAACTAGATTTACTAAAATGTATACATCACTATACACTCTAAGATTTCTATCCTAATCTTGAAGTGGCATTAAGAATATTTTTAACTATTCCAGTCACCACAGCTACGTGTGAAAGAAGCTTAAAATCGTCTAACAAGTATGGCAATTTTGTTTGAAAAAAGTTTGGTTGACCAAATATCATTTGATGATGTTATAGATGACTTTGCAGCAATAAAGGCAAGAAAAGTTAAATTTTAAAAAGTTATAGTTAAATCAATGTAATAAGGTAAACATTTTTATATTTGATAAAATAATAGGATTTTTGTTTAAGTTTGTTATTATTATTTAATTATAATACAAAATAGAGCAATTTTTATAATAATAAAATAAATATAATGTACTTGTGCTACAATCAACAGAGCGTTTTTTTTTTAATAATGAGCATGGTAGTTGAAAAAAATTGTATGTGGGGGGGGGGCGCAAATTTGGTTTTCTGCCAGGGGCGTTACTGGTTCTTGATACGGCCCTGGCAACGATATCGATAATTCGATACGATATCGATATCGTGACAAATTTCCGACATCGATATCGTTATTGTATTGTATGATATATCATGATATCGAAAATAATACTTTTCAGGGAAAATACATGGTATTTACTATTTGACATTTGTAGGTTTTAAGCTACAATAAATTAATAAATAATAATAGCCATTAACTGATAACATTTGATGCACGTGTTCCGGTGAAATGTCAATTATTGTACACTATTAATAATCCATTATAATGTTATCTTAAAAGGAATATTTTATTATTTTGATGACTTTTAAGAGGAACTTCTATACCGTATAGTACCACTGGATATTCCATAATCGGGTACACACGAATTGCGTACCAAAACAGGTAAACGTACCTTTTTGAACGAATTGCGTCCCGGACCTTTTCATCTACGGTTGATTATTGTAAGGGGTTCTTAAAGTGATATTGCCATAATAAAGATATGTCAAGTTATATAAAAAAATGTAAATTTAATAATTGTAAAAATATAATAATATCATAATAATATAAATTATAAGTCATAATAACATACTTATTTATAAAAAAAAATTAAAATTGAATTGTAAAAATATAATTATATAATTTTTTGTATTTATATTTATTGGCTAATGTATTAACATAGTCGTTAATTGTAATCTCATTATTGTTTAATTGTTTAATTTTATTTTCTATAAATAGTATTCTTTGTCTTATTGCTTTTCTAGGTACTCGTTGTTTTTCTAGACTACTTCTTATTAATATTGTGGTATCAGTTTGCATATTTTTTAAAACTTCTATAAATTTATATATATTCGGGTGAGGAGAATCAAAACATTTTTTAAATTTCGAATGAAAAGATTCGCATGCATTATGCATATTTTGTTGTTCTTTGTGAACTACAACTTTTTTCTGCCCACAATTCTGGAGGAAATATTGAATTTTCACTTATGTATGTATCTACTAAATAGTTTGCAAATTCTATAATTTTGTTTTCGTTTGGTTGAATAACAGACATTTCAAACGAAAAAAAATCTCCAACCTCGTGTGGTTCTAGGAAAGATAAACCAAACGTCAGTGTTAAGTACTTGCTTATTTCATTATTTAGAATATAGTCTGAAGCCAAGCCTAGTTCTTGTATTTTTCTCCACCAAGATTGGCCGAGATGAAATCGACAACCTCTTATTAAGGTTGTTGGCCATATTCTATTAATGGCATTATGTATTGCTTTTTCAAAATCCACGTAAATTATTTTTGGAGTAAATGTGGGATTTATTTTGGTTATTTCGTGATTAATTGCTTTAAATGCTTCAAAGTAACTTAATGTTTGCTTATCTTTTAATAAAAAAAAATACAAGTGGAATATAAAAACCATTATGTAATCCGTGAATTGTGAATAACTGACAGAAAAATTTAGTACAATAATCAAAAGTACCATCTACGTAAAATACACTTATTTTACTAAAAAAGCTCAAGTTAGATTGACATGAAAACATAACTATCCCATTGTCAGAGTTATTAAATATTACAAATTGTTCGTTACTTATAGTTTTAATTTCTATACCGTTTAAAATAGAATGAACCTCATTTATATTATTTGGTAATTGAGGGTAACTGGTTCTACGTGCATAATGCATATTATTTTTTATATATGTAACATCAGTTAATGTTAGTGTGGGCACGTTTTCTTTTTTTAATTGTGTATGAAATAATTTACTTGGTCGTTCTGATACGTCTGTAATCGCTTTACGTTTTAAACTATAACTAAATTTTTGGCGATTCAGAATATTTACTTCTATTTTGTCGTGATTGTGAATTAAATTACTGGCACTAACCTTTATTTTATCTTCAGCATCTATTCGTAAAAAAGCTCTGCAGTTTTTATTTGTACACCTCCATCTAATATCTCCATTTGAGTAATTTTTGTGACAACCAAATTTAAAATCATTAATAACTTTTAATATTTCACCTTTTTCACTTAACATTGTTGACATAATAAGTTCATTTTCCATTTTAATAAAAAGTTTTAACTAATAATATTATCAATAAGTAAATTTAATATTGAACACAGTGCATATGGTTGCAGAGAATCAAGAAAGAGTCAAGAAGAGTCAAAAACACACTGCAGTAAAGTCACAGACCACAGTCAGCACAATCTTGTCATTGTCTTGTCAATATTTATTATTTTATAATATTTATTTTACAAATAGACGGAATAATGCTTTGGGAATCTTGATAAACTTGAGGTCATTGGACTATATTTTTATAGATTAGATTATTAGATTAGACTGTCAGTACACACGGCGTATTTTATCGCGTTGTCCATCGAACTAAAAAGCATTGGTTTATTTTTAATAAACGCCGCGGAATACGCAGCGTTTGAAACGCGGCAATTACGCCATGTATAGCTCCGGCCCAAAAGTACAAACCACTAAAAACAAGTTTTCATTTAACATTATTATGTTAATGATAAATATTTAATTATTATTATTGGTTTTTTTTTTTTTAATTTAAAAATATCAAAATCAAATATAATTTTGGAAACCACTGGAAAGCTCAAAAACAATGTTAACTTAAAAGGTAACACGAATTGCGTCCGGCACGCAATTCGTTCAAAAAGGTTCGTCTACCTGTTTTGGTACGCAATTCGTGTGCACCGCCATAATCAACAGTCTAATTTGTGTCGTTGGTGGGTCGTTACTCGTTACGTACTCCGTTGATCGTTATATTTCTGTCATTTATCCTACAGTGATAATTATTTTCAAATTACAACATTATTTTTAGTGATGAGTGAATTAAAATTGGTGCCTCTACCTGGGGCTAGGAGTGTTATTTGGGAAAAATTTGGATTTCTAATTAATGATAGTGGTGTTATATTAGATAAAAAAAAAAGTATTCTGTCGAGCGTGTAAGAGGTCAATTGTTTATAGTGGTAATACATCGAATTTAAATTCACATTTACAACAGTGTTTAAGTGTGAAACCAAAAAATAAAACTAGCAGTATTGCGACATATTTCAAAGGACCATCAGCAAAACTACCTCTTAATAGTAAAAGAAACAAGGAACTTACAAAAGGTTTGATAAAGTGTATAGTTAAAAATCTAAGACACTTGAATATAGTAGAAGGAGAAGGCTTACGTGAATTTTTGGATTTAGGTATTCCCGAGTACACTGGACCTAGTAGACGAACAATATCACGGTTAATTGATCATGCAGCACTTTTGGAAAGGGATAATTTTAAGAAGTATTTAAAAAATATTTCTGATATTAGTTTGACTATCGATTTTTGGACTTCTAATTCAAATAACAGTTATTTAGGTGTAACTTGTCATTTTATTGACAGCTGGTCCTTACATTCACGAGTTTTGGAAGTCACTGAAGTACCCGAATCACAAACTTCTATAAATGTAGGAAGCAATTTAAAATCCGTTCTTAAAACCTGGGATATTGAAAATAAAGTGGTGGCTTTTGTTTTTGATAATGCTGCGAATATGGTTAAAGCGATTAATGATATGGATAAATTTAATCTGGTAAGGTGCACAGCTCATTCAATTCAACTATCTGTAAATGCTGGTCTTAAAATTAATGTTACCAAAGAATTGATTAATAAGTTAAGAAAGATAGTTGGATACTTTAATATAAGTTCGTCAGCTCAAAGTGAATTAGAAATGGAACAAGTGAAACATGGAGAACCACAAAATAAATTAGTGCAAGATTGTGTCACAAGATGGAACTCTACATGCAATACGATAGAAAGTGTAATAAAACATAGATACTCAATCAATTCCGTCATATCTAAAAATAAGAAAACTGACGAATGGTTCATTACATCAGCAGAAGTACAAAATTTAAAAGATTTGGTTAAAGTTTTAGAGCCTTTCAAGTCTGTAACTTATACACTCGGCGGAGACAAATACGTAACGGCATCCGAAGCAAGCCGTCTGATTAAAAGTCTTCTTAGTATAGTTCAAGCATGTGAGACCGATTCTAACTTTATAAAGATAGTTAAATTGAGTAAACTACAAGATTTGAAAATTAGACGAGAAATGATGAGTCCAGTTTTATTTAAAGTAGCTGCGTTAGATCCTAGATTTCGCGAACTAAAATTCATATCCGACGAGCAAAAAAAGTTGATTTGAAATTGAAATTTGTGAAATGAATCCACAGAGCCAAGAAATTAGAAATGATCAAAATAAAGCAAATGAAATAGAAAATGTTATTAGCTCAAGTTAAAATATTCCACCTACCAAAAAAATGCGTTCGTTAATGGCTGACAGCGTTGATGAAGACGAATTTTCGATTGGTTTTGAAACTCCAAAAACAGCATCAATACAACTAAAAAACTACAAGAATATGACTAAAAAATTTCATCGTGACGAAGATCCACTTAAATGGTGGAAAGAAAATTCAAATGTATATCCAGAAGTCTCAAAATTGGCAAAAAAATACTTGTCGATAGTCGCAACTAGTGTCCCATGTGAACGTCTGTTTAGTGAGGCTGGCAATATAACTTCAAAGAAAAGAAGTAGACTATCTCCAGATATAGTTAATAATCTTCTCTTTTTGAACTCTTGTTATAAATCCACTAGGACGTCAGACCACACTTTGGTAAGAACATACATTTTAATTTTTCAAATTTGAATTCAAGACAATATTAAAATAATTATGAATTTATTTTCTAGGATACAGCTATCAGCCTATCACAGTTGAACACATTTAAGGAGAAGTCAAAAAGGGTTAATATAAAACATAAAAATGTAAAACAAATGTAACAAAATGTATAACAAATTTATTATAAATAAAAATAAGTAAGTAATAAGTAATAACTTATAAGTATGTATAATAATAAATAATAAATATTAATTAGCTTAATAATAAATACGAAAAGTTTTTTTTAATTGTTTAGGTAAACATAAAATTATATTTATGATACGATATCGATATCGTAGAAATAACAATATCGCGATACAATATCGGAAAAATCTGAACGATATCGATACAGAAAACTATACGTTGCCCAACACTACTGTTCACTTATATCAATATTTAAAGGAAGTATATATATCATACATTTTTTTTTTGAACATATGTTTTCTTTGGAAAATCAAGATTGGAAATGATATCTGTAATTTTTACCACTGAAACATCTCCATCAATAGTTTTAAAATGTTTTTTAGATCCACCAACTGATTTTAGACCCTGAACTTTAAATCTAGTTTTCAGAATACTTTTAACCATACACACATATTTAAAAACTTGATTTTTAGTTGTCAAATTATTTCCAAAGAAATTGACTAAGACAAATGAATTTGTGTTAATTTGTGTAACCTCCTTCTCTATGTTTATATCAATTATATCATTTTCTGTTATATGGACATCTGAAGCTGAACTACTTGGATTTCTACAGTCTTGATCTTCTATAATACCATCACTATATGAACTATCATTATTAGTTAAATCATTTGTATCGGAATCGGAGTCATCAGAAGAACTAAAAATTTTACCTTCATTACATTCATCATCAGTTTCAAGATTGTTAGTATCTTCATTTTCCATTAAGTGATCCAAGTTAATTTTACTTTTATTTTTTTTTTTTGAGTTCTTTGATACTATTAATATTGCTTCTATGATAATGAGTAATATATGTCATTTTAGTTGCCCTTTCAGTAGTAAATTCTATTTCTACTTTTAGTGTAAATAGAGGAAAATGTGGAGAAAGACCGCTTGGTAGCAGCAGATGTTGGAGGGGTACTCAGTATTCTTACAGCTGTATTTTGCAGAGGGCTAATACAACAAAGACCTTTCCACCAGCTTATAGTTTTTGTAGACTTAGCAGAATCCCATATAAACTGATTTCCCCATATTCCACCGCTGCGAGATCTGAAATTTGAAAAATCTTCCATAATGTTCGGGTCATTATCTGAAAGCATGTTAATATAAGCAATTCCTTCCATTTCATAATCTATACTTAAAGGCAAATATTCTGTTTTTGGGTCCAGCAGATGAGCTGCCATATGAATAGGTTTTATTGCATACTGCTTACGTTTCATCATTTGTGATGTAATAAAAGTTTTTTCAAGCTCTGTCAACATTGCAGTATGTTCTAATACACTTTTAGTTGCCAACTCAATATCTTTAAAGCATGAATAATTTAAACTTAGAATAGATTCATCATTTTCCATCCTTATTACCCAAGTGACAATAGGACTTAAAATGCAAATGATGTACTCAATGTACAACCAAAATTCAGGTTCTAATAGCATACTTTTTAATTCAGTACCTAATAATTCTGACCCTTCTGTTAGAACAGCTAATGTTTGAAGACAAGATTTATTAATACTAATTGAATTTAACATTCTTAAATGTGATCCCCATCGAGTTTTAACTGGTAAATATAAAGATTTCTTTGATTGATATTCTGGTGAGTTTTGAATGTTGCGAAACATTTCTCCAAGGTGCTGACTTCTTTTAATAGCTTTTACAATTTTTTTAACATTTTGTATACACTGTTTCACTGATCTTAATTTAAGTATACCACAACATAATAAATGTAATGTATGGGACATACATCATATTGAAGATATATATGGATATTTTTTTTCAATTAATAATCCAGCTTTCTTACAATTACTGGCATTATCGGTTATGACACTTAAAAATTTTGTACTTCCGTATTATGTAAGAACTTTATCAATTTCTTCAAAAAGATATAAACCAGTATGAGCTTCTAACTTTGTTTCAACAGATTTAACAAAATAAGGAGTATGCGTCGAAATAATAAAATTAATAATCCCTTCATTTCTTAAATTAGACCATCCATCCAATTGAACTGATAAGAACTTCGAACTCCTTACTTGTAATTCAACAGCAGATTTTACTTCTTCATATTCTATATTTAGTAATCTACCAGACAACACTTTTCGTTGGGGAATTTTATAGGATGGTCTGTTTTCGAAAAAAGTTTACCCAAAGAGGATTTTCTACGATGGAGAATGGTGTTCCTGATGAAATTATAGCTCTAGCTATTAATCTGTCTAATTCATTCTATAAAAAGCGGGTAAGTGGGTATCGCTTTGCTGTATATTAGGGAGTGGGGTGGACCTCGGACTATGGTAGGTTAAATTTGAATGCAATGATAGGTATCATTGTATACGAAAAACGATTCTGAACGAAGATGATTTGTCAGTTTAGGATATATTATATTTAAATATTGTCATATATTCTATTTTCAAACAAATATTATAGTTACTATAATATGTTACTATAGTTACTTAATAGTATCTGTTTATTAATAAAAAAAGTATTTGGCAACATACGCATAATGAGAGTATGAAATTTAATTTAAATGTTGACATATTTCGTATAAATTCGAACTTTAAGCACTTATAAAAAAAAAATCGTGACTAACGATTTCGGATTTTTTTTTTATCACTTTAAGAAAAACTTATAAGAAACCTTGTATTAAATTTTCAAGATTTTTTGGCCACCCAAAAAATTTTTATCGGCATTTGAAGAAAAAAAACTTAGAAAAGTCGAAAATTTCAATTGTCTATAAGTAGCTTAAAAATGATCAAAATATTTTGAAAATTTAACTGTAAAGAGATAACCATAATATAAACATTTGGTGAAAATGTTACAATGATTCGTTTGTGAGTTACAGCAAAATCAAAAAATCGATTTTGTCGAAAAGTGATTTTTCGTAAAATTGCCGTTTTTGTCACCTTTTTTTTTGTTTTTCTCGATTTTTTTGAAAACTATTTGAAAATTTTACATTTGACCCCCCCCCCCCCCAAAGTACCAACTAGATGAATTTTCCTATTCAAAGAGGGGCTGAAGTCAAAAATCGGAGCATTATTACTGCTCCAAATGTTCTCGTCAGACAAAAAAAAAAACACACATCATTGTAAAATCAATACATTCATCACTCCGTTCAGAATCTAAAATGTAAAAAATAATTTGTTAGTGAAATTTCCAAGTTCTTAAGATAAATATTAAATAATATATTAAAATGTTTGATATTAATAATAAAATATTGAAAGTATAAATTTATTATAATATTATTTATAAATATTTTTCTTGGTATAATAATATTTTATTCTTAACACTTTAATTTAATGAAATTTAAATTTAAAAAACAATTTATAAACATCTGGAAATACTAAATTTATCAGACATACTATAAGAATATCAATAAATAAGTAAATAAATTAATTAAATATAATATGATTAATTTAAATATTTAAAAAATGTGTGCTCATACTTCATTACAAATATACCTAATTTATATTTTTTAATAATACCATTGATACAATTTTATATTACGTACTCTGGAAATAGTGTACTTAGGTTAGTAAAATATTTATAGTTGTGTACCTAGGTATGCAGAATAGTCATTTTTAATTTTAATCAACTACAATGTCTATAAAAATCATAATTATTAGTATTTTAAAAATAATTATATAGGTATTTATCATCATAATACCTTAGAGGAGTCATCCATTCTATCTATAAATGATTTCATTACATCAAATATAGGTACTGTTGTATTTTCATTTTTATTTAACATTTTGTTAGCATAGACTGCATCTAGCGAATCTATTTCTTGACTACTCAGCTGAGAATTATTCATGACAGTTTGCATCTAAGTTGCATTATATGTATAAGGTTACAACAATACAGATTTCAATTAATATGATACATTTAACAGGTATAATACTTACCACAACTTTGGGTTTGTTAAATATATTAAGTTCTCTTAATAAAGCCTTTCTGGTTTCATGTGGTATTTTACACAACTTACTGTTTGTCACTTTGTCAAATGTTTAGTCATTTTTGTGGGTATACAACTGTTCACAATATTTACAGTGGTAATTAACAATTTGTGGACAAAACATTGTCTGATTTTATTAAAAAATTGTACTTATATTCAAAATTGTTCACCTAAAACATTGTTGTAGGTTATAACTTTATATGAGATGAGATCTCATATTAAATCTCATGGCCGTAGGATGTCACCTCTTGAAAAACTAATATTTTGACCATTACCTTGAGATCTCAAACTAAATCTCACTATAAAATAGTATTTCAATTGAGATTTAACATTAAATCTCAAATAGAATTTTATTTATTTATAAAATAATACATTATTTGAAGAAAAAAAGGAATAATAATAATATTATGCAAATAATCTCTGAAAGTAGGTATTTATCTTATAAATTACAAAATAATAACCAAAAGCATAACTTTATTATGATAAAAATTATACAACAAATGAAAACATAACTTTAAAACTTTTATAATTAACAATAAAATAATATTCAAAAACAATTCATGTAGTTTATGTAATAAAAAATATAAATTACAAAAAATAACTAATAATAATAATAATAATAAAATAATATTAATATATTTTCTTTTATAGTACAATAAATATAAAATATATTTATGTAAATAATGATATAAAAAAATATTCTTATTTAAAACAGCTTGAATAAATTGCTGATCACTACTATCTAGTTATTTTGTAATTTTGTGATCCTTGATAAAACATTGTGTACAATAATATTTGTTACAAGCTAGGCATTTAGTTTGTACTTTAAGACTGTGAGACTGGGCGTATTTTCTTCCTTTTTCTGAGGAAATGACTGAGTAACATATAAAACATCTGCTTTTGTCAGTTTTTTCTAGTTGGTGTTTGAAAGTAGATGGATTTATAAAAATGGTTTTTTTTTTTATTAACTGTTCAACTAAAGAAGTTCGGAAATTAGTACCTAATTGACATATTTGAATTTACAACTTTATTAAATAACACAAGAGAGTTAACTACAGCTATATTTAAGAACCCATCTAAAGCTACTTTCCTGTACCTCTATAAGCTATGTCTAAGAGGGTTTGAGTAAGAACTCATTTGATCAATTGACGCCTTCCCTGTATTGTACTCGATCACTACCTTAGGTTTCTTTATAATTTTCCCCTTTATGTGTTGTTCAACCATTTCGCTGTTGTGTTTTGTGGATATCATGTATAAGTCCCGTTTATCCTTCCATTTTAACACTAACACATTTGAATCACTTCTCATTGATTCAACCTCTCCTTTTTTCAATTTTTTTTTAATTACTTGTTTTGGATTAGATTTTCTATTTGATCTTAAAGTGCCTACTAGATGTGTTTGTCTTGTTTTTCATTTTTCGGCTAGCTCAACACTCGAGTACCAATTATCCACGAATAAAGTTTTTCCACAATCAAAATAAGGATTTCCTACTTCCATAACAATTTTTGTTCCAACACTTTTTTCAATACTAGCCTCTTTGTCAGCATATACTTAAAGAGCAATGGTATAACATGGAGGAATACATAGTTTAAATTATTTTATATCGAATCTATCTCTCTTATTTTTTATATATAGCTTAAATAGTTACGTCATGTACGCCGTCAGCGTAACATCGTTATTTCGTAGTTCCGCTTATAGTACTAGCTGTGCGAGTCAATCACCACCGAATTTTTTCGTTGAAGTGTCTAAACATTCATATTGTCTCAACCTCAAACATAACGTCTACCTTTCTTTGATCGGACCCCTGGTTGTCCCAAAAATCGAAAATCGGTAACATATCTAATTGCTTACTCGGGCGGCGTCTGCCCGCCCGTCCCGTGCGTGTCAACGGCCGACCGGCTTATCGGTCTAATTGCCTACCGTTGCTCGCTATCTCAAGTCGACGATGCTCGATTCAAGGTCGTCCGGTAAAAATAATAATTCCGCTCGTGCTAATGTCTCGAGTCAAAATAACTCAAATCGGCCTCCCAATTCGACCGATAAAAACGTAAATAAGAAATTAACTATCAACACTAACTTATACAGCGACGTACGTAATCTCTCCGATGATTCCGATGACCAATCATGGTCTACTAATAAATCCAAACGTCTCGTTTCGCCAGGTCTTTCTCCTAAATCTAAAGAGCTAAAAATCGCTAAAACTAACACCTCCAAATTCTCCACGCCAAATCGCTATGAAGCACTCAGTGAAGTGGTTACCACCGAATCCATGGATACGGCTGAACAAACAAATGAATTTTCTCCTACAACTCCGCCACCTATCTTCATCACTACACCAGTCGATTTTAACGATTTTTGCAAATCCTTACTATCGATCACGGGCGAAAACGGCTTCGAATGCAAATCGTCTACCAAACACCTAAAACTCACTACGACCAAAATTGAATTCTATCGCCTTATTATATATCTGCTAAACGAAAATAAATTCGAGTATTTTACTTACCAAGTCAAAGCTGATAAGCCCTATCGGGTAGTAATAAGAAATCTTCACCCAACGACGGACACAAATTCCATTAAGGATGAACTAATTTCTAAGGGCTTCGCTGTAAGAAACATCTCTAATATCCAGGCAAGATTATCTAAATCTCCTCTCCCGCTTTTTTTCGTCGATCTAGACCCGGCTCCTGAAAACCCAAATATCTTCAAACTTACCTCACTTTGCTACACCAAAATTAAAGTTGAAGAGCCTCACTCCCGGAAGGACCTTCCCCAATGCCATAGATGCCAGGACTACGGCCACACCAAAACTTATTGCAATCGCGATCCTCGTTGTGTCCGCTACGGCCAAAGTCACCTCTCTGAACTCTGTGAAAAATCAAAGGACACCCCAGCATCCTGCGCTCTCTGTGGGGAAGCACACCCTGCAAACTATAAGGGATGCATCAAACACAAAACTCTGCTGCGATCAAGAAACTCCAAACTCAAGAACCCCACTCAAACCAACTACTATCAACACTCAAGCAACCCATCTACCACCAGCCATGTAAACCTCACCAGTTCGGACATCTCTCGGCAGACCAACCCCAACCTTGTACAAACCAGTTCGGCCACCCGATAAAACTCCTACGCCAGCGCAACAAAAGGTAAAACCCAATCCCCTCCCGAAAACCCTTTCTCAAATCAACTGACATCATTCATTCATGAGCTCCAATCACTCATCACACCTCTACTAACCCTCCTCTCCTCTCTCATCAATAAATTAGTTGTTACCAATGACTCTGAATTCTAATCTAAACTCTCCCCTGTCCATAATTTCCTGGAACGCCAATGGTCTCTCCAAACATAAGCACGAATTACAATGCTTTCTCGAAGCTAAAAATATCGACATCGCCCTTATCTCCGAAACGCACTTTACCCCCACATCTCACTCAAAAATATTTGGATATCAAGTTTATCATACTTGCCATCCGGACGGTACTGCCCACGCTGGTACCGCTATCTACATTAAAAACAATTTATCCCATCATCAATTAGCTCCACACTCTGAACCCTACTTACAAGCCACTACAATCCAAGTCAACTTTTACAACTCTACCCCCATTGCCGTTTCTGCAATCTACTGTCCCCCTGGACCCAAAATTTCGTCTGTCGAATTTCAAACCTTTTTTTCCATCTGAGGTCAAAAATTCATAGTTGGAGGTGATTTCAACTCAAAACACCCCTACTGGGGAAACCGCTCCGCTAATACCAGAGGCCGTGCACTTAAATCTGTCTTAGACACTATGAACTACTCAGTAATCTCCCCCCTTCTCCTACTTACTGGTCTTCTCACTGTAACAGACTTCCTGATATCCTTGATATATTCGTTTCTAAAATTCCAAACCACATACACTCAACCATATCAAACTTAAACGATCTCTCCTCTGACCACACCCCAATTTATCTTGAGGTGGGTGCTTGGGCTACTAAACAAATTAAACCTTCCCTTACTTATGGCAGAGTAAACTGGCCTAAATTCAAAAAATTAATAACCGACAATATAAACCTTAAACCCTCCCTAAAAACTACCTCTGAAATCGACAGCGCTATCCTTTCCTTAACTTCCACTATTCAAAATTCTGCCTCCGCTGCCTCAATTAACCATCCTCCACCCCGGAATAATACAAATATTCCTGACCATATCATGCGCTTACTCGCCGATAAACGCAGAGCCAGAACTCAATGATATAATAGATTTAAATACCCATCGGACAAAGCAACTTTTAATTATCTGAAAAATAAACTAAACAAAGCTATTCTTAAACTCAAAAACGAAAATTATCAAAACTACATCCAAAACCTCTCAACTAAAGACTTATCTTTTGGAAGGCCACTAAAAAATTAATCCATCACAAGCTACCATCCCCCCACTCCGTATGCCAAACAATTCGTGGGCCTCCTCTGACTCCGATAAAGCCATTTTCGCCAAACACTTAGCAAACGTTTTCAAACCACATAATATCATCCCAAATAAAATTCATACTCTAAATATTACTAGATTTCTTGAATCCCCTCTCCCCATGGACCTCCCTGATAAACATACCAGCCCGGGTGAAATTAAATCCATCATTCGCAAACTCCCAACCAAAAAAGCTCCTGGGCACGACCTAATAAGCAACTTAGTTGTTAAACGCCTCCCTGAAAAATCTATCATTCTTTTAGCACTAATTTTTATTCATACTGATATACTAATACTAGTAGCTTTAACGTACATACGTTTTCTTTTTAATAGTGTATTTTGTATTAGGTAAACTATTACTTATTTAATTTTGTATATTAACTACTTATTGAAAATCATCATGGGTAGAACAATTTCTAACCCAGTACAAAAAATGTACAGGCGCGTACTGGCCCACTGGGATACCGGGAAAATCCCGGTAGGCCCTCTTAAAAATTGTGAGACCTGGGCCCCAAATAGGTACATGTAGTTTCAGTTAAATTCAGTAGTTTTATTATTTTAAAATTATTTTAGTTGAGTAATTATTGAACAATTGAAAAGAGAAAATTACGTAAAGGATAAATAACAAATTTCATTGGTTAGTTACTGATAGTCCAATTTTTGGTGTACCTACTTTTGTACTAGCTTTGATCATATTATACGTATATTCTACTGAACACTAGACGTCTCGACAAGACAGAGCGGCATACGGGTTACGGGTACACGATATACTCCGTCTATTTCTGATTATAATAAATTTATTTATAAATATTGCTTGGATTAATAATAATTATTGACGATAATATTATTAACCTAGTATTATTATACGTAGTTACTAGTTTATTTTATTCCATTCATTTGAATTTTTTCGTCGGGCTTAGACAGTTGTCTTGTTGTCTTCAGTCTACATTTTTTACTGATTGTTAAACAGACCAAACGCCCCAAACAGCTAAGTTTCAGATTTTTTTCAATTTCTAAAATAATACATTTCTGTATTCATTAGTAATACAAACTACTAAAATAATAATTTGAATAAATTGAAAATAGTTTACAATGTTAAAAGTATTTTAGATTTGATGTGTTGAACTTGAACCTAATTAGTGTTTTACCGTAATACTGTTATATCAGTGGTGGATTTAGCGTCAGGCAAAGTAGGCAGTTGCCTAACGCTGCGTCCTAACTGAATCCGTGCGTTGCGGCTATACGTTCGGCCGCAACGCAACGCACGCAACGCAACGTATTGTTGGCAAAATTGACGTCGATTAATTCATACGTGCAAAAGGTTGTGAACTTATAAAATTACAGTACAGTCGCAAAGATGCCGTTAACCACCGAGCAACGTAAAACGTTACTATCAGAAAGTTTGGCTGTTAAACTTTTTTTTTTTGAATAAAAAACGCAAACGTAATCCAGTACACTTATAATATATAGAGATAGGTTTGAATTTGGCGAGTTTCATCATTTGTATACACAGTTACGTGCTGATGATAATTTATTCCGTTTTTATACACGAATGACTACAAGTACTTTTGACTATATAAAAGAGGCAGTTGAACATGAATGTTATCATATAACAACTAATTTTAAAGTACCAATTTCTGTAGAAGAGAGACTACTTATTACTTTAAGGTAAGCATATTATTTTAATCAATAACAAATTAAAATTAATAGTTTTTATATATTAACAATAACACAATATATCAGAATATAATGTTAAAATTTAATAAAATAATAAGATTTCTGTATTGTATACCTTTTAGTATATTATAATATTAACATTAAAGTGATAAAATAAAAAAACTTCTTTTAACTTTTAAAATAACAAATTATAAAAATTACGAATGAATAATGAGTGAAAATATTTTTATTTTAAATATTGGAATGTGTGTCGTCTGAATACTGGAAATTTTGCGAAGATGATGGCATGGAACTGTATGTTGGATGTACCGTAGAAACTGATGGAAGAATATAATGTTGGTTATGAGAATTTGCTGAGCCTAAGTATTGCTGTGGAGGTAAACTTTCACGTATCAAAATATTTTGTATTTCATTCCTAATACGTAATTTCTGAATATGGCTCATATTTTTAAAATATGGAAGAATTGATTTAAAAAAATGCATATCTTCATCATCTGGAGCTGCAGTTGGTTCGGTTAATGCAGCTAGTTTTCTTGTTTCGAGATCGATCAACTGTTGCTCGAAATTACGGCTGGTGTCTTGTTTTTTTGTTCTTTTATTTTTTGTTTGTGTCGTATATGAAGTTGATGGAGTTGAAGAAATGTTGTAAGTTGATGTAGATGTCTGATCAAGGTCATCGATTTCATCTGGTTCCTCGCTCTCTTCATCTACGTCTACGTTTATATCTGAAACATTTCCGTCGCTTACTCTTGGAACGGCAGTATCTTTCAAAAACAGCATTGCGTTGAAATAGCTCCATTTGCCTTTATATAGCGCAGCATATTCCTGACTACTACCAGAACGACTTGTAGGAACTTTTTTTATTTCTTTTAAAAATTGATCGCGAAGACTTCTCCACTTTTTTTTAGCGTCGTCTTCTGTAGAAATTAAATTGAAATACTGTATAAAATATGCAGTGTTGGGAAATATTTAGATAAATTTATTTATATATAAATTATTTATCTTTTATCTTATCTAGATAATTCTTAACTCATTTAGTCATTTATAGTTATCTTTATCTAGATAAAATTCTAGCTATCTACGAGTACCTATCTAAATATTTTATTTTAAAAGACTAAACAAAAAAAATTAAAAATTAAAAATACTATTTTATTTATATGTTTAATTTTCTAATAAGATAAACTAATAATAGCAAAAGCAATAACATCTATAAAATTAACTTTATATTTTTTCAAATTGAAGCTTTCATTGTAATTATTGAATTAGATAATGCATTTTCATATGTTTCAATAAATTAACTATTTTATTTTATGTTTATTTTTAAAATGATTTAAATGATAACTTTTTTACCTAATACCCTATAGGTCAGTGACGTACAAAGAAAAAAATTTTGGGAGGTGTTTTTAAAATTCGGTTATTGAAAAGTAAAACTTTTTTTAATTAATATACAACAATAATTTATGAAAATTAGGTACACTTAAAATACTTTTTTAAATACAATCATTGATATAAAAAAATTAACATTAAAATTGAATAAGTAAATAATCATGCAAAAACCAAGTATTTCTGTGTACGTCCCTGCTATAGGTACGAGTAATATCACTGAATATTTGCAAAATTAAAAGTGGAATTATCTGATATTTAACTTGATAAAAAAGTATTAATTTTTATATTTATTTAGATAAATTATTAGTTATCTATTTCTAACACTGAAAATATGAAAACCAATTAAGTATTGGAATTAAAATTATTTAATTAAATTGAATAATAATAGGTAATAATAATTAAATTTAAATATGTTTAATAAGTTGAAATTTAAATTAAATTAAAATTTAATAATTTATTTTTATATTATAATTATTAATTTCAAAAGTTTTTAAGATTTAATAATATTATACTTTTTTTAAAAATATTTAAGTAGAGTATTTTTTATTAGGTACCTACTTTTTATAATCAAAGTATTTTTTTAAGAAGTTTATTATTTTTCAAACTAATGAGCCTTAGAAAACTTCCACTATCGGACAAATTCAACATCATCCCAAACCATCAATTTGGATTCAGGTCCAAGCACTCCACCATCCACCAACTCCACCGCACTGTCGACTTAATCTCTACCAGCATGGAATCAAAACTTTACTGTGCGGCTGTACTCCTTGACGTGGCTCAGGCCTTTGACAAGGTGTGGCATGAAGGACTTCTCTTCAAACTCAAAAAATTCCTCCCAGCCCCCTACTACCTTCTCTTAAAATCATACCTCGAAAATCGCACCTTCTGTGTTCGCGTTAACAACAGCTACTCGTCAAACTTCCAAATACTAGCTAGAGTCCCTCAAGGAAGTGACATAGCTCCCTTCTTATATTCTATATTCGCCCACGACACTCCGACCTCTCTTCATACATCACTGGGTACATATGCTGACGACACGATAATCCTGGCTTCAAACCATGACCCCCAGGTAGTATCTCTCCGACTACAAAATCATCTCAACTCGATTCAACTATGGTCAAACCGCTGGAAGATCAAAATTAATGAAGCTAAATCATCCTTTATCACTTTCTCTCTTAGACCAGGTGACTGCCCCTCTGTATCTTTTAATAATAACCAAATCCCAATCACCCCGACAATAAGATACCTAGGTTTGATCTTTGACAGACGCCTCACATGGGCCCAACACCTTAAAATAAAAAGAAAAACAGTCAACTCCAGACTCCATTTACTCCGCCCACTTCTTAGATCCAAGACATCATTAAAAAATAAACTATTAATTTACAAAACCATCATCAGACCTGTCTGGTCCTATGGCATCCAGATTTGGGGCTCTGCCAAACCCTCAAACACGAGAACAATCCAGGCATTCCAGTCTATCTGTCTGAGGCAAATTGTCTCTGCTCCATAGTTTATCACAAATAATAATCTTCACAAAGATCTAAATATACCATCGCTCTCTCAATTAACAAAGTCTCACTACGTCTCCTTTCATTCCAAATTAATCCAACACTACAATCCATTAATAAAACGCATATCTTCTCTAACAATCCCTGATAACCCCCAGAGACGTTTAAAATGCTCCTGGCCTAGAGACCTTCTAATTTAATCTGTCGGGTGGCACTACTGAGTGCCCTCCCCCATCTGTTATTCTCGATATGTAAATACTTTATCTCAATTACTTATTGTACTAAACTGTTGAATAGATTGTAATTATATTTTAAGTAAATAAAAAAAAAAAATAAAAAAAAAAATATATAGCTTAAATGAAAGCCTACCCATAAATTTAACAAGGGATTCGTCAATACATAAATGTTCTAATGGCTGCATACAGTTATTAGAATTAAGCATTATATATTCCATAGCAGTACCAAGCTTGTATAAGCGATTTGTATTATTAGTAGTAGAATTATCAGAAAAATGCAACATTTGTAATAATATTTCAAAACGATTTCGACTCATTACAAATCCCAAAATTAGTAGCAAATATATCAGAATTAATCCAATATAGTTCATATGAAGGCAACGAAACTCCAGTCCAAATCAAAAGTCCTAATAATTGTTTTATTTCCGTCTCATCTGTGTCAAACCATTTATTAATACGTGCAAATGGTGAATGATTTAGAAGCATTTTGCTGTGCAGCGAATTTATTTGTTTCTATTACTATTTTATTTATAATTTCATCATTCACAATAAGCGTATAAAAGTCAAGCGGTGTTCCATGCATTAGGGTATCAAATAAATCAGGATTTATACCTGCATTTGTATCATGAGGATTAAATACAAAATCATCAATAACATTATCGTCTTCTCTCCATTGACGATCATCAATATTCATTTTAGGATGAATCCTTGGACGTTCTGGTCCACGATTAATTGTTGTAGAACCACCATCAGATGAGGCACTTACATGAGATACCATATCTAAAAAAAAATTATTTTAAATATATAGTGCAAATATTTGTTATTTATTAGAATATTATTTACCAAAATTTGGATCATCATTTTCATCACTATGAACAATTTCATCTACTCCAGATAATTCACCTTCTAAATTATATATTTTTATAAATAAATAGTAAATAGATACAAGTTTAAGCAAAATATATTACCATCTATAGATACTACATTCACTTGTCGGACATTATTAATATATTATTTACTAGAAGTAGAACATTTAAGTTAATAAAATACTTTTATTAAATTTAAGGTAAAATAACTTACTTGTAGACATTATTTCAGCATTTTTAGCATCCCAATTGGGGTCATTATCACTGTCATCAGAACTAACATCAAAATCAAATGAAGAGACTAGCATTTCTTCTATAGTTTCTTCATTCATTTTTTTATTTTGCAACAAATTGCACAAAAAAAGTGAAAACCCGTTAACTTTCAACAACAACTGCAAAAACACTTTAAATATTCAATTTTGATAGTGATATTTTAGTAATATCAAAGTAAATTAAGTAAAAAGTATGAATGATTTTAAAATATTGATTAAAAAAAAACTAATATAGGTATTTTCATGCTACAAACACCAAATTAAAATGGTAACACTGTACAACTAGAATCCGACGAGAAAATACCGATAATTGAGATCTAAAATGAGATCTCATTATTATAATATTCCTATAAGTGAGATTTAATATGAAATCTCACAACAAACTTTTAGTAATTAGTTGAGATTTAGTATTAGATCTCATAGCAAATTGAAGTAACACAGTTAAAAACCCCGTGGTGGTCAACGAGAACTATTGCTATAATCAAAATACTTCTTTATAATATTGAACGACATATTTATTATTTTCTATAAAACCAAGCTACTATCCAAAATTTAAAGAAATGGATTAAATAAAAATGTCACCAAGAAGAATGTACTGTAAATGTTATACTGTGAAAGTATTATAAGTATCACTAGTATCAGCCACTCACAATATTGAAATAATTTGTTATCGTTATCAGAACTATGTGTTAATGTCCATAGACATTTACCATAGAGTATAATTATTGTTTTTATTTATATTTTAAAAATAATATATAAATAGATGGATTGATCAGTGATACTGGGAACGGTAATATTTCTTCCTGGGAAATCCTGGAAGTGCCATCCCTACCTACGGCGCAAAGCGTCCCCAACTTATATTTTAAAAAAAACTACAGTTCTATATTTCCATATACAATTTGGCACTAATTATAAGTAAATATATTCTTATCTAATTTCTATTTTATAACATTTTAGGGCTGTGTAACGTGTAGGATAAAAAGTCTTTTAAACATCATATATCATAAAAATACAAATCATGACACCCATAACTCTAATAAAAATTATTATTTATAAATACATTTTTTTTTGATTTTTAAGTTCATTTTTTGAAGTTTTTATGGCATTTTTTTTGTTTTTTTTTCGGTCATCTATGTCCTAATTCTAGTTATTATTAAGTAAAATGAATAATATATATTATATTATTCAAGATAATTTTTTAGGTAAAACCATATTTACAGTTATTTAATTGTTTCACCTGTGTAATATTCAAAAAACAATTTGAGAATGTTGCATTTATTCATTGATTTATAACAACGTAAATATTTTCGACCCCATATTTATAATTTTTTTAATTTTTTTAACATTATTAAAAAAAATTCAATTGAATATAAGATTTCTTAAAAGTTGTTCTTGTTGTAGTTACAAAAAAAATTAAAAATCGTACTTGATATCGTAATTGATACTTCAAATAACCTAGTCATAACATTCATAATTGAAAATGCTCATATTAATGTCAATATTCAGTGTTAAATTTTCATATATTTATGTAAAAATTTTTTTAAGTTCCGCCAATAACCAAAATCGATTTTTAAAAATTATCTTAATGACACTAAATAAGTTTGTAAAACGTAATTTAATCATTTTAGGTATTACACATATTGAGTATCAACATTTAACTAAACGATGCCAAGAAAAAGGAAAATTCCTATTAACACGATTGCTAATATTGTCAAAAAGTATTTAGGGACTATATTCAAGGACAACTGCGTTATTGTCGGACCAAGTAATTTCATTTGAACAACTATAAAACATAATTTAAACAACGAAATCTCAGAAAAATCTTTATACACATTATTCAAATGCAACAGGAATAACTTTTTATATTTATTGGGTATAGAAGCCAGCACAGAACTTGAAGATGTTTGTAAAGATATTGAATCTGATTTCCATGAAAATTCTGATAGTGATTGCTTTCTGAATAAAATTGATGAAGAAATAAAATTAAATATGACACTTAGTGCCGAAGAATGGAATAGTTTGCAAACAAGTGATGTAATGTATAAACGTAAACATTTTTTATCGAGGACCTATAGTGTATTGAAACCAGGCGTTTGGGCAGATATAATGCATTAATGCATAGTCATTTTTGGGAACAAACCAAATTTCCTTGTTCTATATCTTATAAACGAGCTAAAATTTATGAAAATGGAACTAATTACTGCGAGTTCTATGGAATGTGTACAACATGTGAGAGTAAGTTGTATGGAGTGTTAGAAAATAAACCATCTATCAATTGTCGAGCTGTATTTCACTGTACTTATCGCGGGCGTTTTAATGAATGTGTCATAGCAAAAAAAAATATTTTCTTGATAAAATTGTTAACCGTAATATGTCTGCTTCAGCAGCTAGAAGACTTGAAGCTAATAAAATAATGAATTATGGTGATAAGGAACCAAGTCATCTGCCAACTAGTAATGCATTACGTATTGCTAAATGTAGGGAACTGAAACAAGGCAGAGAAGATAATGATCCTGTATTAGCTATCTGTAGAATGAAAAATATTAACCCTTATATAAATATAATTAAAGATATTGGATATAACAGGTTTTTTGTACATTACTGGAGTGCAACTGAATTAAACGTTTATAGAAAATATGTAAAATACAATAAATCTCCTACTATTTGTATCGACGCTACTGGTAGTTTAGTAATAACACCTTTATTACTCACTAATCGAAATACAAAACACATACTGCTTTATGAAATTGCTATTCATGATAAGATGCTGGCTTCACAATATTCAATTTCTCATATTATGCTGTCTGAAAAGCACGACAATAATTCGATTCACCATTGGTTAGAAGAATGGATTCGAGATGGAGCCCCAAAGCCGAAACAAGTAGTAAAAGATATGTCATTAGCTTTGATGGTAGCAGTTGTTAAAGCTTTCACTCAGTTTAACACGTTGTTGTCTTACATTGAAAGATGTTGTTACAATTGTCTACGTCAAGATGAATCAGATTTACCTCAATGTTTTGTTCGCAATGATGTTGCTCATGTAATTAAGCTTGTTACAAATTGGTCACCACTTCGTTCAGTAGATATACGTATAAAAGATTTTATTGTACGAGCTATTGGTCAAATTATAATAAGTGAAGAATTGTATGATGTTCAAAATATACTCAAGCATTTATTTTGGCTAATTTATAGCAAAACAGATGGTACTTTAAGCAATGGCCAATATACTTATGCTGCACAAGGTATAGAATTTTTACGTAAAAGGATTGCAATTGATGTCGTGGATCAATATTTGACAGTCAGCTCTTCGCAAATTGAATCAACAGATGACACCGAGTCAGAAGATGAATTAATTTTAGAACAAAATACAAATTATAACGAAAATCATACACTCAACCACAGAAAAAGACCATTTTATGAAGTTGTAAAAGAGATTGCATTGAAGTGTGAAGAACAAGTTGAATTTCAAATGGGAAATCACGACAACCTCTACTACTTACCAAATATTACACCAGAGATACTAAACTTGTGTGCCAATTTACACTTTTTGGTCTGGAATAATGTGTAAGTCATTTAATTATGGAGACAACCCTCCATCAAGTGCAGCAATCAAAAGCCAATTTAATGACTTAAAAATAGAGTGTTAAAGCATGTTAATTCTTTGCCAATGAGAGTGGACGATTTTTTAAAACGCATATTGAATCAATTAATGGTACTATGAAGTTGGCGAATCTGATTTTTCCTTTACTAAAAGTAATGGTGCATTAAAAGGTGACATTGAAGGTTCTATTATATCGTCTTTTTCCATTTTACTTAATTGTTCCTCAATCTCTTTTTGTTGAGCTTGTGGTAACCTATATGGTCTTTTATAAATCGGTGGCTGATTAGCCGGTAATCTTATTATATGTTCTGCCGCGTTTGTAAATGTTAAATAGTTATTTTCCAAATGAAAAACGTCCGAAAAATGTTCGCATATTTCTAATATCGTATCTCGTTCTTCCTTATTTAAATGGTCACTTCGTATTAAATTTTTAATTTTATTTACGCGGTCGTTATTATCGTTAATCATTTTTATTTCATGTAACTTATATTCTACATTATCTTCGTATAAAATTTTATTTAATTCGTCCTCGAAAATATTTTGTGGTGATTCCGAAATATTTAATATACTTATAACTGTGTTTCCATTTTTAACTGTATTTATTATATTAGCGCAATAGACATCCTGTATTAATTCTTGTTTGTGTATTAAAATATTTTTTTTTCCATATTAGGATCGGCTATTGGTATAGATACTACTGTTTCCGTTCGCGGTTCTAATGTAAAACATATTTAATTTAATTTGCGTTTAATATCGTTTTTAAATTGATAATATATTGTTCGCGATATCTATTACTGTGTTATTTTGCAACAGGAAGTGGTGACCTAGAATCCCGTCTTTCGGTATTGGGAATTCTTTATTCACTACATGAAAATCGGATTTTATTTCATTTTTATTTAATATTAATATTATTGTAATTTTACCAATGGTAGATACTATTTTGTCATTTATTCCTTTTAAAAATATTTTTTCTTTTTCGTCCCAGCGGGGATTAAAGCCGATTAAACGCAGTCACCGTCGCCGATCGCTACCCGTTGCCGCGCCTTCACGACTTCACGGCGAACCTCGCCGGCAAAAAGTGGTTTACCAAGCTCGACCTCGTACAAGCGTACCATCAAATGCCCATCGCACCGCAGGACGTACACAAGACCGCCGTTCGGTCTTTTCGAGTTCCCCGTGATGTGTTTTGGTTTGCGCAACGCCGCGCTTTTTCTTTTTCGTTTACTAAAGTTTCGCCAGTTAATTTATCTATTTTTATTAAATTTATTTCGCTACCGGTATCTAAAAGAAGACTAATATTTTCTTTATTAAAACTAGGCGATTGAAATGAAATATGATTATCGTGTATTACTGAGACAAGGTTGAAGCAACGTTGTACATTTGCTCCTCCGGTACGGCTACTATTTGGCTGATCGAACGGACGCTTAATCAATAGTTATTCAAAAATGTTGAAGTTTAGGTACGAATAAAAATAGGAAGTGACTATTTTCACGTCCGACGTGAAATCATGTATTTTCACGTCCTGTTCTCTGATTGGTCATGATACTGATAAGTAAAAGTACTGATAATAATGATAATGTGCCCGCCATTATTTGAATATTTATTACTTTTTAGAATTAATTTTAGGTAAGAAAATATATCATATTGTAAGGTAAGACATTTTTTAATACCACATTTTTACATTTTATTAAATATGAATATCTATAAATTTGTCATAAGATAAAAAAAACAGTATAAAATTATTAATTAGGTAGGTAATAAAATTGAATGTGTGAAAACTTTATTGTTTTTCATTAATTTTGCAAGTCAACATTGGAAATTACATTCTATTTTAAAACATTAACATAGCACCTTGAATCTTTATGCACCGTGAAGATAATCTAATCTCCTGGACTATCCAGCAATATTGATAAAATTGTATTATAGGTAAATCTGTGTATTGTCTACTAAGACACATTGCAATACAAATCTGTATGTACAAATGGTATTGTTTTATTTTAAAAATTAATTTATTTATTTATTGTGTGAATTCTTGTAAAGTGTTTTTAGTGATTTGTGACTAGAAAATTATTTTATTTTTATAATTATTAAATACAATTAATACTATGTCTAACAGCAAAGAAAATTCTGACATTGTAAGTAATATTAATCTATTTTTTACTAAATTCTAATTGTGACAAATTTAACAATAAGTATTATTATTATTAATATTATTTTGATACAAATATATCAATATGAATATAAAATGTAATTATACTAATATTATTTTAATTTTAGTTTATTACAGAACTTAACATTAACAGTGAGTTTAGTTCATTAGTAGAACTTGAAAACTCTATTAAAGCATATGAGATAAAACATTTTTGCAATTTTACAAAATTCAGTTCAAGAACCATTGAGGGAGCAAAAAAGAAGGGTTTATTAAGATATATAAACCCTGTCTTAGAATACTCGGCTATTGATTACATGTGTGTTCAAGGGGGGCAGTACAAATCAAAATCAAAAGGAATACGACCACAACAAAGGTTGAATCAATAATCTTATAATAATACTTTAGAAGTACCTATCTTTAATTAATCTTAAGTTTTTTTTGTAGTTCCTACCGTTCAAATTGTCCAGTATTCCTGGCTATAAGAGCTGATAGAACAGGAGAAAAATTGACAGTTAAATCTTTTATAAGTGAACATAACCATACTTGTAGTAAGGTAAAAAACAATTTGTAATGTTTAAATACTATTATAATTAATATAATTTACGTTAATACATTTTTTATTAGCCCATGTTTGATCATTACCCAAAACAAAAGAGACTGGACAATGATGCAAAAATTATGGCCACAAAATTAATTCGCATGAAAGTGAATAAAAAAATTTTACAGAATGATCTAATGCAGACCCATGACAAAATAATTACTTTGAAAGACATACATAATTTAGTTTTAACCAAATCCCCAGCAACTGATGCCCTGAAAAATTTGGTGAATACATATGAACATAAATCAAATGTTGACTTAGAAATCTTAAAAAACGAAAATAATCAACTGCAAGCCATTTTCTATAAAGATGCAGAAATGAAACGAATATTTTCTTTATGTCCTGAAATTTTATTTATTGACGCCATTTATAAATTAAATGATTTAAGATTGCCACTTTATGTTTTTTTAGGTTTGTAATCGGCATTGTGTTGCTATAATATTATTATTTATTGTGTAAATGTGTTTAAAGTTGTCGATTCGAATGGGCAAAGTGAAATTGTTGGATTTTGTCTTCTTACATCTGAAGACTCAGAAAATGTTACAAACATGGCATCTACTTTTCAAAAATGGAATCCAGCATGGAAAAGTACAAAGTGTATAATAGCAGATAAAGACTTTGTAGAAAGAAATGTGTTCAAAAACAAATTTACAGACGCTCATATTTTAATTTGTATTTTCCACTGTTTAAGATCAATGTCCAGAGAAATAACAACAGAAAAAATGAATATTACTTCAGGTAATCAGTATATATTTAATATTTATAGATAAATAAATGCATTACGTAGGTGCCTACTAGGTTAATATACCTACTTTATTGTTCTTGGTTTATATTGGTATAAATATAGGAGAAAGAACATTGTGCTTACAAATTTTACAAGACATAGTCTATGCAAAAAATGCAGTAGAGTATGACAAATTATATGAAAAACTGAAGAACACAAAATTAGAAAATGTAATCAACTATTTTGAAAAAAACTGGCATCCAATAAAAAATGAGTGGGTCATCCACTTTCAATCCAAGTTTTTGACATTAGGTAGGTTTAATGTTTTGAACTAATTTTGTAGAATTTTTTTTACATACACACATGTACATTGTATTTGGAATAACATAAATAATTATCATTGTATTTTAGGTAATAGAACCAACAATAGGCTTGAAAGTATTAATCAAAAAATAACACAGGTAGTAACTAAACATTCAAGACTGGATCAATTATTTCAAGGTTACTAAACATTAAAAAACACATTTCACTTATGCTATACAAGAATTTAAAGCATAGAAGTTTAACTAAATAATTATTGTTTTACAGACCTAGAAATGTTGATGGTAACTCTTAGGACTGAAAGAGACCATGTGGCCTATGAATGTTTTAGTAAAACTCCTAGTTTTTTTAACGATTTATCAAACAATGAAAAAGAAATTTATCAGCATCTAACTCCATATGCTTTCAATAAGGTTGTAAAAAAATTCAGACTAAAAGATAATGTGCCGATAAAAACGGTTAATGAAAATTTACAAATAGTTACTATTGAATCTAGTGAAGGGATTTTAAATACTTCTATATGGAAATGTAGTTTCTCGTTTGCTACGAGTATGAATTTACCTTGTCATCACATTTTCAAAGTACGACAAATGTTTACAGTACCATTGTACAACCTAAATCTTAGTGCTGAAAGGTGGACAAGACAATTTTACTCTAAAGTATGTAGAGTAATACCTGCAAATCAAACAATAAATGATGTTGATGAGGAATGTACTAATGAAAATCATGTAGTCAGTATTTCAACGGTAAAAAATAAAAAAATAAAATACCAAATGCGCATGAGAAATTTAGACAGGCTCATATAGAAGCTAAAAGATTAGCTTCACTGACATCAGAGGCTACAGGAAAAAAATATGAACAACGTTTAAATTTATTGAAACATATTGCTCATTTATGGGAAAATGATAAAATTATTACAACTGCGCAAATAGATTTGTTTGTTATAAATTATTTAATTTTATAACAAGAACAGATTTAAATAATATAATAAATTAAATAATTTTTATGGTATTTGAAGATGAATTAAACAAGATGGATGATTTACAAGATGTAGATGTAGTAGCGTGTGACTTCAATAATGCGGTAAAACATGACTTGGAAATAGTAGAATGTGACTCACAAGATATATCAGAAGTTAAAGAATGTAAAATAGACGATTTAATAAGTAAATAAAATAAATGTATATACTAAGATTTATTATAATAAAATATTTATGAAGTTTATAAAAATATAGTTGACGAAGTTGATGAGTTGCCAACTCTTCCTTTAAGAATACCAAAACGAGGACGCCCTAAGGGTAACTATAAAATTAATGTTTGTTTTATACTGATTTATTTTAATTAGAAATTATTATAACTATTGTGAAATTCAGGAAAAGATAAAACTGTGATTGGAGTTCCAAAAAAAAGAAAACTTCAATCTAAATTAATTCCATTTGAAAAACTGCCAATTAACATAAAGCAATTTGAAATATTAAAATGTTTTGTAAATGAAGATCTAGCTAGAACAGCAGTACATGACAAAATATTAATCAATGAAAATTATATTGAAATGATTCCAGACAAAATTTCTAATAAAATTATTGATGAACTGGTAGCAATAGATGAAGTTAGGTGTTACTTCACAGACAAGAGTTGGTTTGCTATCCAACAAATCGTCAAATTAAAAAAACAGTCAGCTACTTGGAACTGTGCAATATGTTTGAAGGATTCAATAACAAAATCTATATGTTGTAATAGGTGTTTAGAGTGGTCACACTTTGAATGTGTTGGTATAAACCAACATTTTAAATCAAAACTGTGGTCTTGCAACACTTGCAAAATTAATGAAAAACAATAAAGTTTTCACACATTCAATTTTATTACCTACCTAATTAATAATTTTATACTGTTTTTTTTATCTTATGACAAATTTATAGATATTCATATTTAATAAAATGTAAAAATGTGGTATTAAAAAATGTCTTACCTTATAATATAATATATTTTCTTACCTAAAATTAATTCTAAAAAGTAATAAATATTCAAATAATGGCGGGCACATTATCATTATTATCAGTACTTTTACTTATCAGTATCATGACCAATCAGAGAACAGGACGTGAAAATACATGATTTCACGTCGGACGTGAAAATAGTCACTTCCGTAAAAATAAGAACACTAATTATAATGAGACGGTACCAACGAAAGTCGAAACTAGTAAAGCTTGATGACTGCTTAGTTGACAGTTGTATACGTCGTGTACTCGTGGACATGTAGAATTTATTGAATCTATACATGACACAATAATAATATGTAGGTTTGTTATCTTTTCGAAAAAACCATGACAAAATATACTATATTTTGTCATGGAAAAAGCATGATGGTGTGGCCCGTGATAACACACGCGTCTCACTGTGGCGATATGGCTGGTATCACCACTCGCGATCGCGAGAACAGTTGGGCCAACCTTTATGTTCCTCAGTGAATTATATATTTTATACTTGTTGAATTATTTTGTATGTTATGTTTTCGTCATCGACGAGCAATCTTGATTTTTGTCCCCCTCCGCTCCCGACTGCCTATCGTCGCCGGTACGTCGTCCGTTAGACTTTTTCGAATCGCTCTCTTCGCTAGTGCCGTTCGAACGAACAAGTCACGACACTTTTTAATTCCCCGCTCACTCGACGCTCGCGAACCTTTATTGTAAGCTACGCGTTTAACCGCGTGTTGTTCCATGTCCGCCATTATTTCGTCCGAGAATATGACAGCCAATCGCGGAGACATTTTGTGTTGTCAGGAAGAATCCGGTAATAGTATATTTCTTTAAAGCTTCTATTTTCTTTAGAAACATTTTTAGGAAAACTCTTTCCTGGAAGATCATTTGACAGTGGTTGACAAGGACCTAGTTCTAATATTAAACTTCTAATTTCCGGTGTTATATATTTTAACTTGACAAAATGTGCTGGGTCATTTCTGAACATGTCTACAGTCTCCATCTCAGTATCCACTTCGATATTGACAGTCTCCATCTCAGTATCCACTTCGATATCGACAGTCTCCATCTCAGTATCCACTTCGATATCGACAGTCTCCATCTCAGTATTGATAGTATTCATATCTATATAAATATATATATATAAAAAAATTATTACCAACCTTTATTATATTAAATATTTGTAATTTTTATATATTATAGACATTTTTACTTACCATTTTTATTAAAAGAATCACCACTATCTTGATCAATTTGTTTTGCAATTTGACTAAATGTATTACCCAAAACAGAGTCCAAAACTAAAAATGTGTATTCAAATAGATATTAGAACAACATTTAAAACAGCATATTATAAACATTTTTACCTACCATTTTTATTAAAAGAATCACCACTATCTTGATCAATTTGTTTTGCAATTTGACTAAATGTATTACCCACAACAGAGTCCAAAACTAAAAATGTGTATTTAAATTATTATATTATGCAGTAAAATGTATTCACAAATAATTTTAATAATTAGTTAGGTACTTAAATACTTAATGAAAAAAAAATGTTTTGAAAATTTTCTGATCTTAATATATTTTTATAAATTTTATCTTTATTTCAATTATTATTTTATACATTTTTTTTTAAATTTTCTGTTATTTATGCAATAAATTTCGAATTTTGTAAAAATTTGTAAAAATATGCAATAATTATTAAATATTTATCAAAGTGTAAGACTTACCATCTGGAGTTGGATAAGGATAACGAATTGTATCGGAATCCATACATACTTTCTTCGGTTTCGGTGTATTAAAAAAGGAAGTAATGCTTCGAGATGTAATTTTCGTTTTACGTTGCCTACAATTGTCCAGGTGTCTTTTCCAATTTGTATTGTTCAAGTTTTCTCGTTTTTTACCGCATACACACATCAATTTTTCAGATTCCGACATAATAAATTTTTAATTAATAACGCGTAATAATTATAAAAATAAATAATTACGTATAATGTATTAATTTAGTCAATGTAGAATCAACACTATAGTCTATAATAATTAAATTATGCACAGTTAACAGTTTGCACAAGAACTAAATAAATAAATGGTAACACAACACACGACTGACGGATTGAATAAAGAAAATTAATGATGTTTTCATCGTATTAAGATAAAATAATAATTATATAATATAATAATATAGTATTATACTTTTATTCTTTTATAATAAAACCATAACATCTATAAATATTTTGATATTATATACTGGGCACTGGCATACTACCATAGTACCACTTTACGGGTATTCCATATGATTACGATAATCCGCGATAATTTTAGATTTTTCGTCACAATTTTATTGTTGTACCAACCATCATTACATGTATTGACGTATTTCCTGTAGCAAATTATTCGATATTTCATGAAAAATACCCAGTATTCACTAACTACAACTGTATATGACGTTCATCAGTTTACGCAATAGGTACAAAATAATTCAATTCAACGGCCCAATGCTATACGAGTTACGGCTTACGAATATTGTAGATCATTACATATAAGTTGTTAAAATACTATGTATCGTTATACCTGTAATATTCTAAACTATTCTTATATTATTGTATTAGTTAATAGTTACCCAACTATTATAGGTATTATATACTATATACCTAGTGTATAATAATTAACTAACGTATAATAATTATTATACTTTACATAGGTACCTAATATACAAAGTGATTCTTTTAAGTGGGTACACTAATTATCTAAAATATATACATATATCTTAAATCTTTCTTACAGTTAACATTTATCAGGCATCAGCTACTGCCCACTCGGCACCCACCCACCCACCAATTTGAATATGTAGGGCAGTTGCCCTACATCAATATAGGTCTCGGCGCCCCTGCTGTGGAAGTAAAGTTGTTTTATTACGAAAAAAATATAATTAAAATCTGTACAAAATGTGTATATTGATTAATTAGATAAAGGCATACAAATGATTGTCAACTGGAAAATTTAGGTAAGCAACTAAGATTTTTAAAACATATTTTATTGAAATAGCCACTGAAGACGTAATTAATTTTACAACTACATAAAACACATATTATAATTTTAGTTTTCTATTTTCTTCTTCATATGTTATTATATTGAATATTTATATTTATACTTTGTAATAAGTATATTGAAATTTTATATTTTTATACTCAGTTGACTATACAAATGTACCTAAATATAGGAACTAGAAATATTTTGGAAACAGGATATCTATTATGTTTTGGCGTGGTGGCTTAATCAAAGGATCATAAAATACAAATATTGTTATAAATAGATAAGTGAATATTAGTACTATATACTAAACTTAACCTATTTATTCCAAAATCTTGATTAATTCATTCGAATTTTAACAGCGAACGTGCTCGTATCTTGTTTATTTTTTGATTGT
This sequence comes from Schizaphis graminum, assembly GCA_020882235.1. Lineage (NCBI taxonomy): Eukaryota > Metazoa > Arthropoda > Insecta > Hemiptera > Aphididae > Schizaphis > Schizaphis graminum. The sequence goes on from CM037036.1 coordinate 24,987,835, forward strand.
TTTCGACATTTTTTCACATTTCTTTAACTGTGTAACCTTTTTAACTTATTAAAACATGGATGTGGATACTATAAGATCAAAGGAGGTTGTGTGTCACGAAGGATTCCAATATATTTTTGATAAAATGGGTGCTGATCAAGTAACAAAATATTTTAGATGTCGCAGGAGGGACATAAATTGCAAGGGTCGTATCCATATTAAAGAGGGACTGATATTTGTAAAAAATAACCATGGTGGTCATGAAGAATCTCCAGTTGATATTGAGGTAAGTAATAATATGATTAATAATTAATCATGAGTAGATACTAAGCTATTAAGTTTTTACTTAGTCTAATTTAAATTTGGTCTTATAAATAATTGTGTTAAATCATATATTATGTTTTTTAAATTAAATTTATACAAATTTAAAATTAAATATTTTCATTGGGTAATTCTACCATTTTTTAATTTTTGGAAATATACATTTTTAATTTCTTATTCCAAAGCAGAATATTATTATGTATTTTCAACTTTAACATATAAAAATTTAGTTTTAGATACTAATAACAGTAATAACATTATATTTTAAAATACTTTACAAATATTAGATTGCTTCTACTATCAACAAAATCAAAAGGAGAGCTGCAGATACTATGGAAGCACCTGCTGTTGTAATCAACCAGTGTATAGGTAAAAAATAACAAACTTTTATGATTGGAAATATTAATTTATTTATTAAAACATAGTAAAGGATCTATAAGTATATAGTTACAATTAATATATAATATTATATTGATATATCATTATTCGAACAAGGTAATTAGGTAGGTCGTAGGTACCTCTAATAATAAATAAATAAATTTATTAGATAAATTAAAAAAATTTATACATAATATACAGGATTTATAATATCTAAATCAATTTGTTTAGAGGGATTAACAGTTGCTGGCAAAGGAGCTTTGTCATCCATTGATACATTGAAAAAAACTGTAAGAAGAGTAAGACGTATAAACAGACCACAGATTCCAATTGCTCCTTTGAATTTATTTGATTTGGAAATTCCAAATAGTTTCAAGGAATATGAAGTTGAGCCGGGTGTGTTTGAAAATTTTCTTTTATGTGACACAGGAGCTGGAAATAATAGAATTCTTCTATTTGGTCGACAGAGGGGCTTAGAAGTATGTTTTTAAAAACTCAAAACTAAAATAATTTTAACTAATTTTGAGGGTATTAAAATTTTTCCAAATAACAATTTGTTTGCATTAATTGATTTTTTTTAGATACTTTCATTATCTCCTCAGTGGTTTGTTGATGGGACGTTTAAAATAGCTCCAAATCTATTTTCACAAGTATTTGTGATTTTAGGATGTCACAATGGTGGTGTTCACCCTTGTATCTATGCATTATTGCCTAACAAGAATCAAGCAACTTATAACCAAATGCTTGTTGAAATAAAAAATTTATCACCTGGTATAATTGCAGGAAGCATATCGGTGGATTATGAATTGGCTATTCACAATGCTTTTAGGGCTCAATTTCCCGATATAGAAATTCGTGGCTGTTTTTTTCACCTCCTTCAAAATTTAAAAAAACAGATTGGAGCTGTAGGATTGATGGCGTAAGCTAAAACATATAGTGTGCACTATACATATAATTGAATACAAATTAATATATTGTTTACAATTTTAAATATAACTAAATTACTTATAAGTTGATATTTTTTTTTCTAGGGATTATAGAAATAATGCAAACTTCAATTTATATGCTAAAATGATAGTAGCATTAGCATTTGTTCCTCCAGAAAATGTTGTCCAAAGCTTTGAGGATTTGAGTGAGGAACTTGAACGAGTAGAACCAACTTTGCAGCCAATTTTAGATTGGCTGGAAACATATTATATTGGTTTACTAAGAAGAGAAGGTGTAAGAAGAGTTCCATCGTTTCCAATTCCAACATGGAATTTATACAACAGAGTTCTAGCTGAACAAATGGTAATTTTTGTTGAATCTTTATTATATATATATACAACGTCAGACTATGACAAAAAGACCTGTAAATTAAAAAAACTTGTAATTTAAACATTTAAACTAAATTAAATATGAATAAAAATAATATAATATATAATTAATTTATATATATATTTGTATATTATTAATATAATATTAATTTAAAGTGTAATTTTTTTTGTTTTTAATTTTAAATTAGATTTCAACCTTTTTAACTAAAATAAAAAAAAATAGTCAATTTTCAAATATGATTTATAGAAAAATATTAATTTTAAAAGCATTTATTTAATTCAAATGATTTCATTTTTAATTTTTTTTTTCAAATATCAATATGTGTTGAGAATAAATTAATTCAAAAAGTAGGTAATACTTTTTTTTAAAACAATTCTTTTTGGGAATTTTCAGATAGGATACTTTAAATAATTTATTATCCATCTAAATTATAAATTGTTTTATATGCTAAACAAGTATCATGATTTGATGTTATGTTTGTCTATCTGGTACACCCAGTGATTGAATTGGAAAAATAAAATAATAGAATCTTCCAAATTTGAAAAAAATTAGCGTTCCTTACAATGATTAAACTTTACCTAGCCCATGGGGAGTGTTGCCTTCCCCCCACTCCACCAACTATAAATCTTCAACAAAAAGCAATTCAAATATAATATATCATTAGACTTGTTATTTATTTACATAGAAATTAATAGTCACATAAAAGTATATTCTAATATATCTAACTAATTTGGCAATTAATCATAAATTGTGATAATAATAAAAAGACAAGACTTTTTACCAATTTACTATATCATAGATATTAATATATTATACTTTTATCTTAAACCTTAGTCCATGGGTTTTACCTCATAATAAATTATCATTAAATTCAATTTTAATATTTAATTAATTAAGTAGGTACAACTTTATGCAATAATAATTATAAAATTACAATTTTATTTTAACAAAATAATATATAGCCCCCTCGTTTTAATGAAAATAATTAGAAGGGGTGCTCTTAAAACATAAAAAAAACTTAAAAGGAGTTCAATCCAGCTATGGCCCCTAATTTGAGAATTGGTTGCAACCAGTACATTTATATACCTATTTGTATGTATAGTGTATACAGATATATAATCTCAAAAAACGTATTATTTAGTTTAATGAAGTTATTTCTTTATCTACTTTTATTTGAAAAATATGAATTTATTTAATTTGTTTACCATTTAACAGAAAACGAACAACATAGCTGAAGCATCACACAGGAGGCTTCAAGCTCAGCTCAGCATGAATAATCCAACAATTTGGACATTCATTATTGAGCTGAAAAAGTACAAGCAGAACGAGACTTGTACTATGAATTTCTTGTCCGTGGAAATGAACCACCTCCATCCAAGAGAAAATATGTAGATGCAGGAAATCGTATTTTACATCTAGTACAACAGTTTCATAATCGGCAAATATTAGAGTACCTTAGAGGACTAGCTCATAATTTTGTTATGGATCATTAATTTGAAAATAAATATAAAAAATTACCTTCTTTTGACTTTTATCATATTCCAACAATTTGCATTATTTGTATTTTATACATTTTTGTGTAACAGTGCATTTTAATTCAAACTCTATGATTGATTTTAAGGTAGATTATATTATAAAACGTTGCAGCTATTGTCACAATTCACTGTACTACTTAAAAGTCCTTAAATAAATAAAAATGAAAACATATTTATATAATATAATATTCATTAATATTACAGTAATACAGTAAAACTTAGCATATCATTATATAAATAAAACTAAAATGTTACCTATATAAATTAATTTCAACATTTAAATAAGTATAATAAAATATAAATAATAATATACATACCTAACATACCTTATGGGCACTGGGCCCTAGCAGAAAGTTTTAAATGTTTATAATAAGTAATAACAATAAAATACTTTTTTTTTTTTGTAACAAAATAACTAAACAGTCGTTATTTTACAAAGCAATATTAATTATTAACGGAATCAGACATCAGTATTCACTATTCACTATTCAGTTGGTACCTACAAGTAGGCAGAGATTTTATATTTCTAGATTTTGAAACAGTGTGGTTAAAGCAGTGTGGCCATATTATAATTATAATTATGAAAAGTAAAAAAACAAATATGATTTCCTTATTGTGATTATTCTGTATACTTATCTAGTAATAAGTTTATTACTCTATACTATGGTTTATTATTAAGTTTTCATTGGCGTATTATTATTATGTATTTTCTTTAAAATAAAGGACATGACAATATGACATGGCATTAAAGCAGTGTTTCAAGATTTATATATTAAAATAAAAGGTGGGCAAGTGAGTTTCGCTCTACTGTTGGAGAGTAGTCGCTGGTCACTATAACGGATGTGTTAAATTTGAATACAATGACAGTTTTCATTGCGAAATGGGACATTTCGCCGTGGTCGTTTCGCCGTGGCCGTTTAGCCGTGAGCCGTTTTGCCGTAGAGACATTTCGCCGTGGTCGAAAAATTGTGTATAAACACAATATTAACTTTAAATTCACCCTATATACTGTTATAATATGTTATATTATTATTGATATTATTGGATTTTTCTTATTTATCTTATCTTATCTTAAAATGTCTACACATCGCCCATGGCCTTCGGTGACGACGATCACGATTATAATTGTTGCAATAAAGTTTTAATCAGTTATCATCTGGCAACACAACTCGCAGTAAATTAATAAGCATAACATAAGTATAACATAATGGAATCCCAAGTAAAATCTACTCGTGGTCGTGAAATATTTGTATATGATGGTTTTATGTATGTTTATGATAATGTTAATTTTAATAATACAATACGGTTTTGGCGTTGCCGTAATAGAAATTTTTGCAAAGCACGAATTCATACAGGAATAAATGACTACACAGTCATAAAAACTATTAATGAACATTGTCATGACTCGGAAGCATCAAAAATCGAAGCAGATGTCGCTGTGACAAATCTAAAAAGAAAAGCTACTGAATGTATGGAGCCTACGTCTACTTTGATTAACTACTTTGAAAATATTTAATGACCACGTCGAATCGGCCACGGCTAAATGTCCTCACGGCGAAATGGCCACGGCGAAACGACCACGGCAAAACGGCCACGGAGAATTGTCCTAGATCCTTTTCATTGTATACGAAAAAACGATTCTGAACGGAGATGATAATTACCAGGATATATTATATTATTACCTATATTTAAATTGTAATATATCGTTATTTTACTTGATTTCGAAAAAAATTTTCAATTTATACGTTTATTTTTTCTATATTGACTCTGGAATTTCTTTTTACAGTTACTTGAAGGAAAACTTATGGATAACCTTGTATGTATTGGGTTTTTAACCTTAGGTATAAATCACAAAAATTGTATGAATTTTCAACTTCAAAATTCCTTGCAAAATTTCGCGATTTTGATATATTACGTAAACATTTGAACTTTAAATGCTTATAAACAAAAATTGTGATTAACGATTTTTGATTTTTTTTACTACAATAAGTAAAACTTATAATAAACCTTGTATTAAATTTTAAAGATTTTTTGGCATTTCAAGAAAAAAATTTAGAAAAATCGAAAATTTCAATGGTTTATAAATAGTTTAAAAAAATTTTAAATATTTTGAAAAATTAATCGTAAATAGATAACGCTAATATAAGGTTACATTTGGTGAAAATTTCAAGTATTAAAAATGATTCGTTTTTAAGTTACAGCAAAATCAAAAACTCTATTTTGTCGAAAAGTGATTATACGTAAAAATTCACATTTTTCTGTTATTTTTTCAGGGTTTTACGTTACGCTTTTGAAAACTACTGGAAATTATTTATTTTTGAGCCCCCTAAAGTACCAACTAGTTAAATTTTCCTTTTCAAAGAGGGGCTGAAGTCAAAAATTGAAGCATTATTTCTACTCCAAAACGTGATGACAGATCCAAGGTTAAAAAAAACACACATCATTGTAGAATCAATACATTCATCACTCCGTTCAGAATCTAAAAGGGAACATTACCTAATAGTTTTACAGTAAAACTATTATAACATCTGGGGAGGCGCTACACGGGGGCCAGGGTGGGCAAGTGCCCAACCAACATTTGATTTTGCCCCCTAAAATTTAATGTTTAAAACATACAAATAAATAAATAAATTTTATATTAGTATAAATAAAGAAATCTGAGTAAATTTGAAGTTTTACTGTAGTACATTTGCAGTATGATGATAATAATAAATTAGGTATATTTTTTGATTATTTATTTAGAAATATAACATATTATTATAACCAAAACATTTTTAGCAATACTTTCCAGAAAATATGGTATCCTAGGAAAAAACGAAAAATATATTTTACTTTAAAATTCAAAATATTAGTTAAAGTATAAATAATACTAACAATAAACTACCTATAGTAAGTTATCGAATAGTACACACTTAGCTATCATAGCATAACAAATATAATATAATATTAATATATTATTACTTATTTAATATAGGTATTTAATCAAAACTGTAAGTGCAAAAATTAATATAAATGTTAAGTTTATTTCAATTAACTTGCTTTCGAATTTCTATATATATATTTAAAAATAATTGTATTTTTTACGGCAATTATTTTAATTATTTTTAACAAAATTAACGTTTTTCACCTTGTCGTTTATTACTCTGTTTTTTTTTACCTATCGTCTTTTTCCGTGTGATTTTTTTGCCGATTACCAAGTAATCATAAATAAATGTGACACCAGAAAAAATTTTACCCGGTATCACCTGCTTAATAAAAAATATCTGGCGCCACAACTGTATAACATTACGAACTTCTATTTAACAAATTATTTTTGAGAACCATGACCTTCATTGTTACACTTATGCGTAAATTTATCTCTATATAAATAACCTGTTGTTTTTGTATAACGAATAAACTATATGATAACAAACTCATTTTTGTAAACGAAATCTAGACATTTTACAAAAAAGTAGGTACAATTTATAAAAATAATAAACAAAAGAAACTCAGCAATTATTTCTCAATCACTAATTAAGTAGATAAATATGATAATATTAATATTAAAAATAAAGTAATTATATACTAGTATATATAATTATATAAATTCTATAAAAGTTTATATATAATGGATGAAAATAATTGATGAAATTATTAAAAGAATCAGAAACAAAGATTTGTTATTATTTGCAAATTTTACATATCGAAAAGTTCATAAGTCTAAACATTGTTAGTGTTATTGTTATTTTAACTATTTATAAATTAATGAATGTAATCATTTTGTAGAAATATAACTATTTAAATTGACTTGATTGGATCAATGATTAAAATTATAATATATTATTGTTAATCTGTAAAAAGAAAAAATTATTTAGTTATTTAACAGTGGCGCAAATTACAATTTGAATAAGGCGAATAATGGCGAAAATTACATAAATATTTTTTTTTGGGGGGGGAGGGGGTTGTTCTTGGCGCAAATTATTATATACGCCCCTATCTAATGGTTGTTAGTCATTATTTATTTCATTTCATGGACATTTTGGAAATAATTCGATTTGAATCTGAAACATAAATTGAATACATGTGGTCTATGGACCCATCTCGTTTAAGCCAAAAACCCTAATATTATAGAATGACTATTCAATTGCCTCTGCAGTTAACATTTTATTTAGTGATAAGTATGAACACAATACAATAGTAACTAACCATTTATTATCTACTTACAAAAGTTAATTTAGTTTTTTCTATTTGCAACTTATAGGTATTAAAAATGTTCAAAATGTAATTTTGCAACAGGCTGCGGCTCGTGTGGCCTTTCAACCCGCGGAGCCCTGTGCCACTGCGCAGCTCGATGCTCGAACCGCCTTAAAGCTTGCCCTAATTGTGCATATAATATATATTGATATTCGATCATTTTAAATTACTATAAGGACAGCATTAAAGGAACCTATTTCATTTTCAAGTCTTAGCTATTAAAATTGAAAATTGTATATGAATTGTTAACTATATACAAAATAATCGTATTTTTTGACAAACTATGTTAAAATTTTAACTTTTTAACTTTTAAACCTGGAAAAACTGTTGGCCACTAAATCCAAACTTCAGACAATGCGTCACATGCAGTATATCTACCTATAAGGAACACAGTTTCACACAAATTCGAATTAATCTAATTGTTTTTTATTGTAGATATACCTACCTATATACTAAAAAATTAATTAGGTAGGTATGCATGATATGATCAGCGAAAAACTACACAACTATATTATAAATCGGTTTTAATTAATGATTTATGAGGATCTTTGCACAGACATTGTTCTATAAAGGATTTTATACAAGATTTATTTACACTTTTCAATCTGACATAATTTTTTTCAATTTGCTGATGCTAAAGCATCTCTAACATTTTTTATTATGTATATTTATAAAGTAATAAAATAATTATTTCATACTTAAATTGTAAAATAATTACAAATAATGGTCTAAAAGGGTTTGAAGGCTAAAATCACATAATAGATGAAATTTTAAATTTCCGTCGGCGAAAGGGCGGCGGCGAGATGTCCGTCGGCGAAACGGTTGGCGGCGAGATGTCTGTCGGCGAAACGGTTGGCGGCGAGTCGGGTGGCGGCGAGAAGAGCGGGTTCGCCATCAGCTTGTACACCAGCTTGCACATCAGTATTAATTTGGTTTTCTGAAAATATAAAATATAAATATATAATAAAAATTATTTTTAATGTAATATATGAATATTTAATATTATTAATTATCATTTAAAAAAAAGTTACCAGAGTTATCTTCATAATCTTTATAAGGACTAGTGTCTTGAACATTTATCTTAGAAGTAGATTACTGATTAGAATCAATAGTTTCTTCAAAAAAATAAACATAATATATATTATTTTATTAGTTTTTACATTCATCTCAGTTTAAACAGTATTTAAAATGTTAAACACATGTAATTTCTAAACGCTTAAAAGCTCATAATTATAATGAGATGAAAATATTAATCAATACCTACCTACTTAAAATAAATTATAAATACGTTTAACTTATTGTTTTGTTATGGAGCGTATTATACACATATAGTATTATAGTTATTAGTTATCTTAATATCTTATAATATACTTACGGAATACAACATTTAGTTTTTGTTAACTTGGTGACAAACCACAAGCAATCAAATCATTTCTTCTTTTTGCTGAACGTTTCGAAGCCCCAGATTGAAATTTACGTTTCTCCATTTAATAGTGTAAAAAACAAACAATAGAAACAACGTATAACAAGGTAAACAAGAACACGTATTTAACAAATCGGGTTGATGACAAATGAATAATGATATTTTCAGTGTATATACCATAGAGTAATATAGTAATAAATTACTCTATGCTATATACGTATAATTGTGTACCAATTGAAGTAGGTATTCCTCAAGCCAATGAGAACTCATGTTTACTGTTCTAAAAATAAATACCTCCAAAATTCCAATTGATATAATCATATTGGCACCGTCGCACTGATAAGACGATAACACAAACATTGAGACGTCACGAACATGTTTTGTCCGTCTAAATTACTACACTGTATTTATGTTTGATTATTTTTATTTTATAAATTAACATTTGTACATAAATGGCAAATGCCCATTACAAATACAGTTCATATTAAATTTCATAATTATGATTGTTCTGTTGGGTAGGGCCCCATATAGTCATATAGACAAGGGGGCCTCACTGGCTATTGCCAGTCTGTTGTATAGGCCAGTCCGACCCTGCACTATAGACATTTCTTTTATCAAATATTTTGCATTTGCGCCAAGTATGCATTGAATGTCCAGAATAGCTTATGCCATTGTTCGAGGCTTTTCCGTCGTTCTCGTACTCGATTATATATTATTATTATATAATATTTTATATATTTAATATTATATTTTTAGCGTCTTACCGGGGAGGGCGGCAAATGCTGACTGATCAATCAACGATCAATACATTCGAGATTCTTTTTTCGAGACTAATTATTTCGTTGTTCGCTCCCGCCAAGTTAACTTTTAAATCTGCAATATTTTTGTTTATAATGTTATGGGCCGGGAGCGTATCTTATATTATAAAACGGTAAGGAGTACGCACGTCGTCCGCCAGGGGCGACGCGTAAAATGGTGGTTTGCCAATCAGAAAATTAAATATTTTTTTTACGTCCCGCCCGGCGCACAGTGGTCCGAAACATCATTTTACGCGGCCAAAACTATACATTCAAAATTTTAATTTTTATGTTTTTTTTTAATAAAATCATTATCTACACACCCTAGGGAATAGGCATACAGGGTTACAACCTTCTAGGTCCAATTTCACGGAAACAGTAGCATCGTTCGCAAAATATTTTCTTATTTCTATCCCTATCACGTTGTATTTCGTTGTCTTACTTGTACGTAATATACGGTCGTAGTATAAATATTTTTATAACCATAAATACTGTTAATATAAATCATGAGTATCCTTGAATAATATAAAAGACTAAAAATAGATTTTTATTTTTTTTTCTATTTTATATCGTACTACAAATATTAAAAAAATTGATTTTGAGCGTTTTGTTACTCACACGCTTATTTACACGTAATTTTTACTGTTTTACAATATTTCAAATTTGTTATCGGATTTTAATAGTATTTATTTGTTTAATCAAATTTTTCAACAATGGAAAACAACTCAGAAAGTAAGTAAAAACCACGGATAATATAATGAACGGTCGAAGCCAAACACCGTTAACCAATCAAAAACAGTTATTGATAAATGATGTCACAATAGACCCTCATTCCTATTTCCCGCTGTTTATTTATTATTTTCTATATTACAATTACAATTTACAAATAACAATATAAATACAACAGTATATACAACACATAATAAAATATTTATTTAGTCGAATCATAAAATACAAAAATCAAGTAAATTAAAAATACTTTTTAATCCATTATAATATTAAATAATAAATAATAATACAATGTTGTCAATTTGTCATAGTAATGTAACTATTTCTTTATGTAGTAATTTTTTTTTTCATTTTTTTTTGATTTCTTGAATGAATCATTGAAAGGCCTTTTCTGTGCAGCAATTAAGGTACTATTAAGTTGTTTTATTCTTATATAAGTTCTTTGAAGGACAAATGATTTTATCAGATCTTCAGGCATGTCATAACATTTTTTCTTAATTAACTTTGTTAGTATTTTTACAATATTAGTTTCAGGATTAATTTTGTCTTTGTGAAACTTCTTAAAAATGTTTTCAAAATGTTTTGCTTTTTCAACCCAATCTGCTGTTGGTTCAGTTAAACCACCATATGACAAATGTTGCAGCCAATTTGGTGTACTATAGGAATGCTCAGGTTTGTTGTCTTTTGTATAATTTCCTAAATGGGGATAATTATTTTTGTATTTCCTAGCGAGCCAACCACATAAATAAATAAATCCATCTTCTTCACTTGGAGTTTCACAATTATTTTGAGATGATTCACACGATGATAAACTACTATCTGATAATTCATCATCATTTTCATAACTGTTAACTTTAACATCAGCAGTGGATAAAACATTTGCTACTAAGTATTTTTCTACATTTGTATTATTGTGTTTCACTTCAATGTTGACTTTGTCTTGTATAACTCCAGGATTTTTGCCATGAACAATTATTCTTATCCTATACATTGCATTTAATGGTGTTGGATGATCGTGAAGTCCTCCTCGGCTTCGAATGGTAGAAAAAAAACTTTCAAGGCTATCTTGGTTTAGCCTATGTGTAAGTAATAAGTATATAATCTATATTGTATTTCTGTTTCAAATCTTCATAAAGTAATTTAATTGATTTTATAGATATTAAAATACCTTTTTGGAAAGTTTGTAGAGTGTTAACCTAATCAAATTAGCTTCCAATCTTCTGTCAGCTGATGTATTCAAGCCAAGTCTATGCATGACTGGAGAATAGTCGTGGGGTGGGTGATCAATTTTTAATTTGTACGCTGCAATATTGAGGAACTTACGTTGAACACGTTCAACTTGTTTCTTACCACAAGAAGTACCCGGATCCCAAACAACAGATCCATACTCCAAAATCGACCTCACAAAGGCACAATATAAAGATTTTAAGGAAGACACTAATTTAAATTCACTACTAATTCTTCTAATAAAACCTAAAGTTTTAAGACCTTTACAACAAATTTTATCAAGATGAGCATAGAAGTTTAATTCACGATCAAAAACGATACCCAAATCTGTAATCACATTGCCCGCAGACAGCAATAGATTATCATTAATCATATATGAATAATTAATATGACATTGAACGGCATTTTGAAATATTAAGTTCCAACCCACGGTTATTATCCCACGAAACCAGAGAGTTGAGATCGTCCTGCAGTAATAAACAGTCCTTAAAAGACTGAATTTTTAAAAATAACTTAAGATCATCAGCAAACAGAAGGAAACGACAGTTAACCAGAGAACTTTTAATATCATTAACAAATAATGCAAATAACAAGGGAGAGAGATGTCCTCCTTGAGGAACTCCAGATGGTACATCAATAATGTTTGATTTTACTCCAAGTACCTTTACAAATTGCTTACGATCCCGTAGATAGGAGTAAAACCACGACAGCAATGGTTCACCAAAGCCTGTATCTATTAGCACTCTCATCAATAGCTTATGATCTACTCGATCAAACGCCTTGGTGAAGTCCGTATAAATTACATCTACTTGTGTTCTATTTATAAAAGCATCAAATATGTAATTAGAAAAAACTAGACTGTTCGTAGTTGTTGAACGACCAGAACGAAAACCATGTTGTTCATCAATTAATATCGAATTAATAACTGGTTTAATAGAACGCAAGACTAATGAATCAAAGAGTTTGACAATATGGCTTGATAACGAAATGGGTCTATAGTTGGTTTAGTTAGAACTATCACCAGACTTAAGTACTGGTGTCACGGCACTAAGCTTAAATAGATCTGGATATATATCTTCATCCAATGATTTACGAAAAATAAGCCACAATGGATATGATAATGATGAACGTAACATGTACAAAAATTCACCAGAGAAACCATCGGGACCTACTGACTTGTTACCGTGTAATTTACTTAATCCCAATTCAATATCACTGAAATCAAAAAAGCAATTACTTGGGAGATCATGTTGTAAATGAGGAGAAATTGAGGAATTATCTAGAACTCTAGGCTGGGTATAAACAGAGCTAAAATGTTGTGAAAATAGATTAGAAACTTCGATACAATTTTTACTGGTAACTCCATTCAGATTAACTGTTTTAGGAATATCATGGTGAGACCTATTCTTTCTAACAAAGTTCCAAAATTTATTTGGATTTGTACAAAAATTTGTTTTAGTAGATTCGATAAATTTCCTACAACATTGTTTCTAAATAAATTTATATTTTGCACGGAGTAGAGAAAATTTACTATAATCAAGTGGATTCCGTGTTGTCTTAAAAACGGCGTGAGCTTTTCTTTTTTGAAACACTATATCAATCAAATCCTTAGAGAACCATGTAGGAAATTTAGATTTATTGTAGTTAACTTTTGGAACCCAGTGAAGGATGGAGAAGTGTAACGCATCATACAAAGCTATTGAAGCTGAATTAATGTCTAATTGAGAAAATGTATCCTTCCAATTGTAAGAAAAGAAAAAATCAATAATACTTTTATAATTTGCTTTAGAAAAATTAAAATATGATTGATCGGTATGGAATGACGGTATTTTTTCTATTTTTGGATAATCAATAGTTAATGCAGGGTGATATCTATCTTCCGGAACTACTGGATCATGAACAACATTAACTTTGAACAAGTTTAAATTAGTAAATATAAGATCTAACATAGAATTTAAATTGTTAAAAACACTATTTATTTGATAAAAATTTAGGAAAGCAAAAGTCTCATAATATAACGATATAGTAAAAACTATATAATTATTGATAATCATATTAGTCACAACGCGAGTCTGAGAACTCGGACACAGTGATTGCGGTTAACCACCTGCACGTGGGCGGATCGTCCCCGAACGTCATATTGGAATACATCATCGCACGAGAATCCTGAAATGCGTAATAGCGTGAGAACGAATGACGTACATAGGAGTAGGCCAGAAGGGATATGGGTAGGAGATCAGGGGACACTGACTATATAAGGGGGCCCAGAAGAGGACTCCCTCAGACGTGATATTCCAGAATTAGCGCAAGCACCTTCACGTCAGTCTATGTCAGAAATCGTTCATTTGGACTTAGATTATTTTTCAATTAAATTAAATATTTGGACTTAGATTAATTTTCATTCAGTTTAATAAAAACACTTAGAAATAATTTGCCTATTTATTTCGACACAACCTGTATTTTTCGACAAGCTGCTGGCCCACTACAAATAAATGCCCAACATGGCTGGTGCTCCATCTGTACAGACACCAACTTCGACCACTGCAACTCATTTTTATCAACAAAATTTTTCACTGTCCGAAAAACATCTTCACCGCGTGTGTAGTAGTATTCAGTGATTCTGAGAATAAGTATTCTTCTTTTATGTCGTCACCCTTTATGTATCGAACATAGACAAGTAGCTGGGAACAAGATGCAACGTCGGTCGACTCATTTAACTGTAAGGAGAAGAAAGGACTTGACTTTATTTCATTGAGCACTGTGTCCAAAATATTCTTGCTCATATCCTCGATACGATTTTTGATAGTGTTGTTAGAAAGTGATATCTTATTTATCTTTTCAAAATGTTGCTCTCCAAGAACAAGTTTTACTGCATCTAGTATACACGGTTTGATGAGATTTTCTCCAATTATATGAGGTTTCTTGTTTTTTGCGATTCGTAGAGCGATGCAATATGAAGCTTCAAGACCAGCTTCAGTTGACTGAAAAAAGTAACCGGATGAATCCATACGTGCAATTTTTAACGCATTTTCTTCACGTTTGAAAAATGCACTATCTTTTTCTGCAAACTGAGAATGACTTCTCTCAAAATGTTCTTTTAATTTGCTTGGATTCATACTTTCTGTTGTGAGAACTTTGTTGCACAGAACATATTGAGGCTTCTCGACACTTTTATCAACAAACTTAGTAAAACCCCATTGTAGAAAAGCTTTGTATGGCAATTTTTTCCCTTGTGACATAATTCCTGATTCAAAGGAAAATTATTAAAATCCAACATACAAAAATATAAAATTATTTTACTCACCTACTTTTACTTCACGACAAAATAATCAGAAAATCGACAATACTGATCGATATTCAGTAGACGGAACAGACAAGTACACTTATGAACAAACAGTTAACGACTGAATGATAGTAAAAGATTAAAACCATTAAATTAAATATCGATATAATTTCATAACAATAGAATATAAAATGTGTAGACAATTTTACAACAAAAATAATTCCAGGAAATTCAATATAATGTAATATTCTAAGTATTATTTGAAGATAATAAAATTAACAGTGTCATTAGGACATAAAATAAGGTATTTCCCAAAACTATTAACAACAATATTATATTATTACAATTTCATTTACAGTCATAATACACATGAGTAAATGGATAATAAATACTTAAAATACAAGTTTAACTTTTATCCCCCAAAAAATCGTGTTTTTACCCCTTAGGGGGTAATCACTCCCAAGTTGGGAACCGCTGTACTAGTCCTTGTGATTTAGGGTCCAGCTGGGAAGGATGGTGGTAGCTTGCTCGTAGCCCTCCCTGCATACGTTAGTCCGCTAAAATCCACGAGATTAAGTAAACAACTAACGTATCAATACCACCACTAGGTGCTGATGCCCAGAATTTCAAATCATCATCAGCAAACGGTAATAATGCCAACCGAAAACGGTCCTTTTAAGGACCACTTGACGCTTAATGTTGGTGAAGATCTTAGGATCTGTCATTTCAACATTGAAGGAATTTCTAAAGCGAAGTGTGAAGTTCTAACCAAGATCATGGACAAAGAAAGAATAGATGTAATTGCCCTGCAAGAAACACACACGAAAGATGACAATGACCTTCAAAATAGAGGCTACATCGTAGGATATATAGTGATTGGAGCGATACACCACATGCAGTATAGTATAGCTACGTATGTTAAAGATAACATCGATGATATGACTGTAGTTCACAAAGTCACCTCAGGAAACATCCAATTACTATCCACGAAAATAGGTAGTATTACTGTAACGAACGTGTATAAACCTCCAAACAAAAAAATGGGAGAGTAATCCAATGAAAACATTTGAACACCTAGCCATTTATGTGGGTGACTTTAACAGCCATAATATGGCGTGGGGCTATGAGGAAAATGATGAAAACGGAGATATACTATATGAATAGCTAGACACAATGAATCTGGAACTTGTCTTCAGTATAAAGGACAAGGGAAATTTTCGATCAGCAAGGTGGCTGAAGGAGTACACGCCAGATCTGAGCATAATATCGAAACCTCCAAATGATAGTAAACAAATGGCATTGCGCCGCATTCTCATTGATTTTCCTCACACGACCGGTAGTCTTAGAGTATGGCCTAAAAATACCAATAATTAGATCAATCCCAAAACCAAGATGGAATTTCAGGAAAGCCAATTGGACTGAATTCGCCAAGGAACTAGATCACCTAATACAATGGATCCCAGCAAAGGCAGAGTGTTATGAACGATTCGTGGGAGCGAAAAAGCACATTCCTAGGGGCTTCAGGAAGCAGCTCATTTCAGGCTGGGACCAAACGTGTAATGAACTGTATGCGGAGTTTCAAAGGTCAAAAGATAATAACGTAGCGGATGAATTAATTAATAACTTTAACTCAAAAAGAAAACAAAGATAACATGAAAAGACAGAAAATCTAGACTTTACCCACTCCAGCCATAAAGCATGAAGCCTAATGAAAAAATTAGGCACCTCGAGTAATACCACGAAAGGTCAGCATAACTTAAGACCAAATAGTGTAGCAGCCAGATTAAAAAGCGTTGGAAAATTTTCAGTAGACAAAGAGCATAAACGATTAATAAAAACAGAATTAAGAAACCACAGGAAAATGCTAATACCGCATCCGACACTGGGCGCTGCTTTCACACAGAATGATGTATGCAACGCAATAAAGAAAACCAAAATAAACAAAACTGCGGGCTTCGATGGGATATACTCTGAGTTTTTTAAATTCACAGGTCCGAGAACTCATACCTGGCTAACTATGTTTTATAATGATATTATAGATACTGCAAAACTACTAAAACAATTTAAAAGAGCGAAAGTGATTGCGTTATTAAAAGCCGGGAAAGATCACTAAGCTGCAGATTACCGTCCTATACTCCTATATCATTACTCAGCGTTACGTATAAGATCTTAGAAAGAATGATACTAGATCGTATACAACCATATATGAAGACGTAATACCAATAGAGCAGGCTGGATTTAGGGAATACCGAGGATGTGAGGAACAAGTGCTAGCGCTCACAACCCTAATAGAGTCTGGATTCCAAAGGAAATTTAAAACTAGTGTAGCGTTCATCGATCTGTCAGCGGAGTATGACACAGTATAGAGTAGGGGTGTAAAGTATATTCGAATTATCGAATAATTCGAATATTCGAATATTCGAATTCGAATAGTGTAACCGTAAATAATTCGATTGTCAGTATTCAATACTACAAAATTAATATTAATAATAATAATATAGTATTAGATAAGTACTATAATTGTTAAATATTTGGGGAATTTTTATCTTAAAACAGTCAAAATCTATGGTTATAACTCGTCAACTGATTGACTACCTTATTAGTTACTAATATATTATTATTAATTATCAATTATCATCACTCGTCATCTTTACCTTAAACTTGTAATTTCAAATTTATATAGTGTTTATTAAAAATTATTATTTTGAAGTTTTGTTAATTATTTTCATTTTTACATTTTCAAAATAAACACTTAAATCATAATAAATACGAGTATGGCTCCAAGCAAAGTTTGGCAATTTTTTACACCAAATTCCGAAAATTCGTCAACAGTTTGTAATTTATGCAACGAAATAATTAGGCATTCAAAATCTACCACCTGTTTATGGAATCATTATAATTCTCAACATAAACATGAAAATGGAATTGATGTCGTTCACAAAAGGTAAGACTATTTTTTAAATTTAATTAGAGTAACGCGTACACTTGCTTTAATAAAATTTGATGATCACAGTGAGTATAGGTAATACTAAATACTAATTACTAAATTCTTTTCAAATTTAACAGTCCTTTATAATATATATAATAGTTATTCACACGGCATCTAATATACAGCAGAGAGGTACCCCCTTGATCACGCTTTTTTCGTCATTTTTTTTTCTTTGAAGTTTTTGCTTATGTATTAAATAAGTATTTGGTAATAATCTTATTTTTTTTTTAAGATTTATTATTTATTGATAAACAAGTTATTAATTTCTAAGTATATATATTAATTATCAACATTTTCTTTATTAGAATTTTTCGTTTTTATACGTTTTCAAAAAATTTTTTAGAGGTCGAATTGATAATGATTCTAGTCATGAAGAAAATGACGGCGATAATTTTGAACAGAGTTTATCTAATGGCTCTAATAGTTTCAATGATAATTCAGACTACCCAAATTATGTTCCATCAACTTCCTGTTCTAATACTTCCGATTCTTCGAATTCATCGTATTATCATAATAATAAAAAGAGGGTTCGTAGGTCTAATGTAGCATCAGCTTGTACAATACGTCGTATAGACAAAAATCGAACTGAACTTATTACGCAGGCAATATGCAATATGATTTACTAAGATATGCTTCCAATTAATACAGTAGAACATAGTGGATTAAAAAAATTAATGAATATAATGGAACCTAGTTATATGGTACCATGTAGAAAAACAATAACTACCCGTATATAAGCAATATACAACGAAAAAGTTAATTATATAAAAATAAATGTATGAATGTAAATTCAGTAGCATTAAGCACAGATTGTTAGACATCCAGAATTATAGATTCATACATCACAATTACAGGTCATTTTATAACCGATTGTTGGCAAATAAAATCTTTTAACATTTGTACTCAAGAAATTACACATAGTCATACGTCAGATAATTTATTAGATACAATTGAAAGTGTTATAAGTGAATGGGAACTTAATAATAAAGTATCGGGTATTAGTCATGACAACGCAGCAAATATAACTAATACAGTTAAAATGATGTCTTCAGATGGAATAATTAGTAATCCGTGTGCTTCTCATACTCTACAATTATGTATTAAAAAAGCACTTGATATACAGATATTTTCTACCCTCATAAAACGAGCGTTTAAACATTCGTATAAAAGATCATATGCATTAGAAAATGTATTAGATATTAGAACAACTAGGCAAACCAAAATTAACAGTTATACAAAGCTGCCCTACGCGATGGAATTCGACTATGTTTATGCTGGAACGGTTGCTAGAAATACGACAAGGAATAGTCACCAT
This sequence comes from Schizaphis graminum, assembly GCA_020882235.1. NCBI lineage: Eukaryota > Metazoa > Arthropoda > Insecta > Hemiptera > Aphididae > Schizaphis > Schizaphis graminum. The sequence continues at coordinate 25,007,361 of CM037036.1, forward strand.
AATGGCTGATCGTATGCACTTTACTCGACAACAAGCTCAAAAGTTAGAGTTCATTGAAGTAGATTGGGATAATTGTAATATTCTTTGCAATTTATTGAAGCCAATACATTTAGCAACAACCGTTTTATGTGCAGATAATAAAGTGACAATTTCATTAATTCGGCCAATTATTCATAGTTTGATATTTAAACATCTCAAAATTAATGAAAATGACAATGCTTTAGTGACAAATTTTAAAACTTCAGTTTCACAAGAACTTTCAGTTCGTTTCGCAATTGGGGAAAATTCTCCAGAAGAAATTAATATTGCTCAAATATCTTGTTTGTTCGATCCAAGGTACAAATATTTAAATTTTGAGTATTCTGATGACATAAAAAAAAAAATAGAAGAAAAAGTGCGATTTAAAATATTAAATGTATATACAGACTTAATTACTCCAAATAATGTTACACTAATAAAACCTACTACTAGTAGTTTGTAATCTATTATGTAATTAATATTTCGAGCGTAGCGAGAAAATTTTTTTTTGCAATAAAATATAGCTTGAAGTGCGTATACTCAAAAATTTTTTCACCAATATACCACTGCTTAGTGCAGTACATTTATTTTCCAATTCATTAATATTACCTTTTAGATTCTGAACGGAGTGATGAATGTATTGCTTTTACAATGATGTGTGTTTTTTTTTTTTTTTTTTTTTTTTTTTTTTTTTGTGTCTGACTCCAACATTTGGAGCAGTAATAATGCTCCGATTTTTGACTTCAGCCCCTCTTTGAATAGGGAATTGAATCTAGTTGGTACTTTAGGGGGGTCAAAATTAAAATTTTCTAATAGTTTTCAAAAAAATCGAGAAAAACAAAAAAAAAATGACAGAAAAATGGAAATTTTACGGAAAAACCACTTTTCGACAAAATCGATTTTTTGATTTTGCTGTAACTCAAAAACGAATTATTGTAAATACTTGAAATTTTCACTAAATGTTTATGTTATGGTTATCTCTTTACAGTTAAATTTTCAAAATATTTTGACCATTTTTAAGCTACTAATAGACAATTGAAATTTTCGACTTTTCTAAGTTTTTTTTTCTTCAAATGCCGATAAAAATTTTTTGGGTGGCCAGAAAATCTTGAAAATTTAATACAAGGTTTCTTATAAGTTATTCTTAAAGTGATAAAAAAAAATCCAAAATCGTTAGTCACAATTTTTTTTTATAAGTGTTTAAAGTTCGAATTTATACGAAATATGTCAAAATTTAAATTAAATTTCATACGCTCATAATGCGAATGTTGGCCATAGTAACCATAGTAACATATAAAAACTATACTATTTGTTTCAAAATAGAATATTTGACAATATTTAAATATAATATATCCTAAACTGACAAATCATCTTCGTTCAGAATCGTTTTTCGTATACAATGATACCTATCATTGCATTCAAATTTAACCTACCATAGTCTGAGGTCCACTCCACCCCCTAATATACAGCAGAGCGATACCTACTTACCCGCTTTTTTATTTTTAATAATTATTTGTTTTAAAAAAAATAATAGACTTTGTGGTATATTTTTATTAATATTATCGATCATTTGATTTACCGGAGGATATGTATCGGTATTAATCAAGACAGAACGAATGTCCTCTCTGATAATTGCAGCTGCTGCTTCTACAACACGTAGACATTCTTCCGAAACATTAGATTTTTTATTTTCATACCACGATTGACACAAACATTTTTTTTGCGTATCAAGAAAACAAATAATTGTTAATTTAGCGTGTTTTGTAGTTATTATAATATCATTTCCATAACGAGCAGTTAATTTATAAATGATAGTTTTTGCATCTGGAATGAAATCACTAGTTATTTCATTTACTAACTCTGTTGAGGTGAATTGACAATCATTGTTATTTTCTATGTAATAAAATATTTCTTCCATCGCTAATCTGATATTTTCGTCATGTGGACGATCTACTGATCCCCCACTTTTGTATTTATTAAAAGATATCAAACAATTATCATGGTATTTCGCCTCAGCAGCTACTAAATCATATTCAAAATTAACTCTATCCCGTACAATTTTACCGAGTCTATCACCACGGGACTCAGCTGTTTTAATAATATTATCTTTAAATGAAAGTGTGCTGACCTGTTTAATTTTCCTTCGATATTCTTGTCGTTTTCTTTTCTCAACATCTTCGTTGACTTCTTCACCACAAACAAGGCATAGCGTTCGAAAATCAAATTTACTTGATCGTTTTTTATGCGGTGAAGGGTGAGATGGACCTGCAGCGTTTTCTTCACGTTCTCTTTTAAATGAGGCAATATTTTTTTTGTGTGTATACACTTTACGACACTCAACATGCACAGTCACTGATGTTACATTATTTAAAAACTCAAGATGTCCATCGTCTCTTTCATTGCTAGCGTTTTTTAAGGTTTGTAATCCACGCTCGACATTTATAGTTTCACCGACCGATAGCGAGTTTTCACTTATAAAACAATTACCCGCCATTTAGTTGGTTATGTAATATAAGCAGTACTTGTAAAAAAATTCAGAACGCACAAAAAACAAGATAAACACGTGACAACGTTCGTACGGACCGGTCCGGCACATAAATGTCGAAGACAGCTGCGTCTATTATTACTAAAAAAGGTCGACCTATATATATATATTATATATGTATATGTACAACCTGTTTCCCCCAATGGACATTCCAGATAACAGTAATATATACAATGTACCTACATATACATCTTGCATAAAACGAATGCATTCTTATTATCGTTATTATAATACCTATGATATAATATAATATTATATTATTGTAATTTTGTATGTAAAACATTAAAATTTGTATATCGCAAGTGCGATTTGATATATATATATATATATATATATATATATAACTATTTTGTAGAGAATTTTGTCCTCTACAATTTTTGTTCGAGACTTTTTATCGTACAAACAGTATAAAGCGAGATATTAACGCAAAGGCTACTTGTTTTTAGCGAAAAAATCATATTTCATTAAAAGTGTACACATTGTTGGCCTTATAACGGAAAAACTATCAACTTGACGTGAAAATGTCAAGAGACCATTTTTGTAGGTAATTACCTCCTCTACAATTTGTATCTAAGATTTTTTTTTGTACGACCAATAAAAAACGAGATATTAAAAAAAGGGCCATTTTCGTGACCTTTGACCTCGAATAACCTTTGACGCGTACGTGATATCGAGGTCGACTTTTTAGACATTGTTTACAACGATGTATTAAAGATGTGTACCAAAATTCAGCTAGGTGGGAATTTTTCCGAGCTGAAAACCTAATTGCACTGGACTATAAAAATTTTCTTAATATTTAGTGTTGTTAATTTTAATTATACTACTTGGTTTTTTTTTTACATGTAGATATTAACTATTTTCTTAGGTGTTTATTCTTTTTAATTATTATTTTAAAACCCAACTAAACAAAGTAAAATTTAATAAGACATTTATTTGAAAATATATTTTTATGTATTTTAAAAGCATTGAATTATAATTATTACTAAAACATACAATTATATACCTAATCTTTGCATAATTTTTTTTTTGTATATACCTAATATATATATTATATGTTATAATAGACTCATAATGTGGGCCATAGTGCATTTTACTGCAGACAATTCTGTGGATTATGTACCTTCAGGTTGGATACGTAAAAATGGGATTACAATGTTATGTGCATGGCACAATAATGACACTAATTTGAAAAAAAATTAGATCAAACCGATTACATCCTGATAAATCCAACTTCACATATTACAAGTGTAGAGTAATTTCTAAAAATATTGGTAAGCACTGCAAGTTAACCCATTTAAAAATGTATAAATCAAACTATAAACATTTTTTATTTTTATTAGCATTATTGTCTGAAGCTCGTACAAAAGCCGAAAAGGCGCAGTTCACGTCAGATGTATCAGACGTAGATAATTATAAAATAAAACAAAAAAACATTAAGTCATCAAACAAATCTGTAGAAGCTGTAAACAATTCTTTACTACCAGGTAGTAATTTACATTTATTGAATATATGCTAAACATATTATATACCTACTCATTTACTTTTAGAAATTGTAAAATGTTTTAGTTCTAGAAAAATTTTAAATTATAATGATGAAATAATAACAAAAATATCATTTTTGTAGGCTATTCTTCGGAATATGTTAATGACGATTGTATGATGGTGAAAAAAGATGATGGTTTATTTAATTTACATGAAAGTGATGAATGTTCTGATAATGGTAATAAGCTATATGCCTATATTATATTTTGTCAAATTTGTATTTATTTAATTTTACTTTATTTTTAATATTAAATCATAGTTTTTTATTGTACTTAGTCTGATATAATGAATATACTATTTTCAAGTTATATTTCTTTTATAATTATTTATCAAATTACTTTACCCATCTGTATTATGTAAAATTATATTTTCACAGTATCTGCGATTGATGACAGCGATGAAGATAAAGATTATGTACCTATAAAAAAAAGCTGAAAATCAACATAATACTAACATCTGGCTTACTGAAGGTTTGTATAATTGTATCATACTATCTTTAAACATATTATATGCTTAAGTACCTGCTATCTAATAATTTTATTTATTTATATGTAAATAATATTAAAATTTTGTAAAATCTGAAAGTAATATAAATTATTTATTATGATTATTCAATTTTGCAGATAGTGAAGTAAATGATGAGAATATGGTTGCAGAAGATACACAGAATAATAAACCAGGTAAATTTGTTAATGTTATACATACACAACCATCATCTATAAATTAAACTTATTTTATTTAAATATAAAATTGAAAAATAATGTAGATAATATTGTATTAAAGTATTATTTATTTTAATGATCAGTACTTATGTAATAGCTAAGTAATAACAATTAACAATATTATTATGTTTAAGTTTAAGTACTTCAATTGTAACACACAATAACTGCGATACTCATACTCTGTCACAATCGCAGTCTCTACAGTCACCAAAAATAGGACCAGTTCATTCTCAGTCCTTTATTGGTAAAGTATTCCATATTTTAGATATTTTATGTGTTAAGCTGAATATTTGCTAAATAATTTAAGTCATATACCTAATCAGATTTATTTTTTTAACTTAATTATTTTTTGTATTGTGAATAATTACAAATGTATGAAATGTTTCTGTTAATAATTTTGTTTGTCTTCTTTTTTTATAGGTTTCCAAAAAGCAACATTAAACTACTTAGCTTTTTTAAAAGTTGAAATTTCTAAAATTGCAGACAATCAGCAACAAATATTAGAATATATTAAACAATCTAACAATGTTAATATATTTCAAGGTTCTGTGAGTGATCAGCATATGGAACACGAAATAGACTACTTCATTCATTATTGTCCTATTTCTACAAAAGAAGGATTAACCATATGAAAGAAAAAATGAAATTAGATATTAATTTTAAAAAACAAGTTGTAAGTTATTCTTATTTGTATGAAAATAAAATTTGTTTGATTATCTTATAAGTTAAAATGTTTTTAGGTGTGGGAACTGGCAAGAGTAGGTGGCAAATCATTAAAAAGTATGATTTACAAAATGATGAAAAAAGTTTTCGATGACCAAATCTTGATTTCATTCACATACTATGGTCTACGAAATAAAGACAATTTTTCACTGTTAGCTATCAACAAGGCAATTTTTGGTAATAACATGCACATTAATTAATATTTAGCTATAGTTATTTAGTTCTAATATTATAATATTTTCAGTTATACATAATTATTAAACTTCTAAGTAAAAGTGGCATTTAATAAAATCTATTTAAAAATGTTTATGAGGGAATGAGTGACATTTTTGTACATGAGAACTATAACTATTTATTACCCAAAACATTTTATATATTGTTGAGTCTGGTATATTGGTTTGTCATTAATTTACATTTAAAAGTTAATTTTTGAGTTTTTACTTTGAAATAATTAAAAATTTTGACTTTATAATTGTATTAAGAGTAAAGATTGTAATCTTATATTATAAAACGCGAAGAGGTTGACCCGGTTGCCACTTGAGTTCGCTTGCTGTACTCGCCGCGGTTCCTAAAACGGAAAAAAGAATGCGCTCCGGTCGCCGCGGCCCGCCGTTACCGCGCCCGTCCGGTTATCAAACCTACGACGTAGGACAACTATACGATTATTACTATTATTATTATTTATTCATTTTTCACTTTTCTGTGGCTTTTATAGCTTTTTCCGTATTCGCGTAGTATACGTTATTAATTATTATACGTATCAAAATTTCTGTCGTGTGATCACGAAGAGCGTTTGGGGTGTAAGACAAAAGTCGTTTAATACATATTGGTTAGGTACTTATATATATAATAATAATAAATATTTTATTTATATTTAATATTATTCACACATAAAATGGATATTGATTACAAATATATGCAAAAGAAAATTAACAAGAATGTCTGTGTGTGTGTAATGAAATACGAATTAAACGAGTAAAACGATGTATAATGCAAATTCAGTGACGGTTCGGAAACGGTTTAAGTGCTCGAGATTTGACATCAATTTTCAACTTGAACAGTAGTCGATAGGATTAGGCGTTAGGATAGGATAGGATTTAGGCAGGTGTAACGAGATCGAATCCCGCTTCGGCAGTAATTCCGGCGGCGCTTTAATTAACACTGCGAATAATTTTTGCATTTTTTTTCACTTTTTTTTATCATCTTATTCTAATTATTATTTCATATTATAATTATATTATATTATTATTATTATATATGGTAAGTATCATATATACATATATTATATTAAATAGGAGTTTGACTTGGCAAAATTAATTACACTAATAGGTACATTGCCATTATTGATTTGATTTTAAATATTGTTCAATTTGGCACCGTTTTACAATATACATATACCCATGATTAACTAACTAGGTATGTCAGCAATCAAATGATACGCATCGTGTTACGTCATCCGCCAAGGATTTGTTATCAGTATTCAGTATATTCCACACTCCCGCAATCCTGCCAAAAATAAAATCCTTGGCAGCTGACGTCACATTCTATTGGAATAAACTGGCTGCGCGTATTATACTAGAATCGGTAAGGTTGCTGACATACCTAGTTAGTTAATCATGCATATACCAAAACAGAACTTGAAATGAATGTAATGGGAAGTAAATTTTATATTTATTATATATTGTGTGTACATTACACACTTTTGTTTTATTATTAAAATGTATTATTATATTATATTGTACAGTGTATGCATATAATATATTGTTTTAATGCTAAACATTTACACTTAACATTGACATTACTTAGTGTGGGATGGCACAAATGTACTTTCAACATAAACGTCAGCAATAGTATTAAAATAAAATAAAATATAAGCTGTTTGAGTGCATAATACAGATTGGACAGACACAGTGACTTATGCATTTTACTTACACTGTTCAATAAAAGTGCAATGATGAATTTATATTTTTATAAATATTATGTTATGTTATTATTAATTATTATTATTATTTACATAAATGGTGTACCTATGCTTAAATATGTTGTATTAATTGATTTTCTTATTGTCACTGTCATTGGCTTGCAGAAAAAAATTGACTATACCTATATTATATACAATGTATGTGATAGCAGATAGGCTTATTGTTGAGTCAGTTAATAAAATTTAATATTTATTAATAACGGTCAATTGTACATAACTTTGAGAAACATACTAAATGTATTCTGACATTCTGTAGTTAGATTTTTATAATTTATATTAAATCAATTAAAACCTGTGCTTAATTAATGATAAATAAAATAATTTATTATTATATTATTTAATAAACACTATATAATTTATATATTACACATATGATTTCTGTGGTAGGACTTTTATATTACTCAGATTAATCACCTAAATGCTCCTATTGTGTAATAGATACTGGTTACTCAACTAATAAAAAACAATATTTCAATATTTATGTACTAATTTTCTTTTTGGAATCAAACACAATGTTAAATATATGTTTTGGTATCAGCTTTGTTATTATGCTTTTTGTAATAGTACTTATTAACTTCCACTGAATATGTTATAGTTGCTTATGATCAAATAAAGATTAATAATTAGGTAATAAATGTTTAAAAAAATTTAATTATATTTCTAAATAATATATTATATTGTAAAAAAGATTTGGTACCTACCTAATCACACACAATATGTGTATGTATGGGATACTTGGGTAATATTTTAAGAGACTATGCTATAATGTATTTATTAAAGTTATATAGATCAAGTATGCACATTAATATTTAACTCATTTAATAAATTTGGTATATTAAAATAGTGTATATTCTATACTAAGGACAATATATATATATATATATAATATAAGCATGACATATTGTAGATAAATACATTAAAAAGACAATTAATACGAACATCCAAGCATCATCAGGGTTTTATGCAAAATTACTAATAACTTTCAACTTTAAATTTTAAAGATAAAAAAATATAACACATTAACAACATGATGTAATTAATGTATTGTGGACTATTTCATTTATTAAACTCACAATACTGACATTGTCCGCGATCCGACGCAGTCGGATTGCCTACCTGAGGGGTATTAGTAACACATAAAGTATATTCAATTTTTAGCAAATAAAAAATTTAGATATCATTAATTGCACCCACATAGTCTGCAATTCGACGCAGTCGGATTGCCTACCAAAGTGATTTAATTGTGAATAAATCGATTTTCCCAAAATATAAGGCGTTAAAATTTCGTTCGACTTAAACTTTTTCTCCTACAATACAACATCAGACTTACGACGTTAGGAGGTATAACAATCCGCCTACGGCGGATTGCCCAGCACAACTATCCATTCGCACTGGTTTATGACTAATTGCTAGACCCTCAATTACCATTATTTTATTTATTTATTTTATTCTCATGCAAAAAAGCACCGGGCAAACGTTACGATATGTATCCAATCCATAATTGCTCAGCCAGAATCGAGAAGAATTCGAAAAGAAAGAACCGGGCAGGGGACGGGAAGCGATATTACACCAAATGATGACTGATAGCTAGACACTCAATTACCATTTTCGGTACACATTTATTCTTATTGATTTCAAACAAGCACCGGGCAAGCGTCAATACAAACTTTTACACCGAATGATAACTGATTACTGATATAATGATATCTCACACTCAAGTTGAGTTCTCAACTCTATGACAATTTTAGTGACCGATTTCTAGACACCTGACTATCATTTCCAACCGTTTTTCCCTTGAAACGATTTTCACTCGACCCCCTCGAAGGCGCCGGAGGCGGCTTCTACAAGCCTGGAATCGAAGCACACCAGCCGCTAGTCTAATAGTATAAAACGTGAAGACTTTTCCTTTTGTCCGCCGAGGCGCTGCCAGTACTTTAGCAGAAAGCCAATCGAAAATTAGAATTTTTTTCCCGACCCGTTATCACCTTTTTGCGTTATCGCGCTAACTCGAAGTCGACGTTTTGTTATTACTGAATACATCGGTTTTCGAACACTTTTCGACGTTTGAACCACTTTTTTGTAATTTTTTTGGCGTTTTACGGCCTCGCCGTCGTGTTTTTCGAGTACTCCGTGTTTTTTTACGCCCGGTAGAGTGCCCGTTTGCTACGTGTTTGTGTCGTTGCGTCCGCCGTCGCGTTAACCGAGACGGCCGCCGACTGACGTTCTCGCCGATTTAACTTCGACTTTTTCAGTTTTCGTCGTTTTGATTCACGCTTTTCTTCGACATTATGGTATGGTTTTTCGCGTAGCCCGTGTACTTTAAACGCCGTACGTTTGCTCCGTTTGTATGTGAAATCTGTTAGTGTGATTGGACGGAACGATTGGAATCGCCAAACGACGTATGAGGTATGTACGTCCTGCCTACTCGGTATTATTTTAAATATTTGAATCAGCACTGCAGATTACTTTTTTGGATATCAAACGTCCAGACGGTGTGTATTTCTTTAAATATCAAATGTGTGTGTACTGCATTAGTATCTATTATCATATGTGTTGCAGGTGTATGGTTAATCGTCGTGGACCATTGACGTTCGTTTGTTTGCACAGTGTTGATTTACTAATGTACTAAATAATATAGTTAAATTACTGTTTTGGATTCAATAAATTGCATTTTGTCGTTTATTTACATTGTCTTATCCTTTATAACTCAGCCCTAACACCATTAGTCCAATGTTTTACCTCAAGTAGTGCTTTGTTGCACAGAAGTGTTTATCGACGATGCAGGTTCATTCGCAAAGCACTGTCAGCATGTACTCCAACAGAGTGAATTGAAACTACTATATGTTTTTGATATAATTAAATAGTTACTTTTACTCAGGTGTTATATATATTACCAGCATAAACAGATTAAAACATACGGAAAATGTTAATAGTTCATAAGTGAGTTGTTGAATTAGAGTAGTTAATTAACTATGTATCGTGTGATTCTTATAAGCTGAATAAAAAATAATGTAATCTACATATTATGATACTTAAATTATTGTTGTACAACTCTACATATTATTTAGTATTATGTAATTAAGTAATTTTATGCTACACATAAACACATGCATAAAGTATAATACATACTATGACCATTTATAAAACTATAACTATGGGTAGGCGTAAACGAGGTCTAGTCAATATAATAAGTTCAGCAATGAAAACATTGTTTGGAGTGTGCGATAACGATTGTGCAAAAGAGACCACTGATCAAATAGGGATAATTGAAAAAAGTAACGAGCGAATGATACATTTATTAAAAAATCAAACTACAGTAGTCAAATCGGCAGTACAAGGAATAGGGGGCGCATCAGTAGAAATCAATAAGCTTTATAAGGAATTAGAGGAAAAGCAAAATGAATTAAAAACTAAAATAAATGAATTAGTTAATCATACTTCAACTTTGGACACCTTGGTGTTAACAAATAGAATACATAGCATTTTTACCGCGTTATTAACACAATATTCTTATGAAACAACGACCCTTGGTGCAATAATAACAGCAGCTAGGACGGGTGTACTACATTCTAGTTTAGTAACACCTAGGGAATTAGCGAAACAATTAACGCAAATAAAAATTAATTTACCAATAAATGTAAATTTGCCTATGGGCACAGATCCAAGTGAAATTTACGAACTAAGCAAAATAACTAAAATGGCAGTCTTTTACAAAAATAATAAAATAGTTTTTCTAATAAAAATACCTTTAGTAACAGAACCGGAGTTGACCCTTTACAAAATAATACCTATACCACACCGTGTGGAAAATAAAAGCGATAATAAGGAACATAGTTTAATTTTAAAACCGGAATACCAATATGTCGGTATAACAAAAAATCGCAGGCAATATACTACTTTCACTGAAACACAATTATTACATTGTACAGAGACAGAGGCATTTACTATTTGCCCAGAATTTCAACCTATACAGCACGAATCGATTAGACAACCATGTGAAGTAGCATTATTTAAAAATCCAGACCTATTACCACCTACATGTGAAGCAGGAGTGATATTAATATCGAAAAATATATTTCATAAATTAAAGTATGCAAATGCATGGATATTTACCACCACTAGTGACACGTTGACTATAGTATGCCAAGGGAACAAGGAACCGTATATAGTAAAGATTAAAAATCAAGGTTTAATAAAACTAAACCAAGAATGTAGAGCGTATGCGGAAAATATAGTGTTAAACCCGACAAGGGAAATAAAATCGAAATATTATATAAATTTCATTCCAAAAATAGGTGTGAGTGGTTTACCAGTAAAACTTAAAAGCGTGAAAAACATAAAAGTGCGAAAAACAAAATTTGATTCGCATAAACTAGATAATGTACATGAAATGGCACACTCCCTGGACGAGATAGATAATATGATAGATGAGGAAATATTGAGACAATCGGGAGTAGATAACGATAGTAAAAATTCATACCTTATGTATGCAATTATAGGATTAATAGTATTTTCATTATTCTTATTATTTTTTATATATATATCGTATAGATGTAACTTGACCACTGGTAGAGCGTTAAGCCACCACCAAATGGCAGTAATTAATGATAACTTACCGAGAAGTCGAAGTACTTTTTACGTGGAATCCCCACTTAAAGAAAATAAAGCTAAAGAAAAGTTACTAGGTGATACACCTGATAGATTAGGTATGGGCGGATTACCACCAATAATTACAGAATAAGCATATAAAACTAAAACGATAAAATGTAAAAAAAGATATAAATTATTAGCAATTAAAATAAGTATAGTAATAAAATAAGTATAAGAAAGAGCTTTTGTAATTATTAAATATAATGTATGTGAGCTTGTGTTGTCGTTGTTTGTAATAAAAACTTTGACAATTATAATTAATGTTGAACTATTTTCATAACAGAGCGGAAACACATAAATTCGTTATAATGGACTTTGAATTTTCAATGGTGGACAGGACAAGCATGGTGGTTATTTCAGGAGCTATCTCAAATAGCCTAGATCGATTCAAAATTCGTAAGTTGGAAGGTAGACCTTTATTGTTACCTGTCAACGAAGAACCAAGACCGATGAAAGACAGAGAGCTACAAGTAGCTATAAAAAAGATTAAAAGAGTATTTAGGTGTAAAACGGAGTTGAGAGATGCTTGTCTAGACCAGTTAAACAAAAGTTTGAATACGACAAGAAATAATTTGACCCCTGGATATATTGAGAGTTACATCTTAAAAGGAAACAAGGAGAACGTAATAGTAGTATGGAACGGACACTCTGATAAAAGTATTCTGCACAGATTAGATTTAACGCAATTTCCAATTTTAAACATAACATGCTATGATAAATTATTTAATAAAAATTTCACGATACAATTCGAAAAATTAAGTACCAGAGAAATAATATACGAAGTAGATATAAGGACATTTAACAAGTCGGGACGCCTACTTAATTTGGTAGAAACGCACGACATGATTTGTAAAAAGAAACATAAAATTACGTATGCGCACGATCCTACAGTAGATGTAAAATACACTAAATGTATTTTTGACTTTGTGATACGAAAACAAAGATATGAAAATTTAATAAAATACTTTTAAAAAAAAAATTAATTATAAATTAAAATTTTATATATGCTACGTGCTCTGATGTCCTATACCCATAATATAATATATAAAGGGGGCAACACATTGTAGGCTTAACTATTTAAGATAACAATCGCCCATGAATATTAATAAAAGGCGTAGGAAAGAACATACTACCAAATAATATGAGGTGTGTAGCCATCGTACCACAACGGTGTTTAACTAGGCCTGAAAAACAATAATAATAAAACAACTTTTGACACTAAATCCCAGTATAGGGAAACAAATAAACGTATTGATGCGTTAAACCTAACTCAACCATAGGCACACAATTATATATTTTAAATATAATCGCGAGTTCTGAGAACTCGGATACGACATTTGTGGTTGATCACATGCGTAGGCAGATGGTCACCGGACGTCATAATGCACGCGCATCCTGAAAGAGCGGATGGTCTTCGGACGTCATCATCGCACGCGCATCCTCTGAAATGAGTAATACGCGAGAAGCGAATGACCTGAATACGAATAGGCCAGAAGGGACCTGGGTAGGAGATCAGGGGACACTGACTATATAAGGGGGCCCAGGAGAGGACTCCCGCAGACGTGATTTTCCAGAGCTAGAGCAAGCACCTTCACGTCACTTTACACCAGAAATCGTTCATTTGGACTTAGTTTATTTTTCAATTAGTTTAATTATTTGAACTTAGAATATTTTCGAGCAGTTTTAATAAACACTTAGAAATATTTTGTCTATATTATTTCATCACAACCTATATCATTTTCGACAAGCTGTTGGCACGCTACAAATTTGGCGCAGTCGGTAGGATTCTTTCAAGAAGAATTCTTTGGACGAATTTATTTATTTTTTTTAAATAAAAAATAATTTTTTTCAACTTCGAAATTTTTTCGAAATATTGGAAAAAATTTTTCAACGAAGAATTCGAGAGGCAAATCAATCACGGTTCACTGTTGAAGAGGACAACTGCAGAACGTCAACTTCAACGACTCTGTGAAAGAATCATACGCGTAGCGAGCCAACCGATTCAAGTCGTCAAAAATTCAACAATTAGAAATGGAAGCAGCAACTCAAGCCGTCGTAGTGTGAGTTATAATTTTTTTTTGTAATGTAAAATAATTATTAAGTGCTAGCTCTGATCCGTCTCCTTTGGAATTAATATTCCATCGTAAAATTTTTTATTGTGAAGGTGTATATATATTCTCCCCGTAAAATAAAATAATAAATTTTAAACAATTTTAAACAATCAATAATAATTTTTCTAATTAAAAATAATTAAATTAATATTAAAATAAAAAATTAATCAAAATAATTTTTTTTTAAATTGGAATTTTTACAATTAAATAAAATAAAATAATTTAAACAATTTAATAAATAATAAGTTATAAAATAATAATTTTTATAATACTTAGGAATTTTTTCAAGTTCCGATTTTTGTGTTTAAATAAATAAATTAAATTGAATTAAATATTAAAGAATAAAATAAAGGAAATTTAAATAAGTAATAATTAATAAATAAAATATTTTATTGAAATAAAATAATTGCAACCAGTTATAAAAATAATTAATAAATAATAGTGACATAGAAAATTTTTCTAACAGTCAAAATAATTAAATTTTTTTTTATTATAAAAGTATATCAATAATTTAATTTCGATAATTAATTATAAAGGTAATATAGAAATAAATAAATAATAGTTGAAAATCGAAGAAAAAAATAAAATAATTTTTCGGACTTAGAAAAATAAACGTGAATAAAATAAAATAATTTTTTCAGATTTAGAAAATAAAAGTGAATTTTTAGAATAGAATTAAAAATTAATTGAGGATTTAAATAAATATAAGAAAAAAAAAGAGAGTGAACATAGGAAAATAATTTATTGAGAATTAAGAAGATTTTTTTTTTAGGATTTTACGTTGAAATTAATACGTAATAATTATCGTTTTTGAAAAAAAAAGTTTATATGGGTAACCGTTGAAAATAATACGGAATAAATAATTTGTTGAGAATAAATAAAAATAAAAGTGAATATACGTTGAAAATAATACGTAATAAATAATTGTTGAGAATAAATAAAAGTGGATAATACGTTGAAAAATACGGGAAAATATTTTATTGAGAATTAAAAGAAGTTGATTTATTAGAGAAATATATGTGTCACAATTGAGAATTTTATTGAGGGAATTTAAATCCTATTATTGAGTTATATTGAGTTATTAGAAGGCAAGAGGTAAGACCTTATATTTTGTGAATTTATAAAAGACAGTGAAGTCTTAAGTTTTTATTGAGTTATATTGAGAATATTTGAGTTTTATGAGGCAAAGTACCTATTTTATATTGAGAGATAATTGTGAATTTTATTAGGCAGAGTACCTATTTTATATTGAGAAATAATTGTGAATTTTTATTAGGCAGAGAGTCCTATTGTGTTGAATAAATAATTGAGAAAATAATTGTGAATTTTAGAGGCAAAGGCCTAGTATTTGAAAAATATATGAGAATAATTTTGGAACAAAAACGATAATAATTAAGTTAGAAAAAAAAAAAGAAATATAAAAAAATAGAATATTACTAAGTTAGCAATTAAGATAATTAAAAAAAATCAATCAAAAAAAAATATTATATATTAATTTAGCCGTAATTTATTATTAAGGATTAAATTAAGTTAATTTTATTTAAGCATATGAGTAGAATAGACAATTTGTTTTACGAATAGTTATTTTTTCGGTGATTAATGAGTAATATAAAAATAAATTTATGAGTAGTGATACGGAAGGTAGTATAACTGACGAATTAAACGATAGATTATCGGAGGAAAAAATTAATAGTGAAACGGAAGAAAAAGGAATTCAAGTGGAATTAAATATAAATAAATCTGATAAAAATAAAACAGATAGTGAATTAATTACAGCGGAAGGTTACGGAAGTCCGCAAGAATTTGATAAAAATAAATATTTAAGTGAAATAGTAGAGAAAAGTTTATTAGATACAAGTATTAAATTTAATACAGTTAACGAAATCGAAAAAAGGGTTATAGGTACGCGCACAAAACAGAATATAGTGCATACGCAATTGCAACCAGTAACTAGAAAACCTAGAGTAAAAATGGCAGAAACTAAACTTTTATTAAAAGATATTTCATCGTTAATACCAAATTGCGCTGACGAAAAAGATGTATACGCGTTTATCAGGGCATGCGATTACGCATGTGAGGCGATAGAAAAAGAACAATTACCATTATTAACTAAATTCATAGCAACTAAATTAACAGGGAAGGCATTAGACGTATGTCGTTATAGGGAAACTTCGACTTGGGATAATATAAAATTTATTTTAAAAAGCGCATTTGAACAACCATTATCTCCGCAAACACTTCAAATAAGTCTAAATTCTTTACGCATGCGAAATGACGAAGACGTACGGTCATATAACGGTCGCGTAGAAAAATTGTATTATAATTTATGCAGCGCAACGGTAGCAAATAAACCCGCGGAGGAAGCAAAAATTCTTAGGCAAGCGATAACGGAACAGGCATTGGCCATATACATCAATGGTTTAAAAATGAATTTACAAACAATAATACGTGCGAGAGATCCAAAAACTTTAGAAGTAGCTATGCAACTAGCCAGACAACTGGAAATCGAGCTTAGTCATAATACGGAAATGACGCAGAGTAATGTAAAAAGGGAACAAAACGCGAATAACTATAATAATAATAAACGTTGGTCAAATAATTATCAGGGTAATAATAACGCGCAGAAATTCAATAATAATTATAACAATAACTTTAGACAAAATTATAATCGCAGAGATGACGGAAACTATGGACAGAATAATTTTAACAATAATTATCGCAATAATAACGGCAACAATAATTTACCTAGGAATAACAATTTTA
The DNA here is from genome assembly GCA_020882235.1 of Schizaphis graminum. NCBI lineage: Eukaryota > Metazoa > Arthropoda > Insecta > Hemiptera > Aphididae > Schizaphis > Schizaphis graminum. The sequence continues at coordinate 25,024,416 of CM037036.1, forward strand.
ACAGAGGCGGTAATATTCCCAATAATAACTATAATAATTATCCGCGTAATAATAATGATCAATATAGTAATAATAATCAGAGTATCAATAGACAAAATAATACAGGATGTTATAATTGCGGTAGAAATAATCATATCGCGCGAGATTGTCGCATTGGCAGACAAAACCAAAGACAAAATAATAATGTTCGTCAACCCGTACAAAGTAATAATAATGGACAACGAAATAATATTAATAATAATGCAACGCCGATAACTTGCACTTACTGTAATAAAATAGGACATGATAGTGTTAGTTGTTATAGTAGGCAAAGAGATGAGCGTAACAATACTAATCAGTCGGGAAACGGGCAGGCATCGAACGGCGCCGGCGTCCGTTCGATCAGCCAAATAGTAGCCGCACCGGAGGAGCAAATGTATTACGTTGCTTCAACATCGTCTCAGTAATACACGATAATCATATTTCATTTCAATCACCTAATTTTAATACAGAAAATATTAGTCTTCTTTTAGATACCGGTAGCGAAATATATTTAATAAAAATAGATAAATTAACTGGCGAAACTTTAGTAAATGAAAAAGAAAAAATATTTTTAAAAGGCATAAATGACAAAATAGTATCTACTATTGGTAAAATTACAATAATTTTAATATTAAATAAAAATGAAATAAAAACCGATTTTCATGTAGTGAATAAAGAATTCCCAATACCGAAAGACGGGATTCTAGGTCACCACTTCCTGTTGCAAAATAACGCAGTTATAGATATCGCGAATAATATATTAACGATTAAAAACGATATTAAACGCGAATTAAATAAAATTTGTTTTACATTAGAACCGCGAACGGAAACAGTAGTATCTATACCAATAGCAGATCCTAATATGGAAAATAAAAATATTTTAATACACAAACAAGAATTAATACAGGATGTCTATTGCGCTAATATAATAAATACAGTTAAAAATGGAAACACAGTTATAAGTATATTAAATATTTCGGAATCACCACAAAACATTTTCGAGGACGAATTAAATAAAATTTTATACGAAGATAATGTAGAATATAAGTTACACGAAATAAAAATGATTAACGATAATAACGACCGCGTAAATAAAATTAAAAATTTAATACGAAGTGACCATTTAAATAAGGAAGAACGAGATACGATATTAGAAATATGCGAACATTTTTCGGACGTTTTTCATTTAGAAAATGATTATTTAACATTTACAAACGCGGCAGAACATGTAATACGATTACCGGCTAATCAGCCACCGATTTATAAAAGACCATATAGGTTACCACAAGCTCAACAAAAGGAGATTGAGGAACAATTAAGTAAAATGGAAAAAGACGATATAATAGAACGTTCAATGTCACCTTTTAATTCACCATTACTTTTAGTAAAGAAAAAATCAGATTCATCTGGTAAAGATAAATTTCGAATAGTAATAGATTTTAGAGCGCTTAATCAAGTAACATTAAATGAATTTCACCCGTTACCAAATATTACGGAAATATTAGACCAGTTAGGACAATGTCAACTTTTTACTATTTTGGATTTAGCAAGCGGATTTTATCAAATACCGTTAGCAAAAGAATCCCGGGAATTAACAGCGTTTTCGACCGGTCAAGGTCATTATCATTTTAAGCGTATGACTATGGGAATGAAAACAAGTCCCGCGACTTTTCAAAGACTTATGAATAACGTACTTTCAGGGATTATAGGCATTAAATGTTTAGTATACCTGGATGACATAATAATATACGCGAAAAATTTAGCAGATCATAATAGTAAATTGATAGACGTATTCGAACGCCTACGGACGCATAATCTAAAAATACAACCGGATAAATGCGAATTTTTAAAGCGCGAATGTTTGTACTTAGGTCATGTAATCTCAGAACACGGTATTAAACCGGATCCGAAAAAGATAACATCAGTATTAGAATTTCCGACACCAAAGAACGTTAAACAAATAAAATCATTTTTAGGCTTATCAGGATATTACAGAAAATTTATAAAATCATATAGTTTATTAGCTAAACCGATGACACACTTATTAAGAAAAGATGTAAAATTTGATTGGGACGAAAACTGTCAAGCAGCTTTCGATAAATTAAAAAATGCACTTTGTTCAGAACCGATTTTGCAATATCCAGATTTTACAAAAGAATTTATACTTACAACCGATGCGAGTGGTAAAGCTTTAGGAGCTATTTTATCGCAAGGTAAAATAGGTAGCGATTTACCGATAGCTTACGCATCTAGAACTTTAAATAGGAGTGAAATGAACTATTCAACAACCGAGTTAGAATGTTTAGCAATAGTATTCGGAGTTAAACAATTTAGACCTTATCTTTATGGTAGAAAATTCGTAATATTAACAGATCATAGACCGTTATCTTGGCTATTTAATTTAAAAGATCCATTATCTAAATTAGCGAGATGGCGCATACAACTCGAAGAATATGATTACGAAATAAAATATAAACCGGGAGTACAAAATTCGAATGTGGATGCGTTGAGTAGAATGTATAATATACAGGAAATAAAAAACGAAAGTTATACCAGCTTTTTGGAAAAATCGGAAACGACCGTGATAACAAATAAAAATGTAAAAGAAGTAAATGGAGATTTATTGGACTCGCCAATAGAATACCATATAGTATCAGAAATAGAAAAATATTATAATTTCAAATCGGGAATTAATTATGAATTAAAAAGAAAGTTCGGAAATAATGAAATGTTAAAGTCTAATAAAGAGATAGGCGATGTAGTAAAATTTAAACATGAGGAAAGATATATTATATTTATAATAACTAAAAGTAAAGTAAAACAATTAACTACGTACGAAAATCTTTATTTAGCATTATTAAATTTAAAATACTTTTGTATCAAACATTCTTTGAATAAATTAACTATGAATCAAATAGGTAAAAAGGATGGTTTGGATTGGGCAAAAGTTAGATCAATGATTAGGTATATATTTCGCAATACAGATATAGAAATACTAATTTGCACTAAATTAGAATATACCAAGGAGGAAAAATTAATTATATTTAAACAATTTCATGATTCTTTATTAGGGGGTCATGCCGGATTACATAGAACGGTTAAAAAGATAAAACGGCAATTTAATTGGCCAGGTTTAAAACAAGAAGTGAAAGAGTATATAAAAAATTGTCCTTCGTGTCAGGCTAATAAGACGACAAATAGACATCATAGAAGTCCAATGATAATTACAACGACAAGTTCTAGACCGTTTGAAAAAATATTTATGGATATAGTAGGACCTTTAATAACAACTGTCATGGGAAATACATATATATTGACCATGCAGGACGACCTAACAAAATTTTCTTTAGGCGTTCCATTGCCAAATCATACGGCAAATACTATAGCTGAGGCTTTTGTAGTAAATTTCGTATGTGTGCACGGTATACCTGAAACTATTTTGACAGATCAAGGTACAGATTTTCTTAGTAAAATTTTCACAGAAGTGTGCAAGTTACTAAAAATCAATAAAATAAATACAAGTCCTTATCACCCACAAACTAACGGTAGCTTAGAACGATCACATAGAACATTAGCCGAATATTTAAGACATTATGTAGATAAAGATCTAAACAATTGGGACCAATTATTACCATATGCATTATTTGTATATAACTCGACAGAACACACTTCGACCAATTATCAACCATATGCATTGTTATATGGAAGAGAGATAGACATACCAGTTAAATTAAAAAGTAATCCGGAACCGAGATATAATTATGATGACTATATATTTGATTTAAAACAAAAAATGCAGGAATCGCACAAAATAGCGAGAGAAAGGTTAATTAAAAAGAAAATAAAATCTAAAAAACATTATGATAAAAAAGAGCATACTGAAGAGTTAGAAATAGAAGATTTAATATTACTTAAAGATAAAACGCAAAAGAATAAATTAAGTCCTTTATGGAAGGGTCCATATGAGGTTTTGGAAATATTAGATAGCGAAAACGTAATAATAAAAAGAGGTAGAAAACATGTTACTGTACATAAAAATGATGTGAAAAAATATCACGAAAAATCGGAAGAAGATAAAAGTGATTAAATAAAAATAATCATAACTATAAAATATTTAAGTAAATTAAGAAATAAATGATAATTATAAATTATAAGAAGTAATAGAAATAAGTAATTAAGTAAAATTTATAAAAACTATAACATAATAAGTTAGATTGATATTTCATATAAATAAGTTATAAGTACCTAATTAGTAAAATATTATAGGTTATTTCTCATAATGGCAACGAAATGTTTTGATATTGACGAAGATGATGAAACTGGTGAGACCACAGATTGGGTTGCGTATAATAAACCTCCAACTGTTTTATACAATATATCAAACGACCATGTTACCTTTCAAAATGCGAATTGGAATACAGAGGAAATATACAATTTAGAAATTACAAAAGAGTGTAAATATAACTCGTTAATCTTTAACTGTAGCACAACTTTAAAACCTATAAATGAATATACTGGAGAAACAACGGGCTTTGAATTAATAAAATCGTGTGAAGTATACAAGAGACAATTAAAAGAAGGAATAAAAAGACAAATCCCTTATATGAAGCAAGTTGCACAAATATTTATTAAAAATGCAGATACAGAAAAAAACAATACAGATGTTAGAACAATTACAACGCCTATTAAACAAATTAAAGAAATAAACAATATAACAAATATTAACATATACATTAATACAACAGAACTTATTATACACACCAGTACAACAAAACCACATACTAATACAACAGTAGAATCAATCATAAACGCCACAAATAGCACAATAAAATTGGAAAATACTTTTGCAAAAAGTGAAATGAGCAACAATAACATTACAAATAAGAATAATGTTACAAAATGTATAGACGATTTGGTACAAAAACAAAATAACTTTAAAAACGACTACTTTATTTGTATAACCTTGGGGATATTTTTAATGATCACTATATTATCAATAGTATACGTATTTTGCAAATACAAATGCATAGAGCGATATCGATATAAATACGTTATGAACCAAATAGATCTAAGAAGGACTAACTTAAAAGAATTAGAGTTATAAGAACGAATTTAAACTTTCATAGTAATTTAAAGAAGTAAAATATAATTAAAATAAATTAATAAATAAATATTAATAAGAAAAGAATATAAAGACTTTAGATATAGAAAAAAATCAGTAATAATAAAAATATGAAAATTCATAATAATTATATATAGGTATATATAGTTAAATAATTAAGACCATTTCTGAATAAATTTAGTATAAGTAGTCTAATATATACAATTATGAAATAATTAATTATAAATATTATAGGAAAGGAAGAAGAGATGTAATCTATGTTACTACGCCAGTAGAACAGAAATTGAAAATGCCATTGGTAATAGGAGTAGACAGTGCAACTATTCCAGATTTCGAACTAGAATTAGTTGAACAATTTCAAGGTCGTCATTTGACCCTTAGACTAAATAAAAACGATCAAATGATAGGAGAAATACTTGTGTGGACTATTAGTTACTGCGAGTCTTTCCAAAGATTCGAATATAGGAGCACATTAGATTTCGCTCATAGAATTATTTGTGGAGAAGAACATGAGTATTACAGAACCCTACCTGAAGATGCTACGATATGTATTTGTCTTTTAGAGGCACTGCTATATGGGCATCTACGTGATGTGTCACGTACTCCCATTCCATATGAATCAGAGGGGGAGTTTCTACTATTGGAAGAACTATGAATTAGAAATTGTACGACCAATGACCATTATAATAATGACCATTATTTAAAATATAAAAATAAAACGATAAATGTAAATAAAAAATTATAAATTATTAGTAATTAATAAAATAAGTATAAAAAAAAAAAATAATAAAAAACTTTTGTAATCATTAAACATAATGTATGTAAGCTTGTGATGTCATTGCTTGTAATAGAGCAGCGACACATAAATTCGTAATTATGGACTTTGAATTTTCAATGGTGGACAGGACAAGCATGGTGGTTATTTCAGGAGCTATCTCAAATAGCCTAGATCGATTCAAAATTCGTAAGTTGGAAGGTAGACCTTTATTGTTACCTATCAACGAAGAACCAAGACCGATGAAAGACAGAGAGCTACAAGTAGCTATAAAAGAGATTAAAAGAGTATTTAGGTGTAAAACGGAGTTGAGAGATGCTTGTCTAGTAGTATATATTTGTATGTTCTGAGCACTTTTGAGCAGGGAGATTTAAAAAGTTTAAGGCGGACTTTCCCCCTCAAGCCATTTTTTTTTTCCCTGTAACACGAAAAAACACTGTTTTTCAAAAACCATAATGTATGTTCTGAGCACTTTTGAGCAGGGAGATTTAAAAAGTTTAAGGCGGACTTTCCCCCTCAAGCCATTTTTTTTTTCCCTGTAACACGAAAAAACACTGTTTTTCAAAAACCATAATTGAATAAGAACACTGTTTGATTAAAATAAAAAATCATTTATTAATATATGTTGTTTCATTAAATATTATGTAACCTTAATTCTAAATTATTTATACTAGTTTTCTTACTTCCCTAGTGAAAGGTACATATTCTACAATACGATCATGAATTAATAAACAATAAGCAGTTACACCTGTAAGTGATTTTGATGCCTCAATCTCCAATTGTACATCTACTGATGAGGCTGTACCTGAATCATTCTGTTTTGAAGTATCGATAACTATTATAGGAGCATTTTCTAGGAATGTTGAAGGACTCAACAGTGGATTGCGTATACTTTTTTCGTAGTACGATTCTTGAAATGATGCATACATATCATATAATATTGAAAAATTGTTTTTGTTAAAATCTACATTTAAATTATCATACGGATAAGCTATTGAATTGAGAAATACTTTCAAGTTTGTTAGGTTACAGTTATCAAATACACTACAATCTTTTGCTATTTGATTTTTTCGACCTTTTTGTAAACCCACTATAATAAATCGTGGTTTTTCTAATTTTGAAGCAGTTTTTAAGTTCCACACAGCTTTGGTAGTGGTTCCCAGTTCGGGGTACTCAAATGTTTCAAATGATCTAAAAGGAATAAACAAACTTTTTTCTTTTTCTACAATTTTAAATAATTTTAACCTTTCTTCATCGTCAACAGTAATATGTGGTACCTTCCACACTATTTTTTGTAAATCGACTGTACCTGTGGTGGCACTTCCTTCGCTTTTTACATTTATAGCATTTAAATCACTATGGCTTCGTGTTAATATTAGTTCTAATCTAGAATTAACTAATATTTTTTTAAAATCTTCAAATAAACCTAACCAATATTTTAACGGAATACATGCACTAAATTCACCAACATTATTCGTAGACTTTGTATCATTTTTAAAAGTCCAACCTGCATTTTCATAACAATAATAGTCAACTGGGGTACCTGATAAGTATCCTTTCAAGGAGCTAGTGATACCAAGAACACGTGTACTATCTACTTCTATACCATTGATTTCTAACCGTATTTGATCAAAGAGATATGAAAAACCATTATTAGAAAGTACTACTTTACCAGGTTCTGTTATTTTTCCCTCTAGATATAAAAAGCTATCATGTAGATATGGATAAACATCCGTTTGCTGGATTGATATACGTATTTCATCATTATTATTAAATGAAGTCGTATACGGTGTATATGAATGATATTCAATTTTTGTAATTTTAGAATCTGTTTCAAACCGTGAACTTATATCCAAAATATCACTTTCAGGCATTTTTATTTAGTTTATAACCAAGAGCCTTTAGAATTTTTTTATTTTTCACCGTTAATTTTTTTACTTTAGCCGATGTTATCGGTAACGCTTTAGTCGTAGGACTAGCTCGATTAATGTGAAGTAATGGGTTTATATTGAACTTTAACCCCATCTTAAGAACCGTAACGTTTAATATGTAACACGACTGTTAATGTCTCACCAAAATTTTGGATTTGATTAAAATCCTGATCAACTAATTGTACAGTTATTGAATCAATATTTATTTTATTTAATTTATAATATATTAAATTTGACGGTGATTGAACAACTTTTGTCCCAATTTTTTCACTCGGAAAAAACTCGTAAATCGTATGACTTTGAAGGTGATTGTTGAATGATCCTTGAGCTATATTACACATCACTTTTATAGAATTAACTGTGTTTAAATTTACAGCTTTTTCCGATCGATGAGTTTCATACTCTGGAAAATAGTCTCGTTTTTCAAATCCTAATATAGGTGCTATTCCATTAACCATATCAAACATAATTATACCATTACATTTTATGTATGATCTAAAATCATTATGGTCAATTGAAATATCGAATTTTAAAGTTGTACCATATTTTTCATTGTAAGAATTTATTTGCTTCTTAATTTGACGGTCAATATCTGCAATTTCGTAACATCCCGTTTTTAATGCAATATAACATATACCTTCATCATTATTATTATTAGACATTACTTTCACCGCAAGTTTGTTATTAGAAGAATTTATGTTTGGAAACGAATTGAATGTTTGTAAACATAACAAAGCTATTTCAGAATCTTCGTACACGTTTAGAGGCGGGAAATAATTTGAAGATAATGTGGTTTCATTCCCAGTTATACTCAATGTGATTGATTCATTCATATTTATTTCTAGAAAACCTTTAAATTTAATTTAATTTTAAGATCCGTGACGTTTAATATGTAGAACAACTGTTAATGTCTCGCTGAAATTATCAATCGGTTTATTGTTCTGATCAACTAATTGAATAGTTATTGAATCAATATTTATTTTGTTAAGTTTATAATATATAAGGTTTAGTGGTAATTGAGTCACTTTTGTTCCTGTTTTACCGGTCGGAAAAAACTCATAAATCGAATGACTTTGAAGATGATTGTTGAATGATCCTTGAGCTATATTACACATCACTTTTATAGAATTAATTGTATTCAAATTTACAGCTTTTTCTGATCGGTGAATATCATTGCGTGAAAAATATTGTTTTTTTTCAAACCCTAATACAGAGCATATACTGTTTGAAATATCAAAATGTAGTATTCCATCACATTTTATATATGATCTAAAATCTATTTGATCCATAATTATATTGAATGATAAATATGTTCCGTTTAGTTTATTAAAGGTTAATAACTCTTTAGCAATTTTATTGTTAATATCTTGAATATCATAATATCCTTCTTCAAATTCATATTTAAATTTCGCATCTTGAATAAATTTATTATCCCCATCTCCGATAACTTCTATTTCCAATCTGTTATTAGTTGAATTTATGTTCGGAAATGAATTAAACGTTTGTAAGCATATCAAAGCTATTTCCGAGTCCTCGTTAACGTTTAGAGATGGAAAATAATTTGCAGATAATGTTGTATCATTACCTGTCAAACTTAATGTGATCGATTCATACATTGTAAAAAATCAAGACATAAATGTCCGCAATTAAATGTGTTATAATCTTGATAATTTGTATAGTTATATATAATTTTGTTTCCCTTAAAATATTTTTGTAATTCAATTGGTGGAGGTAAATCACCGAAGCTATCAAAATATATAACTTTATCTTTATTTTTATAAAACGCTACCCAATGACTTCCATCACCTGAAGATACGTCCAAGTTTAATATACCACATTCAATCTGATAAGGTTTTTTAGGTAAGTCATCTCGTGAAAAGACGCCACGGAAATGACTGATATTAAACTTTGTAACATATTTTATAATATCTCTAGATGTAAGTGGTCTGTTAGGTAGCGTTTTCATCAGTTTTTTTTTTTCGATCCTTTATTTTTTAAATATAATCCGTTACCTTTTTTTTTTTTAGAATTTTGGATTGCATTATACACACTAGCACTTCCAGACATTAAACTACCAAGTGCCGATAATCCTGCGAAAATAGGTATTAAGGGAATTGCACCACCTGTCTGACCTGGTGTTAAAATCAGTCTTTTACCTCTATAATTTTTCTTAACCTTTCTTTTTTTTATCGCAGCTCGTGTCCCATTTTTAATTTTATTAACACTTCCCCGTTTACCTTTACAACCCATACCTATTTTTCTTTTAGCTTTCATTGTGTTAGCTACTGCGTACGCTACAATTTTCTCTTTTCTAGGTGTATCTTTTGCTTTAAATCTTTCCCAAGCACGGAGTTCTAACACCTTATCAGCGTTATGTCTATCTTCTAAATTTTTACTAGTTGCATACACAATATCGTGATCACGACATGCAGTATCCAATGGGTTTATTCCTTTATCACCACGATCTAACCTCTTTTTTAATTTCGTACCAGGTCCACAATACTGATATTTTGGAACATGGGCTTCAAACGGGAGACTATTTATAAGGAAATTTACGAAACCTTTACCAGTCTTATCTGATTCCCACTTACGGGTTGAACACATCACATATAACTGATTATAATTTGAAAATTCTAGAGTATTTATAAGAAAATGGATTTGATTGAACAGAAAGATAAATTAGATATTTTAAACGTAGATGCTCAAATAATAAAGAAACCATCAAGACACGGACCATTATTACCTGATACTATACGTGCTATTATAGTTGGTCCTAGTGGTTCAGGTAAAACAAATATAATGTATAACCTAATCACACATGAAAACGGATTAAGATTTGAGAATATCTATTTATACTCTAAAACTTCTAATCAAGAAAAATATGTTTTATTAAAAAAAATAATAGATGATATTAAAGGTGCCAATTTTTTCATTTTTTCAAGTGCTGATAAAGTTATTAAACCAAACTTAACTAAGAAAAATTCTATTATAATTTTTGATGACGTGATTTGTGATCCACAATCTGTAATTAGAGAATTCTTCTCAATGTGTAGACATTCAGGTGCTAGTTCTGTATTTTATTTAGCGCAAACATATTCTAAAATACCAAAACAGTTAGTAAGAGATAACTCAAACTTTTTAATAATACTTAAACAAGATGATACGAATTTACGACATATCTTCAATGACCATTCATCAGCAGATATGGATTTCTCTGAATTTCGAAAAATGTCTCATCTGTGTTGGAATCATAATGATTATGGATTTATGGTTATAGACAAAACACGTGAAATGAATGAAGGTAGATATAGATGTGGTTTCCATTCTTTCATTAAAATAAAATAATAATATAAATACAGTTGTAACAGTGTTAACATCTACATAGTATTATCTAACGTTGGGTGAATCAGTTATATCAAGCTTATTATTTCCAATGAATAAAGATAAAGTTTTGTTAGAAAATTTGATAACATCAAAAAAAAATATCAAACGTAAAATAATGGATATGAAGCGTGGTATTATAGATTCTGATAACTATTTTCGTGATACATTTAAACCTTTACTAGAACCATTGAGTACACTGTCAGAAAAAAACACTACACATTTATCCGACACTATCAAAAAAGAAGAAACCGTGTACGCTAGTGGTGAAGATAGCGATAGTGTACTAAATTCATCGTTTGACAATTTTTTAATTTCAAATCCTAAATTACAACGTTATGATAAATCTTATGGTATGCATTACGATGCGGTTAATAATCAACTTAAAATATCAAATATACCTGTTACTTTCGAACACGGTAAATTACACTTGCTCGATAATTACTATCCTTGGACTAAAGGACTTTGGTCTTTATTATGTGAAAAAGTACCAAAAAATATTGGCAAGCTGATTTAATGGACATGCAATCCCATTCTAATCAAAATCTTGGTTTTAAATACATTTTAGTTGTTATAGATACATACACAAAATATGTATGGGTAGAATCATTGAAAAATAAAACAGGAAAAGAATGTACAAAAGGTATGCTTAATATATTAAAACAAGCTAATCCAAAATTATTACAAACAGATAATGGTACAGAATTTTATAATAATCAATTTCAAGATTTAATGAAAAAATATAAAATTAAACATTACAGTTCGTATAGCGTTATCAAATGTTCAATTGGCGAACGTGTTATACGAACACTTAAAAATAATATATATAAACATTTTACTGCGACAGGTACATGGAATTGGTATAATACAATATCAAAAATTATTAATAATTATAATCATACAAAACATAGAACAATTAAGTGTACACCATATGAAGCTCGAATGAATACAAGTAAAATTAAATCAAATGTACAAATATATAATAAAATATTTCATAAACCAAAACTTAAAATTAATGATAAAGTAAGAATATCAAAATACAAACATATATTTAGTAAAGGATATACACCGAATTGGACAACGGAAATTTTTACAATATCAAAAGTTTTACATACAAACCCGATAACTTATCAACTAAAGGATGAATCAGATAATATAATTCTAGGAGGTTTTTATGAACAATAAATTAAATTAACTGATTTCCCGAACACATTTTTAATTGAGCGTATTATAAAAAAAGTTAAAGATAAAATGCTTGTTAAATGGATGGGTTTTGATTCAAGTCATAATTCGTGGATATCGTCTACAGATGTTTTAAAATAAAGATTTTTTAATGTATGTAATTTATTTTTATTTATTACTATTATTTATTTTTTTAATTTTATAATGTCCATACGCTAGTGTCTTAATCCCATCATTCATTATATAACGTTTATCATCGTTAGCACTTAGTACAAGTTTATTCATTGTTTTAGAATGAACAATATGTTTATTCGATTGAATAAAATTCATGTTTCTACGTGTTTGTTTATCATCAACATTTTTATGGTTTATGTATGCATTTAATATTTCTATATAATGTCTAAATTGCATGTGTTTTTTAATTACATATTTTTTCACACCTTTAGCTTTTTTTACCTCAACATCGTCCACAGTTCTGTAAGCGTATAATTTTGGTCTTAATGAAACAAATTCTTTTAAAATTTTTCCTCCCATTTCATCTTTGAAATAACCGGGCTGATTTTTATAAATTTCGCTAAAACAATAATGATTGATAGGATAATTCGATGTATCAAAAAACGATGATAAATCGTATTTTATATCATTAAAAAAATTGTGTGTTCGAATAGCATATACCATAGAATCTGTATCCGAGTATAAAGAACATATTTTGTTACCATATTTATTTTTCATTACATTATAATGAAAATCGTACATAAATGTTTTTGAAACATCCAAAATTGCAAATCCTACATAAATTGCTTTATCGAATTTAATAGTTTCCTTATGTTGATGAATAGCCATAAGATTTTCAGAGTATATAGTTCTATCTTTAAAGTTAGTTTTCATCATTAATTTACTTGCTTTTCTAGCTGACGAAACCAATTTTAAAGAAATTCTAGCACGCACATTTTCCATACATTTACCAAAAACACTATTAATTAATAACTTCCAAAAATCTTTTTCAAAGTTGTTTTTAGCTTTTACTCTCATATATGTACAGAGTTCAATATATGAAGCCATCCATTTACTCTGAGAAAATCGGATAGCTCTATGAATTTTTTTTAATTTAAGTCCATTAGCAATTGCTTGTTTTAAATTTTTATAGTGTATAATATAATTTTTTTTCGGTGATAACGTAGTAATTAATTTTTTAACTTTTGAATTTGGGGGACATTCGTTTAAAGGTAAAAATGGAAAATCGTTATGTTTTTTATGTAAATATTTAGGGTAATCAATATCGACTTCTAATATATAACCAACTTTTGAATCGTTTGGAATTTTTGTAACATCTATATCTAAGTCATCAACCCATTCAAAATCTTTGAAAGGTAGTTCAGTTAACATCGACTTTCCATATAAATTTACACAATCGAGATACGTTATCCATGTAATTGGTTTATTCGGATTATAGTTCAAACCTCTAATGTTTGGTATGTTTGCTTTAGCATATCTTTTAGTTGATTGAGTTATTCCACCTCGGATTGAATTTTCGAAAAACAAAAGCATGTTAAAGTCTTTTAATCTTTCTAATTTAACCTTAGTATATTTAAGCATACAATCAAAAGCAAATCCTGGAGCAGTCATATAATGAGCAGGATCTAGTTTAAGAGTAGATAAACATAAATCTCTAAAATTTTCAAATACATCCGTTAATATACTTACATCAGTTTTCAAGTAAAGGTCGCTATATTCACCCAAAGTTTTTAAATCAAATACTTTCCATATTTTTTCAGCATGAGAATAATCATCATCATTAATTTCTTCATCTTTTAAAGAGTTATAAAATACAGATTTTGGAGGCAAACGAGTTTCATTTAATTTACTCCAACTATCGATATATTCATAAGGGAAAACCCCTTTTCGTGTGACTAAATCTAATTTTTTATAAGAAAATATTTTTAGAGTCTCTCTAAATCTTGATTTATCTTCAGACAAATTTTGTGCAAGTTCGCTTAATGAGGAGGCCATAAAACGGAATGTGTCAACAAACTTTATACTAAATCTGGGAACAATTTCTTTGCTAAAGGATATATATTTTTCCGATGAATTCGGAATAACGTGAATATCATTATCATCACAACCAAGTTCTCGAATTATAAAGTGACTATCATATGATAAGTTATGAAAAAAAATTGGAACAAATGATGGATTAGTTATTACAAAATTACATTTAAAACAAAGGCATTGTCTATATTTACCAGTAAAATGACAATGATCTCTAACCTTTAATAAATTATTTTTTTTAAAAGATAATAAACATTTTTCACAAACCTCCGCTCTCTGAAATTGTTTTTCTTCCTTTTCAGTCAATGTAGCCATTGGTATATTAGTTTCATATACATCATTTATCTTTTTTCCAATATCGATCATATTTTCCATAAACTTTTTTGCTGCATCTTTACCTCTATACATTATTATCTTTGTTGGAATTTTAAATTGATGCAATAGCTTTTTTGTTATACTGTTATAATCAACTTTTACATAAAACGCATAACTCATAATTTCATGTAAATGAGTAATATAGGTTTTAGAAACCTTAGATTTTTTACTACTTTTATTCAACTCTATAGTCTGTTTAGGGTTCAAAATACATTCAAAGTCAGCATAAATAACAAACGGTATTCTATTGGTTTTTTTATAACTTTTAAAATATATGAATTCATCATCTTTTCCTTCTTCAAACATTATTGGTCTTCCTAATTCATTCTTATCACACATTTGCTTATGTTTAATCAATCCTTCTTCACCCCAAAGTTTACTTTTACACGGTTTATTCCCAAAAGTTGTAAAACATCTCTTACAAATAATTAACTTAGAACAATTTTTAGTTTTCTGACTTCTAATAAATCTTGAAAAATCTTTAATATAACAATAATGCGATGTTTTATCGTTATTATATAAAAATAGATCAAAATGATTTTTTCTTTCTATTTTACTTATACATAAAGGAAAAATATTACTTTTATTATTTAAACTATAAACATTAACTGAAACATTGTTTAGACGTTCAAATTTTTTTATTTGTTTTATTGGTGTCGGAAAATCAATACATTTAAAATTTAATCCACTTTTTTTTTCTAGAATATTGAAATACGTTTGGTTAAATCGTGATTTATTCGAACGTTGATCATATTTGCTAAGTATAGAATATTTAAAACAATATACATCTTTATTTCTAACATTTATTATGGCTTTTTTTTTTTTTATAAATATAGGTAAATCAAGATATGAACTTCCTTTCAAAGGGTTTACTAAATTAATTCTTAATTGTAACCCATCTATTGATACAAGTGACCAACCTGAACCTTTTGCAATAAATTCTGATTCCTCAGTTAATATTTTATTAAACATTCTGTTCAATAAAATAGTAAAATCAGATGAACTACATGCTAAAATGTTTGAAGTTTTAAAAGCCATATCCTGAATATCATGGGTTACTGGACGTTCGTAAACAGCGTCAACATGTATATTAAATTTTATGGATGTATTTAGACATGATTGTTTCAACTTACAAATTAGCTTATTTGAAATATAACTAAAAAATGATTTATAATCTGTATATTTCTTATAGTTCTTGATGATGTAAGTTTTTGCACATTTTTTAAATCTCTCGATTTCAATCAGTCCAGTTCCCGACGTATTCATACGCTGATATTTCGTTACTACTTTTCTTTTCATAATGAGGCTATAATAAAAAAACATATATTTTTTTTTTCTTTAAATATATATGTATATTTTTATTTTTATTAAATAAAAAAAATCATTAGGTAAAATAAATAATATCTAATATTTCAAGTAATATAAATTTAATACTTATATACTTAATATATACTTTCATACGGTTCTGTTAATAATTTTAAGTCGCGTAACAATACAGTAAATTTGTTGTGTAGGTTATAAGTGGATTGATCTCTTTCAAAACTTGTTTGAGAATAAAAGGCATAATAATTTTTTACAAGCTGTTGTGTTTCCTTTAATTTTTTTATTCTTTCTTTTATATTTTTTATTTTTTCCGGATCAAATGAAATTGTTTTTGCTAAATATTTTTCATATTTTAACATTTTTAAATCTCTTTTAATTAAACTTAGCGAATTTCTTTTTTCTCTTTGGTCTTGTACTTCTCGTTCTTCGTTTTCAACCATTTGCTGTTTTAGTCTTTTAATTTCATTTTTGATATGATTGAATAAATCCTGTGAATAATCCATTTCTAAATCCATTTTTTCTATAAAAATTATTTTTTTATATTATTATATATTTTATCCGAAAAAAAAATATGAAAACTTTAAAAAAAAAAAATATATATTTTACAAATCAGTTATTGATTTGAATAAAACTTAGTTTTTAAATAGTTTCATATGTTATTCCACACCGTTGTAGCCACCGAATTATCGGATTCGGGTCGGTTATAAATGTTAACGAATCATCTATGCGACACACAAAACGAGTGTATTGTGGAACTATAAAAGTCACTGGAGCTTTGCCATCTGTACGCTAGATTCATTGATTCATACAACCGACCACATCTACAGAAGGTCATTTTCTATGAAAATTTTACGAATATATGAACTATTTACAAAAACAATACTTGTCTTATTCATATCAATAGTTGACGAGTTATGATTAAAAATTAATGTATTACATGTTATATATTATGAATGAACGGTATTAATCAAATCTCCATGTGTCGGTATAAATGTATATGTCGTAAATGGATTGGTTGCTAATGGAAATTGTGTATATAAGTCAACTATTGTTAAATATTTTGAACATTTCATACACCTATGGAATTGACAATATGTTTGTAATCCCATAATTGTTAGAAACTGTCTATGATAACCAACGAGACAAATGTTATTTATATTACCATGATTGTTATCATTGAGTACGCAAAACATAGAACAATATGATTTTTTAGATCTATGATTTATTGTAATTTCAACATATACTTCTTTTAGTATATAATTCGAATTATTAAACAAATCTAACAGATCTCTTTCGCTATACGCAAATGGATATGCCATAACCCGCCATAGCTCGTATGGAATGACACATGAATACATTGCCTCATCTGGTATAGTCATCGTTCTGTTAGTATTTTAAAAAAAATAAAAACATAATTATAATATTTAATATTTTTATTATTAATGATACAAATAGAATACATTATTTCGTGATTAACTTAAATTTCTGCTTTCAAAAAAAAACTTTTTATTTTTATCTTTATAATTATTTATGTTAAAACAGTTTCATTTCATTAGCAAAGATTTTTTTGTTTAGGTTTAGTGTATATCTAATATTCTTCATTTGTTAAGGTAAAAAAAAATAAATTCAGAATGTTGATACATTTATTTTTATTTATAAAATAACAATTAACCCTTCGTTAGTGTGTTGGGGTTTATTAAACCCCACGTGATAAGATTTTACGTGATACTACTAATTATTTTGATTTTCTTTTTTAGTTAGTACATTTATACTATAAATGTGTTTTATTTTATAATTTTGTCTAATGTATTTCATTTAAAATAGGTATTGACAAATTTTATTTACTTATAAGTTCTAAAAAGTATACTAAAAATAGTTATTTTTTTATTTAATATTATTATTATATTAACAAGTTATTATAAAATTCATTTTTTTATTAAGTTGAACTATAATTTTGATTTTTTGTTATTTTAAATTATGGGGTGTAATAAACCCCAACACATTAAAGATGCAAAAAACCGTTAACACACTAACGAAGGGTTAATAATAGCTTAAACAGTGATAATAATAATAACATTAAAATAAAACTAAATTAAATATAGCTAATTGAATAATCAGTGATCTGAAATCGGGTGATTATAATTTAATATAGAAACAAATTCACAATTACCATTTTTTAGATCATTTAATTGATCATACAAATTTGATAATTGTCTACGTATGCGTTTATCACATTGTAAACCAATATAATTAAAATGATTGTACTCGCTTAAAATACTATTTTTTTCATCTCTTAAATTTATTATTTCTACTGGGTTCAGTAGTTTCCGTTTATATGCCTGACGAATTTTTTTATTAATTATTCTAATTTTTTCTTTTTTAGTTTCTTCTTCCCTATCTGAAAATTCATCATTTTGCTGTCTTTGATTAAATATTTCCTCGATTAGTGTGTTGACATATTCAATTTGAGAATCCATTGTATTATTCTATAATTTATAAGTATTTATATTATATTTTTTTTTTTTATTGTTACATATAGATTGGAACTATTATGAGTAATATAAATAGTTAAAAAATTTTAATTTATTTTATTAATAGACAATATTTAACTAAAATAGACCGATAAAAAAAAAAATTTTAAAAAATAAAAAAACTTGTATTAGATCATTTTAAAATTATTTTAATGGTTATAATATTATAGATATTTCTTTTATCCTTAATAATAAAACCAAGTTCATATCACTGTTTAAGAACGAAAATATCAAATTTCATCATATTACTATCGTTTACTTTGTTTTTTAAATAAAATGTAACCTGGCGTATAATATAGGCAAAATAGGTACATTACTGTAGCGTTTTTATGATAAAAGTTGATATTATATCTAACTATTTATTTTTTTTTTTTTAGATAAATTTTAGATTCATTATAAATAATTTTATATAATAGAATTAAAAATTGAAATAATAACAAAAATTACTTACATTTTGGTTTCTGTAGATATGTTTGAAAAAAATGTTGGTGTTCTGCGTACACTTGTGTTCACAATAAAACTGAGGGTTTTTAAAAAATGGATTCCTTATTAAATAGTATCCAATTTTCCATCTCTTTAAAATCTTATAATCAATTGAGTTAATAGAAAGTATACTATTTTTTTATGATATTCGTATTATATTCACAGAGTCGGAGGTTATAATTAACACGATATCCGCATTTCTACAAATAAGAACCTGTTATTATTGCCAAATATATTAAAAAGGTAAAAAAAAAACCCTAGATTTAAAGATTATATAGCTACGAGATTTTGGTTGTACAATGTACTTAAAATAAAAATATTGTCAAACACGTTTCGAAAATACTGTCAATTCTCAGAACTATTATTAATTTGAGTTATTTGCATATTATATACGAAAATATGAAATCCGCATTACTGTAAATAAAAACCTGTTATTATTGCTAAATGTTAAAGTATATTAAATAGATAAAAACATCCTGGGTTTGAAGATTATAGTAACGATGTCGAGGTCGTTTAATGAATTTTATAAAAAAAAACCGGTTATTATTGCCAAATATATTAAATAGGTATAAAAACCCTAGGTTTAAAGAATATATAGTGACGAAATCGTGGTCGTACAATGAACTTAAAATAAAAACATTGACAAACATGTTTCGAAAATACTGCCAATTCTCATGACTATTATTAATTTGAGTTATTTGCATATTATATACTAAAGTATGAGATCTGCTTATCTATAAATAAGAAAAGGTTATTATTGCTTAATGTATTAAATAGGTAAAAAATTAGAAACCTGTTTTTTTTTTGAAAAATGTAATAACAAGGGTGTGGTCGTATAATGAACTTCAGACTACTTGAGACCAGGAGAGAACACGTATATAAGTAAGCCTTTTGATATAATATTTTCAGTCTACTTCAACGAGTCTACAGCGAGTCCATGTGTTTATACAAATAGTTTTCTATTTTTTAATAAATTAAATTTTTTTTCAAAAATAAAATAATGTCGGTCAATTCATTCAGGAGTGATGATGAAGAATCCTTTGCTGTAAGCGATGTAAGTATAAATAAAAAATATATCTTTTTATTTTTTTTTAATAGAATCAAATATTAAGTCATACTTGGTAAAGATAAATATAATGTTACTATAATTTTTTTAAATGTTAAAATTATTAAACATTTAATTAAAACTGTTTATAAACTAAAAAAACATTAACTAATCGCTTATTATGGTTATAGGTTGATATGATAGACACGCAAGACAAAAAAACAGGAATAAAACCGGGTAGTCAAAAGAGGGCCTACGAGAAGAAAAACAATGTAAAAAAATCAAAAAAAGTGAGTGATTTTACATAACCGATCAAGTGAACAAAATTATAATTAAATTATTTTTTTAAAGAATATTTCTTATCGAGAAAAAATTGGAAAATTGATGAAAGATCAGAAAATTGGATTGGAAATTACAAATTCAATGAGCATTCGACAAGACGACGGGATTTTGATTATAAAGGCACCTGCTGACGAAAAATCTACTGACTATTGGACGTTGTCACATTATAAAACGAAAAACATTGAGCATGTTGATTCCAAGGACAGGTAAAATATATTATATTACTTTATTATCGCGCTTCAAATATAACTAAATAACTATAGTATACAATAATATATAATATACAATAATAATACTATAGTTATTTATTTTTTAAGTAAGATATTATTATAAAAATAATTTTTACAGATGGAAACATGCTGAATGTTCAATGAAGCTTGCAATAACCGATCAGGTAAAGGATCAAACAATATCGAGTGAGCTGAACGAATTGGTTCAAATACTTTTCGACCGCTTCATGAAAGATTCGAAGAAAAAAATTACACGAATTTGATATGTATTATAAATAAACTATGTTTATAATAGTGGTGGCTGGAAATCATTTAAATAAATAATAAAACTTTGATTACAATATTATATGTCTTGTTTTTTTATTTAAATAGAAATCAAATAATACATTTATAGGTTAAAATAAAAAAAAAAAATATAAAAATTATTACTAACAGTTAGGTAATATATATATATATATTTTACAATATTATTAAATCCTGCAAAATCATGTTTGATAAAGAATTAAAATGAAATTGTAATAGCTCGTACATGAATGAAATATCATCACTTTGTATATTACTATAGCTGAAATCATAATTTTGAATATATTGATTTGTAAATTCGTTTCGTTGGCAAGACAATGGTAACCCGTTTACGTCAGCCTTGATTAACGCGTAAGCTGTATCGAATGTTTTTTGGTATGATTCCAACTTTTTCTGTTTTTCAACTATATACAAGTCTATACAATGTTGTAATTGTTTTAAACGATGAAGATCAACATGAGATAATGTTATGTAGTTATCATTAGAATATAAAACAATAGTTGATTGGTTTACGTTAACAGAGTAGAAAAAGTTGTCTGAAATTCTAACACGTTTACATCGAGTATGTAAATTATTAATAATTGTATTAAAATTGTTTTCACACATTAATGTACACCACTGTTCTAGATCAAGCGTTACAACTTTTTTAGTTAATTTACATTCTAATAATATAATAATTGAAATTTGTTTATTAACTAAAAGTCCAACCGTCACACTTTTCTTGCTAAAAGGACGGATATCGAACACTGATTTTGATACAACGAGTGATGGATTCATATTATTATATGACGATGAGTTCTATCAATGGTGAACACTTTTTGAACAACAATAATTTTCTAAAATATTAAAAAAAAATAAAAAAAAAATGTAGTAAACCGGTATTGTTTTGAAGTTTGAATATGATCAGTAGGAAGCTTAGCTTAAACTAGTAATTTTTATATACTTCTACATATTATATACTAACCCTGTGGGGGGGGGATAGACATTAAAAAAAAAAAATGTGAACATATGACCCAGTCAGATAGCGAGTAAAGGGTTATTATATTTACCTACTTACCTAACCATAGAACCTGAAATTTTAGAAACATTAACATATTTAATTTAAATTAGACGCGTTATCCCACTAGGCCACATGTTCACGAGGTATTAAATCATGTATTAACACATTTAAATTATTTATTATAATAATAAAATATTTATTTATCATAACATAAAAAAAGTTAGAATTAATCATACAATTTGTTAGCAAACAGTATCATATGACCTAGATTCACAATTACATTCACAAATGTTGTTAATATTACCGTATTTTTTTATCACATTTTCAATAAACTGATTTCCTTTTGATAATAGTACATATATACATTTCGGATTCCATCTTGAATGTTCGATCCATGGATTATCATCTTTTTCCCAATTATGTAAGATAAGTCCACAGCAAAAACATTCAACGATATCTTTTTTTCCTGAATATATAAAACCGCATTCAGCTAATGAATATTTATCTTGAGATGAAGTTAGTGGAAATAAGTTGAATGTTTTCAATCTTGATGAAAATGTAGTATATTGTGGATGTGCAGGATATACATTGTTTCGTACTAAAGTAACAAGTGAACAAAAATTGTTGCTAAATTTTTGAAAATTCATTTTTTAAACTGAAAATATTCACTTACTAAGAAAAAATTTGAAACAAAAAAAACAGAACTTGATCATACGAAGGATTATTACTAACTGAACTAAAGTGTATTAAATAAACAATTTATAACTTTAAAAAAAATACAGTGTAACCAACATGTATAATATACAAGGATGGAAATTAATGGCTTGAGGGGGAAAGTCCGCCTTAAACTTTTTAAATCTCCCTGCTCAAAAGTGCTCAGAACATACATTATGGTTTTTGAAAAACAGTGTTTTTTCGTGTTACAGGGAAAAAAAAAATGGCTTGAGGGGGAAAGTCCGCCTTAAACTTTTTAAATCTCCCTGCTCAAAAGTGCTCAGAACATACAAATATATACTACTTTGTCTAGACCAGTTAAACAAAAGTTTGAATACGACAAGAAATAATTTGACACCTGGATATATTGAGAGTTACATCTTAAAAGGAAATAAGGAGAACGTAATAGTAGTATGGAACGGGCACTCTGATAAAAGTATTCTGCACAGATTAGATTTAACGCAATTTCCAATTTTAAACATAACATGCTACGATAAATTATTTAATAAAAATTTCACGATACAATTCGAAAAATTAAATACCAGAGAAATAATATACGAAGTAGATATAGGGACATTTAACAAGTCGGGACGCCTACTTAATTTGGTAGAAACGCACGACATGATTTGTAAAAAGAAACATAAAATTACGTATGCACACGATCCTACTGTGGATGTAAAGTACACCAAATGTATTTTTGACTTTGTGATACGAAAACAAAGATATGAAAATTTAATAAAACACTTTTAAAATTATAAATTAAAATTTTATATATAAATTTAATTTCAGACATAATAATTGAAAACTATAGTTAAATCAACCACAAGGTAATAAAACAAAATGAATAGATTGGAACAGTTAAGCGCGGAAATTGCACTAAATATTGAAACACAATACCACATAAATCCAGAACAAGGAGATTGGCATAATTTTACTAATTGCTATGACTATCATATTGTCACCGCAAATAATTCGATTTTAGTACCCTACGAGGATGACAAAATTTTGAAAATGATATCTGCAACTAAGAGATTTTTATCAGATATGTGCGTCGACAGAGATTTGAGTGAGCCTTATTGTTATGAGTTAAACTATTTTTTAGAAATATTAACTAATCCTGCAGATATTTTGTATTATGATAGATAATTCTTCAAAGAATACTGGTCATTTCGGTTTGTGTAGTTAGCAGATAAATTCTTGTGAAATAACAGTGAGAATGTGTCTGCGACTACCTGAACCTACTTGATAATATAACACGTTGGTTCAATCAATATTTTATGATAAATCCGGTTGGATTGTACGGCCCGCCCACTAACAACTTTTGACAATTGATTATGATGGAGCGAGTTCGTCACAATCCAAGTGATGGGGGATGATTGACCAAAAAGTTATAATCAGTTAAAGATAACGTCATTTGCAAAGGAAAAACTTAAAATAAATAGTTGGCCATTGCATTTGGGGATAATATTTGATTGAGTAAACGAAAGAGAAAGACAATATAAAAATAATATGTAAATAAATATTATATTAGGAAATAATTATAAAAATATAAATTAAAGTATAAAATATAAAATTATTATTCAATATATATATACACTTATACTTAACGGAAACGTATCAGATACACTGAAATATTATAATAAATTATAAATAGAGACTACACATTACAAATATATTTTATTATATACCTAACTATTTTTATTCTATGGCAATAAATGCATTATTATTATACACTAAACTCTAACTTTTATATTATATAAAATTATATCATTATACTATTATAACCACTAACGATTTAGCATATACATATTATTCAATTTTATTATATAACTAAATTAAATGATTATATTATTCACTAACCACTTTTATTGTAAAAAAAAAAATGGAACTACTAACAATTATATATTAAGTACACTATTGTAATCAGTAAATTTGTATTGTATAACTGAAATTTCATGAAAATGTTCAAATAATTGTAATATGATATTGTAAAACATACAAATAATTGTAAAATGTATTGTAATTGAAATTATTGTAAACAAGTTACAAAACTTGTATTGTATTTTGTAAACTTATGTAACTATCTTTGTGCTAAGACTTTTGAAAGATTTCTGTCTTGAGGACATAAACCTTTTTTTTCGTGGGGAGGTGCTACGTGCTCTGATGTCCTATACCCATAATATAATATATAAAGGGGGCAACACATTGTAGGCTTAACTATTTAAGATAACAATCGCCCATGAATATTAATAAAAGGCGTAGGAAAGAACATACTACCAAATAATATGAGGTGTGTAGCCATCGTACCACAACGGTGTTTAACTAGGCCTGAAAAACAATAATAATAAAACAACTTTTGACACTAAATCCCAGTATAGGGAAACAAATAAACGTATTGATGCGTTAAACCTAACCCAACCATAGGCACACAATTATATATTTTAAATATAATCGCGAGTTCTGAGAACTCGGATACGACATTTGTGGTTGATCACATGCGTAGGCAGATGGTCACCGGGCGTCATAATGCACGCGCATCCTGAAAGAGCAGATGGTCTTCGGACGTCATCATCGCACGCGCATCCTCTGAAATGAGTAATACGCGAGAAGCGAATGACCTGAATACGAATAGGCCAGAAGGGACCTGGGTAGGAGATCAGGGGACACTGACTATATAAGGGGGCCCAGGAGAGGACTCCCGCAGACGTGATTTTCCAGAGCTAGAGCAAGCACCTTCACGTCACTTTACACCAGAAATCGTTCATTTGGACTTAGTTTATTTTTCAATTAGTTTAATTATTTGAACTTAGAATATTTTCGAGCAGTTTTAATAAACACTTAGAAATATTTTGTCTATATTATTTCATCACAACCTATATCATTTTCGACAAGCTGTTGGCACGCTACATATATAAATTTCAGAAATAATAATTGAAAACTGTAATTAAGTCAACCACAAAGTAATAAAACATAATGAATAGATTGGAACAGTTAAGCACGGAAATTGCACTAAATATTGAAACACAATACCACATAAATCCAGAACAAGGAGATTGGCATAATTTTACCAATTGCTATGACTATCATATAGTCACCGCAAATAATTCGATTTTAGTACCCTACGAGGATGACAAAATTTTGAAAATGATATCTGCAACTAAGAGATTTTTATCAGATATGTGCGTCGACGGAGATTTGAGTGAGCCTTATTGTTATGAGTTAAACTATTTTTTAGAAATATTAACTAATCCTGCAGATATTTTGTATTATGATAGGTAATTATTCAAAGAATACTGGTCATTTCGGTTTGTGTAGTTAGCAGATAAATTCTTGTGACATAACAGTGAGAATGTGTCTGCGACTACCTGAACCTACTTGATAATATAACACGTTGGTTCAATCAATATTTTATAATAAATCCGGTTGGATTGTACGGCCCGCCCACTAACAACTTTTGACAATTGATTATGATGGAGCGAGTTCGTCACAATCCAAGTGATGGGGGATGATTGACCAAACAGTTAATAATCAGTTAAAGATAACGTCATTTGCAAGGGACAAACTTAAAATAAATAGTTGGCCATTGCATTTGGGGATAATATTTGATTGAGTAAACGAAAGAGAAAGACAATATAAAAAATAATATGTAAATATTAATATTATAAATAATAATAAGTATTACATTAGGAAATAAATATAAAAATATAAATTAGAGTATAAAATATAAAATTATTATTCAATATATATATACACTTATACTTAGCGGAAACGTATCAGAAATACTAGAAATATTAGAAAAGTTATAAATAAAACTTATTTACATTACAGATATATTTTATTATTATATACTTTACTATTTTTTTATTCTATGGCAATAAATGCATTATTATCCACTAAACTTTAACTTTTATATTATATAAATTATAAAATTATATTATTAACCACTAACAAATTAACATTTACACACTAACCAATTATATTATATAACTATATTATTCAATTATTTTATATAACCACATTAAGAATATTATTTACTAACCATTTATTTTATTGTAAAAAAAAAAAAAACGAAAAAAAGAAAAATTTGTAAACACTAACAATTATATACTAACAAACTAACAATTAATTACTAACCACTAAAAAATTATATATTAAGTACACTATTGTAATCAGTAAATTTGTATTGTATAACCAAATTTTATGAAAATGTTCAAGGAAAAATTGTAATACGATATTGTAAAACATACAAATAATTGTAAAATGTATTGTAACTGAAATTATTGTAAACAAGTTACAAAACTTGTATTGTATTTTGTAAACTTATATAACTATTTTTGTGCTAAGACTTTTGAAAGATTTCTGTCTTGAGGACATAAACCTTTTTTTTCGTGGGGAGGTGCTACGTGCTCTGATGTCCTATACCAATAATATAATACATAAAGGGGTCCATACAGAGTAGGCCTGAGTAATAAGATAATAATCAAACATATATTATAATATCATGACTCGTAATGGGAATAGTACGACGAGGAAATACTTAAGAATATATAATGGGGAGTAAAAACCTACATACCTGAGGGGTAATATATTATGCCTAGTCGCTATGAAAATAGCCACTTATACTTTGACCTTTGGAAATCGGAGATAAACGAACTCAACGATACATTGTAAGCCTATAATATGACTGTCAATCATATTTATGATTATTGAATATTAATCTCGAGTTCTGAGAATCTCGAGCGAGGCTGACCACAGGCGCGTGGGGATATCGTCACCGGACGTTACCGGACGTCATCATCGCACGCGCATCCTCTGAAATGCGTAATAGCGTGAGAAGCGAATGACCTGAATACGAATAGGCCAGAAGGGACATGAGTAGGAGATCAGGGGACACTGACTATATAAGAGGGCCCAGGAGAGGACTCCCGCTGACGTGATTTTCCAGAGCTAGAGCAAGCACCTTCACGTCACTTTACACCAGAAATCGTTCATTTGGACTTAGTTTATTTTCCAATTAAATTAATTAATTGAACTTAGAATATTTTCAATCAGTTTTAATAAAACACTTAGTAATATTTCGATTACTTTATTTCATCAATACCTATATCTTTTCGACAAGCTGTTGGCCCACTACAATACGAACAATATCCTTTTAATGTAGTCGTTATTCCGGGATTCATAAGTTTTTGAATTTGATTGCCGTTTATTTCATATTTCATTTCGGAGAAGAGAAATGACAGGCCGTTGTTTATAAATCTAATCTCGTCAGTTATATCTGCAGGTTTGGTTATTGTACCCTCGATGTAAATATAACTCTCGCACGGTAAAGTATAGGACTCTGTGTTGTGTAACGCAATACGCACCTCGTCGTTATTAGAAAGAGCGGACGTCGAATAAGGTAAAAAAGAATGATATTCAATTTGAGTTATTTTATAATCGTCGGTGTATCCAGCCGTGACATCTAAATACATATCGTCCATGTTAAATAGCGTCTAGCGAGCGTAGAAAAGCTAAATTGTCCGCAGTAAGACTATGTCCAACTTGTTTGTGTCTTGAATATATTTTTTTCTTCACAGTTGTTGCCTTGTTAGCGTTTTTAACACGACTAACGGGTTTTGCATATGCTCCCGTATTTATATTATAAAACTGCAGCCCCATTTCACAAGTCTTGAATTAATAATCGTATCGACACTGGCTCACCTCGTAGATCGATCAACTCGTTGTCTTGATTTTTT
Source organism: Schizaphis graminum (assembly GCA_020882235.1). Classification (NCBI taxonomy): domain Eukaryota; kingdom Metazoa; phylum Arthropoda; class Insecta; order Hemiptera; family Aphididae; genus Schizaphis; species Schizaphis graminum. The sequence goes on from CM037036.1 coordinate 25,052,955, forward strand.
AAAATTATACTCGCATGCGTTATAGATGTAGAATTAAGGGGGTAAAATACCAAATGAGTTGGTACCTCTATTATTTTATAACCTGGAGGTACGTTCGGATAAAACTCGTGTATTGTATGGCACTGCTTGCCGTTGACGAATGAACCCATGACCAGGTTTGAATCGATATATATACAGTTTGTTTTGGTAATATTAACCAACGCGTCACTTACCAGTTACAAGATTATACTGATTACTGGTAAACCTATAGCCGGCTGTTTTTACTCGGAGGAAATACACAAAACCGAGTACCCAAACGAATACCTGATCGAAAAAGTTATACGTAAAAAAACAAAATCAAATGCTTGTCAAGTGGCTCGGATTTGATAACACACATAATAGTTGGATAAATACACGTGATGTTAAAATATAGTGTCAGTCGTTGTATAACTATGAATGTGTTTGGAGGTTCTCAAGCTGGTGAAAATAAAAGAATTATTTCAGATATTCAATCAAGTAGCAGAACAATTTTAAATGATATAAAACTTCAACAGAAAGAAATTGATACTTTGAAAAGTAATATTATTAATTTGCACGTAAAGACACAATTGCTGGAAAATAATATACAGACAAGTAATAAGTCTTTATCAAATTGTGAAAATCGCATATCAGAGCTGTTTATTAAGTACGCGGAAATTACTACAACACTTGGAGTTAATGGTGAGAACTTTGACCGTCTAAGTGACGAAATAAACCGTATAACGGGGATATATGCTGAAGATTCTTTACCTAATCATGGGACATATATTTCAGACTTAAATTCTCGTTTGAAAAAAATTGAAGATAAATATAATAAGTTAAATTGATTTTTTCGAAATAATTATCATTTTTATGTAAAATCAAACCTGTTACGATGTCGTCCTCGATCATAGACATTCAATGCATTCTTGGAGCAAAAAATAAATATTTTATTAAAGAATTGTCTATTGTAGACACAGAAACATGGGCGACTCAACACTGGATTTTTAAAAATTCAAAATTATTACAAGACAACAAGAGTCGAAAAACTAACAAGTGGCTAGAACGTAATTATCATCAGATATCTGTAGACTATGGTGATATCGAATATGAAGAGCTAAGTAGAATATTGAATTCTTTAAAGTCCACATACATTTACATCAAAGGCGAACAGAAAAATCAACTTATTATGGAGTTTATACCTCACGTCACAATCATCAACATTGAAGACTTGGGCTGTCCTCGACTGGAACAAATTTGTGATGAAGAAACTTTACCTTGCTGTATTTTTCATAAGGATTTAAATCCTAAACAATGTACATTTTATAAAGTATTTGCTTTGAAGAAATGGTTTATAAATAATTCTTAAAGATTGTATAAATTTTATTGAATAAACATGAAAATATTTTAACATTATTTTTTTTTTTATTTATATGCTAACGTATACATTTATATATATATGACAACATTTACATAGGTTATTAATTTAAATATTTGACTCCCCATCTACCTGAAACAGAAAAAATGAAAATATCTAACAATTATACATTATAAATATTATACATGGATAAAAACAAAGCATACAATATAAAATAAAATAAATATTACAAGTTTTCAAAAATAATTACAAATTATACAATATAAAGGTTAAAATACTACAAGTTAATAATACAGAAATATTTACAAACTAAAAATTAAAATGAGAAATATATATTTTAATATATTTGAAGTATTTACATTGACACTATACAACATGAACAATATTTACATCAATATATAACAAAAACATTTACAAAGTATTTACAATTTATACATTTAAAATAATTTCATGGTTTATACATTTACAAAGTATTTACACAGTATATACAAATTATTCGAATTATATTTACAAGTTATTTACAAAAATAAACAGTGCTATTTACAAATTGGAAATATATACAGTTAACTAGTATTCCATAATAGCTCTCTCATAAAATCTTTTTCAAAATCTGCCCATTCCCGTCCTGTAGCATCTACCTCATCGTCAAGTTCTGGCCATATGTCATCTTTCCGATAAAATTTAAAAGTAAAATCAGTAAAATAATTTTTAAACTATATATTTGTAATAACTTACTCTATACTATAGTGTCCATGGGCTTGTGTGTTTATTTTGTCTTCTAACACCACCCTCTTATCATCATAACTATTATAAGTCAACTTTTTTGTCTTGATCGTCACTAGCTGGTGTTTGAACGATCGTATCGATACATTCTCCTTGTATGCCTCCACACCAGTTTCTCCAAACAAACACTTCCTATGGTCTTCCAACGTCATGTGGTTTTTAACCACATGAGACCTGATCCCCTTGGCCTTGATCTTCTCCCCTCCCTCTACATTGTCCTCTCCTGCTTGTACATTGAAAGCGTACGATTTGACACGCAGTGCGCAAAACTCTGTAATTACATTACCGTCCACTTCATCAGAAAAATACCCCGGGGTCTTCTTTCTATCTGCCACATAACACGGATGGTCACTGGGCAGGTTAGCAGTGTCCATTCGGTCCAGCAAGTCACGATTAGCCGCCAAGTCCACATAAAAATCTTCAGTATCAATATGATACACTAATGAATCTAGAAAAATAATGTTAAATTAATATATGTAAGTATATACATAAGAATAGTTTTAATACCTGTGTCAGTATTCATGAGACTGATTCTATCCCCATAATTCCTCTGCATAACATTATAGTGATAGTCGTACATCAACGTCTTCGATATGTCTAACACTGCAAATCCTGTAGAAAATAAATGTGTTAATATAAAATATAAAATATAAAATCTAAAATATAATTACCAATATAAATAGGTTTATCAAATCTAATAATCTTATTCTCTAGGGCGACAGCATTAAGATTTTCACTGTAATTTGTACAGTGTTTAAATGTACACTTATTAATAAGTTTCTGCAACCTCCTCTCACAAGACACCAACTCCATCTTCATCTCCTTGCGTTTTGACTGCATTGTTTTACCTGTAAAAATAAAAATGTTAGTAAAAATAAAATAAATTTAATAAATAAAGTGACATACCAAATACAGCATTATTCATGAGCTTGAAAAAATCTTTCTCAAACGTGTTCTTTGCCTTTTTCCTCATTTCAGTGTTCAAATTAATGTACTCAGCCAACCAATCCGACTGATTGAATTGAATAACTCTGTGTACCTATATGAAAAAAATTTTAAAAATCTGTTTAAAATCATATAAAATAAGAAAAATGTTAAAAATATATATATTTACTTTTTCAACTATTAAACCATTCTTAATTGCCTGCTGTAGGTTTCGATAGTGTATAATATAATTTTCTTTCTTCTCAAACGTCGCCATCAACTTCCGTACCTTTGACCCTCGCGGCATACTGTTTTGCGGTAAGAAAGGTAGGTCGTTATGCTTATCATGCAGCTCTTTCGGATAAGACACGTCCACCTCATATACACGTCCTATGGGGGAAGTCTCATTCAAATCGTCTAATCCGTTTAATGTAGGTTCAACCCAGTTGAACCCACCGTACGGCATGTACTGCGACATAGCCCACCCGTACAAGTTGTTACCTATAAAAATAAAAATAAATTTAGAAGTATATGAGAAAATAAATAAAAAATATATACTTACAGTCCTGATAAATTATCCAAGATTTATCTTTAGTCTCATCGTATCCCAGGGTCTTGACATTATTCGCCTTCGCATACCGTTTGCTCGCTTGCACTAGTCCACCACGTATACCTATAAAAATAAATAAGATTATTATATGTACATTTTTTAAAAATAATATATATACTAACCATTTTCGAACATCAGCAACATGTCGTAATCATGCAATAACTGTAGCTTTTGACCGGTAAACTTGAGCATCGCGTCAAAACTAAGTCCTGGGGCTGTGAAGTAATGAGCAGCGTCCAGGTTATACGCCCTCATACATACGTCGCGGAAATTCTCGAAAACCTCTGCCAGCAGTAACACATCGATTTTGAGGTACAAATCACTGTACTCGCCCAACGTGTTGCAGCCGAAGTGGTCCCAGACCTCCTTCGCGTGTTCATATTCAGTCTCCTTGATCCCGGTCTCTGTCAACGTACTATAAAAATCTCTTTTCCACGGCAATCTCGTTTCCTCCAGCCGCTCCCAACTATCCGTGTACTCGTACGGGTACACCCCCTTACGAGTCACGAGTGGCATATCTCCGGTGACAAAATGTTTGGCTGTCTCGCGGAAGTTTTCATGTTCGGGTGTAACCAAATTTTCAGCCAGGGACGACAGACTCGACGCCATAAATCTGAATGTGTCGATAAACCGAACAGTGAAGGTACTACTTATATATTTCGAGAAAGATATAAATTTCTCCTCACTGTTCGGAATAACGTTGATAGCATTAGTGTTATACCCAAGTTCTGTTACAATAAGATGCGCGTCATAGTTGGAAAGGTTGTGGAACAAAACGGGGACAAATTTAGGCTGTTGTAACTCCAAGTTACACCTAGAGCACAAGGTCTGCCTAAATTTCCCCGTCAGATGATCGTGATCCCTAACCTTGTCGCCCCCGGCTAATATGCATTTACATAAATTACACGTATTACACTCTTGATGTGTTTTTTCTTGGTCCTCGGTCATTTTTATAGGAATATTTGTCTTCATCAGTTTCTCGATTTTCTGGGCCACCTCAACTATCGTCTCCATAAAATGTCTCGCCACGTCTGTCCTGTCTTCGCCGCCTCTGTAGATTACCGGCCTCACCAGTATCTCGTACTCTTCCAATAACTCCTCCGGTACGTTATCACTCGCCTTCACTAAAAACCCGTAACTCATCGACTCGTGCCTCTGTATAATTGTGGTGCTGTCTCCTTTTTTCTCCTCCGTCTTCACCAACAATGCTTCGAAATCCGCATAAATAACAAAAGGGTGTCGAACTGTATTTTTCCACGCCTTGAACTCAATACACTCCCCTCCTTCGGCATCTCCGGTAGAATGGGTTTGTGTACCCCGTAAATCAATTTGTGCTGGTTCAGAGCTTCCTGCCCGCTCATCTTGTATTTTAAATTTTGGTTGTCGAATGACGTAAAACAACGTTTGCAAAAATAAACCTGTCCATGGTGTACGGTTTTCTGTGCGCGCACGAGTCGGGAAAAATTTGAAATGTATGTATAATGCGAGTTGTCACCGTCCGTTATCAGTAACAGGTCGAAGTGGTTGGGCTTCTCTTCATCGACGACACGTAACGGGTACACCTCGTATGTAGGAAATTTCTTCGGCGGCTGAAACTTTTTTTCTATCCCGTATACGTTAACTGACACATTTACATTATTTTTTTCGAATTTAGTTATATCGAAGAGAGGTGTTGGGAATGAGATGTCGTTAAAATTATATTTATCTTCATGTTTGTGATAATTTTCACAGATGCGGTATACCGGTGGCTTCGTCACATGCCTTGCAAGAATCGCCCACTTGAAACATTGAGGGTTGATAGTCGCCCGTTTCCTATCGATGAACGCCGGCAATTCAATATACGACGATCCACCCATCGGAGTATATTTGTAGACCGCCAACAATAGTCCGTCGATCGACTCCAATGTAAAACCGCTACCTCTCCCCATATATTCGTCCTTCTTCATCAACTTCATATACGCTATCTCTACAATCGTTCTGATATCACTATCTGAGAAAATTTCGACCGCCGATGTCTTAAACGCACGATTTTCAGACGAGTTTGGTACGTTCGGCCGGTTATAGGTCGCCTCAAGTTTCAAATTAAATTTAATCGCATGTTTTTGTACATGTGTTTTTAACAATTCGATCGTGATCCCTAACCTTGTCGCCCCCGGCTAATATGCATTTGCATAAATTACACGTATTACACACTTGAAATGTTTTTTCTTGATCCTCGGTCATTGTTATCGGTATATTCGTCTTCATCAATTCTTCTATTTTCCTGCTCACTACAACTATCGCTTCTACAAAATGTCTCGCCACGTCCGTCCTGTCTTCGCTGCCTCTGTAGATTACCGGCCCCGCCGGTATCTCGTACTCCTCCAATAATTCCACCGGCACGTCGTCGCTCGCCTTCACCAAAAATCCGTAACTCATTGCTTCGTGTTTATGTATTATTTTCGTGCTCTTCCCCTTATCCTCACCCGTCTTCACCAACAATGCTTCGAAATCCGCATAAATAACAAAAGGGTGTCGAACTGTATTTTTCCACGTCTTGAATTCAATACACTCCCCCTCCTTCGGCATCTCCGGTAGAATGGGTTTGTGTACCCCGCAAATCAATTTGTGTTGGTTCAGAGCTTCCTGCCCACTCATCTTATATTTTAAATTTTGGTTGTCGAATGATGTAAAACAACGTTTGCAAAAAGCAACGCGTCCATCATGACTAGTTTTCTGTGCGCGCACGAGTCGGGAAAAATGTGAAATGTAAGTATAATGCGAGTTGTCGCCGTCCGTCACCAACAACAGGTCGAAGTGGTTGGCCTTCTCTTCATCGACGACACGTAACGGGTACACCTCATTTGTAGGAAATTTCTTCGGTGGTTGAAACTTTTTTTCTAGACCGTATACGTTAACCGACATATTTACGTTATTTTTTTCGAATTTAGGTTTATCAGACAGAGGTGTTGGGAATGATATACCATCAAAATTATATTTATTCTCATACTGTTTATAATTTTCACCAATACGACATACTGCCTGACCTTTCACGTGCTTTGCCAGAATTGCCCACTTGAAACATTCCTGGTCTACGTTCTGAGGGTTAATAGTCGCCCGTTTCCTATCGATGAACGCCGGCAACTCTATATATGATGATCCGCTCATCGGTGTATATTTATACACGGCCAACAATAACCCGTCTATCGATACGATATTAAAGCCACTTCCTCTCCCGCTATATTCATCTTTCTCGTTTAATAACTTTATGTACGCCCTCTCAATAATCTCTGTAATATCACTGTCCGGGAAAATTTCAACCGCCGATGTCTTAAACGCACGATTTTTAGACGAGTCTGGTACGTTGGGGCGGTTATAAGTCGCCTCCAGCTTCAAATTAAATTTAATCGCATGGTGTTGTATATGTGTTTTTAATAATTCTATCATTCCAGGCATGAGCGAACGGAGGAACTCGTGATAAAGTAGAATATTATTAATATTTTTGGCGTAATACCACACGATCTTCCTATTTGCGGTTGACGAAATTTCATTAAATCCGATTGACTGTACCATATCCATTCTAGTGTTTTTTGCCCTAGCAGCCGACACGGTATTGGCCATCGAAACGCGTTTGCCATTTACAGCCGAAGTGTAAGATTCTTTAACAGAAAAAAAAAAAGCCCTAATTAATATCTACTAAAATAAACCTAAACTATTTTTCGAAAAAATGTTTTCCATCGTTAAAAAAAAATCTTTATAATAAATCTATCAAACAGTCCGACATCCGGTGTAATGCCGGAATACTCCAACTATTACCCCATAGGATGAGTAAATTAATCGATACAATGCCGGAATACTCCAACTATTATACCATTGATTGTTTCACAGACTGTCTGATAAATTTAAAATAAAAATTATATTGTAAATGATATATACTATCATATAATAAAATTCGTTGTGAGAAAATTAAAAATCTAGCAAACAGTCCGACATCCGGTGTAATGCCGGAATACTCCAACTATTACCCCATAGGATGAGTGAATTGAATTTGAGGCTTATAAATAAAACTAACCTGTATCCTCAAATTCGTCCATGACCGCCATACATATGTCATCTTCGGTTAACATGTGCGAACCACCAGCCGGGGCATTTGGTACAAAAATTTGAGGCGCGATTTGAATCTGCGGGGTAGAAGGAGGCGCAAACTGAATCACGCTTGGTCTTGTTTGCTGATCAATGACCGGTGCAGCGGGCAATGGTCTCAAGTGAGCCGGAACGTTAATGATACCTTAGAAAAATAATAGTTACAAATTAATATTGAATAAATAGTATACAGTTTAAACTTTTATTACATACCATGAACGTTCTTCAAATGCCTATTAAGATGCGTCTTGTACGAAAATGTTGATGGACATACGGTGCATGGAATACGCATACCGGTATGTGTTTTTTGGTGGGCGACCAAATTATCTTTACGCGCGAACACTGACGGACATTCATTGCAATTAAACATATTTAAAATGTTTAAGGTAATGACGAGAGAAAGAATAAAGTGTTTAAACACTTGAAAAAATTAAACACTTGGAAAATTAAACAGAGTGTGTAAAGACTGTGAAAACACGGAGAGAGCAAAGGCAGAGTAAACGTAAAGGTGCAGGTGTCTGGAACAGACTGACTCTATCTCGGTGACCAACAGGGCTGATGTCCAGGTATCATACCATTTTCAAGAGGGGCGCAATTTAAGCCAGGACATGGTAAAATGTTAGTAAGGTATTTTCTATGATAATTTTATACATCGATATATATTTCCAATTATTTTGGAAATCATTGTTTTTGTGCTGGATACATAAAGCATTACTATATAAAATAGTTCATACGTGCTGTTGTTGTAAAGATGACTCGGTAAGGGTCATCCCGCTAACAATGAGACTTGTTTACGCGGCATTTGACAAACGGTATTAGTTTTAGACCCAATAGTTGAATAGTACCGTTCGTAGTAATATAGTTGAATAGTACCGCACGACCGCTCGATGAATACTTGTAAAAATTTGATGCGGTACGTGCCGCTAACAATACGAGTTGTTTACTCGGTATTTGACAAACGCCAATAGATTATGACCCAATAGAGATGACTAATATTTATATACTACTTACAGAATTATACAATTTTTTTCGATTATACAGATGTATTTATTGATAGGAAATATTATTCAATTAAAATAATTTTGTGTAAAACTAATCTCTTAATAATACTAGTCTATACGACTGATTAACGTTATATAGCACGACTGATCATAAATTTATGTGATTTGAAATATACAGTCTACCTAAAGATTTATACACAATGGTTGTTCACTGCTCTGTGAAACCTTTGAAAAATAGATGCTGGCATACCAGGAATTGTATGTTACTCGTTGAAACATACGATATTATTTTCAAATAATATTATTATTAAATAAAATTTAATAAATAATATAAACTGTCGTATGGTTATAAAGAAAAATTTATTATTACTATAGACAATTTTATTATTATTTTACATTTGTTTTTCTGAACCTTCGTATGCAACCATATGACGATTCATCTCTTCATCATAACCGTCTTCGCCCCAATTATTCTCATACGCATTCATAAGTTCAATCAACTGTATGTCATACCCGTCATCGGATTCATTTGGAGTGGGACTCATGGTTCGTTGTAATGTATCATGAATTAAATTATGTTCCCGAGGTGGTCTAAGCAAAGGCAGGTTTACATGCTGGTTGACTGTGTTTCAACTTCCGGTAACAAATCGTTTCTCACTCTAAGCACAAGCGGTCTCGGTGTTGTATCCATGAACATGTCGGGTGAGGATGGTTCAGACTGAATCGGTAATAAAGATCGAAAAGGGTTTTGAGATGACCGTGGTAATGATGGTGTTGTAGGTGAAAGAATTGGTGAAAACGCGCGATACCAAATACCCATCTGCGACTCTCGGTGAGTGGAGTACCCACTATCTTCGGATGGAGTCTAAATAATAAATACTATTAACTTTATTTATTTATTTTATTATTTTAAAATTATAAACTTACTATAGCCCCATATCCGTTTTCATCGTGTTCGTAATTGTTCATTCTTTGAGCGAAAAGGTTATCTTCGATTGGTATTCCCTCTAGAATCCTTCTATATTCATAGCCGTCAAAACTTGGTGTTGAATTATTAGACATCTAAAAATTGGATTGTTTATTTATAAAATAATTTATAAATAATACAAAAATATACTTACATTATTGCAGTCTGTAGATAAAGTATTCACGAACGAAAATATAAATAATGTTTCACTACAAACGTATCTGAATAAATCTAATAGTATACTGAGTTGGTGAAAAATAATTTGTGATGCGTTTTATAACACTACACCGACGGCTCTAATACATGGGAGCCAAAAATATGGCGCGTATCGAAGGCACATACAATAATATGGTACGTACACGGTAATATGGTTTACGGTAGTGATAATAAGTTGATTACGTATATACGTATGTATATGATAACATGTCTTGGTCACGAGATAGATTGGATGGCGGATGCATGCTTATATATGCTGAGAATCACAATATAAAGTATATCGTGTCTGTAGCCTAGTGGGTTAAGGTGTCAATGTATAACTCAGGGGTGGAGTGTTCGAGTCTCACTACAATTTTTGTCAATATTTATTTAACGAAAAAACAAATATATATGATGATGCGCGTGCGTGTAAAATACGTGTCGGCTGGATTGGTGTGGCGGCAGGGGGTAAAAATAAGTCATGTACGTGTTGGACCGGGTGGCGGTAGGGGGTAAAAATACGTCATGTACGTGTTGGACCGGGTGGCGGTAGGGAGTAAAAATACATCATGTACGTGTTGGACCTGGTGGCGGTAGGGGGGTAAGGCTCATGGTGTGGGGGTGTGGTAATGGTCAGAGGGTCAGGGGGTTAGGCATCAGAACTGTCTATTTCATACTACTTCTGTTAATATTACGAATTTCCTACCATAAAGATAAGGTCTAAATTGTTTAACCCCAAATACTATTGCTAAACATTCTAACTCGGTTGTTGAATAGTTCATTTCATTTTTATTTAAAGTTCTAGATGCATAAGCTATAGGTAAATCGCTACCTATTTTACCTTGCGATAATAATATAGCTCCTAAAGCTTTACCACTCGCATCGGTTGTAAGTATAAATTCTTTTGTAAAATCTGGATATTGTAAAATCGGTTCTGAACAAAGTGCGTTTTTTAATTTATCGAAAGCTGCTTGACAGTTTTCGTCCCAATCAAATTTTACATCTTTTCTTAATAAGTGTGTCATCGGTTTAGCTAATAAACTATATGATTTTATAAATTTTCCGTAATATCCCGATAAGCCTAAAAATGATTTAATTTGTTTAACGTTCTTTGGTGTCGGAAATTCTAATACTGATGTTATCTTTTTCGGATCCGGTTTAATACCGTGTTCTGAAATTACATGACATTAAATTGTCTTCAGCAACAGGAAATAAGCGGACAATATAGAAATTTCGTTAGAATGTCGTCTATTGATTTTGAATTTTTAATAAATTTAATTGGTCCAACAATTTCAAAACAAGATACGAATTTCCGAAAAGCCATTCCTGTGCAAGAAAGGTTAGCTGTTACCTTACGATTTTTGGCAACCGGTGAATCTTATCAAAGTTTGCAGTACCTTTTTAAAATGTCAAAACAAGTTATTGGACAGATTGTTCCCGAGGTATGCCAAGCAATTGTGGAAGCATTAAAAGAAAATATACAGGTAAACTTATTGTTATATGAATATTTTGAATTATATTTTAACAATTTTTAACATTATTTAAAAACAAATCAATAAAATAAAACATAATTTTTTCCTCTTTAATTTTTACTAGTATTAATAATAAAAAGAAAAATAATATTGATGATACAAGTCTCTTTTTTGTTAATAATAAAAATAATAATGATAGCATAATAATAAAATATTATAACAAATAATAATAATAATAATAATAACAAATTTTAATAAATGTATCATACTCGTACAGTAAACACTTATTATAATAATAAAAAAAGAAATAATAATCTTTATAAATATAACTTCTTAAAATTTAATTTAATTTTAATATTAATTAAAAGATGAATTATATGAGCTAAGATCATAGGCAGTAGGATTGGGGGAAGGGTTAGTATTGTACGTAGGAGGCGAAGGGCTTGGATTATAATTTATGTAGAAGGCGAAGGACTAGAAATGTAAGTAGGAGGCGAAGGGCTCAAATCATAGGTAGAAGGCGACGGACTAGAAATGTAAGTAGAAGGTATAGAGTTGTAGTTTGAAAGCGTTGTGTTGGAATTGTGTGATGATAATGGTTGTATGTGAAGAGGCTGAATTTGATTTATATTATTAGCCATTAGGATAGTTATATTCGTAGAATCCTTGGCAAGCTTTAAATAAGATGTTACCAAATTCATGTTGAACCGCATTTCTGGTTTGGGGAGAAAATTTTTTTAATTTGTTTTCGATATATTTTCCATATGCACTACATTCCGTTTCTTCAACGGGTTTTGCCGCAGAAGTTAAAATTGAAAATGCTTGGTCAAGCATATAGTCATCATTAGTTTTTTTTTTTTTTGACGTGTTGATGGAATATTAAAAATGACCGAATCATCTTGGCTTGTAATGGACTCTAAAATATCTTCGGTTTCCTTATTCTGACTTTCAGTGTCCACTTGTTCTTCGACGAACTGAAATGTATGTAAAATTAAATACGTTTAAATATTGATTTTATAAACCTAAATAACTAATTTATATTCTAAGAATCTTAACACAACTTTTTAATAACATATTGTAAATTAAACATTTTAAAAATAGTTCACCTAAAATATGTATTTAAGTTATATGTTTATTATTTGTTTAATGTCAATACTTACAATTTAGTGATTTTTTTTAAAATAAATATAGTAAAAGTTAAATAAATAGGTAGGTATCTTATAACATGGCTAAGTTTTACCTAATTATAAATAAATATTGATATTACATATTTTATATACGAAAAATGTTGTATGTTAAATGCTATATTTAAAATATATCTAAAAATTGTTGATAACGTAAAACATAAAATATTAGAGATGAATAGTGTGCGGATTTTTATGTAAACACATAATTTTATCGAGGGGCTATATTATTACCGAAAATATTGCAGCCGAAAATATATTATCCGAAAATAAATTTACGAAAATTATTTTATCAGAAAAATATTTTATTAGAAACGTATTTTATCCGAAAAATATTTAACACGAAAGTAAAATACACGAAAAATATTTTATCAGAAAATATTATACACGAAAATAAGTAAGCCGAAAATATATTAGTCGAAAATATTTTAACCGAAATGTTTTTTATCCAAAAAATATTTTAGTGGACAAATATTTTACCCGAAAAGTTTTCTCGCAGAAAAATATTTCTTCCGAACCGTATTTTATCCGAAAATAATATTTTTCCAATCCAGGTGTACCAACAATGAAATATAAAATTTCCCAATATCTTTCACAAACTAATGTATTTTAAAATCAAATATTGTATAATCGTAGATTTAAAAATATCTCACTTACGAGCTGTTTTCCGGGAAAAGAGGAAACCGCGAGAGATAGTACGAGCTACATAAATACATAATACTTATACATTTGATTTTTCGAAAAACTGTTATTAAGGTTTTAAAATTGACGTACTAATGTCAAATTATTTTGAAAACTCAACATTTGAAATAACAAGTTTTCGGAAAAATGAAAAACTGATTCTAGTGTAGAATTACTTGTAGAACATTTTAACCTCTGTGATAAATTTCCGTTAAACCACAGGTGACTGAGAAAATGCAAATGAAAATTTCAAAATATTGAAAAGCTTGTTTATAAGTTGTAATTGTTAGTAGACATTTGATAAAAACTTAGGAATATATCAATGACATTAAAACGCAGTTATATAAATACAATACATGATCGAGTAATACACATTTCCAATAACAATATGATACAACAAATGTGGAACATGAATATATGATGTAATGCTTTTAATTTAATGTTCATCAACAGTTATTTGTGATATGTATTGTTTTAAATGCAGTTTCAAAAATACACAAACATATTAATATCAGCTGTAAATTCAACATAATTTATAAACCATAAATAAATCTTAAAAATTGCTTTTACTTGATTAAAATCTATATATATTTTATGTATAAGATACTTAGTTACATAAAATACACACATAAGTTATGCATAAATTATAAAACTGTTATTTTATATATCTATTAAAAATTATATTGCTGAAATATAAATTTATATATACATTATATTTTGCTTTTGTTGTCATTAAATACAAGTAAAAAAAAAAAAGTAGTACATGTTTCAATCATTTGGGCCTAAGTCCTAAGAATCATAATTTAACTTGTTCATTTGTTTGTGACCAGTGACCACCACTGACAAGTTAATTTAATTGAATCATTAATTGATTCTACAGTGAGTTATTTCTTATCGTAATTATATAAAACGAAATTAAATTACTTAATTCTAATTTATATAGTAAAAAAATATAAGTTGTAAGTTTGTAAAGTTTTTAAGATTTGAATACAATACAGTTAGTTGTAGGAATGTAAATATCCGTTATACAAGAAGTCACCATTTCCATTTTTTTTATTTTTATAGAGAGAGAATAAATTTAATTTAAATAGTGAAAAAAAATTAGTTTGTTGACACATTAAAAAGTCAATAAATAAAAACCTTTCATACCTTATAAGGAGTTAAGTAAAAAGAAATAATATTAGTCACAATAATCTTTATATAAAGTTATTATTTTATTTTATTTTTTTATTTATTTTAAACTGACAAATTATGTTTGATAATCAAATATCAGATATTTATCAATAGATTAATATGGACAACTGGCTGGATAGTGATTAGTTTGTATGCAAACCAGTGGCGGTTCTGGTATTAAATTTTGGAGGAGGCAACATGTTATAATACAGGCTAACTCGTGGGGGGCTCTGCCCCCCACACCCCCCTTACAAAATTACAACAAATATGTCGAACACTCGAGCACGGTTATAGATATTAGTATCTATAGCCGTGATGTCGAGTACTCGAGTGACGAGCGTCGAGCGCTGCAGCGGAGATTAATAGAATCATTGCCTCCGTTCGAGTGCTGCGCATGCGCAGCTTCAATTATTTTATGTTTGTGTTATATATATTTATGTGCTTGTGTATAAGTATACACGACTGTATTGTCTATATATTCCAGGAGGCGGCGATATCATTTGTCTCCGCTACAGCGCTAATAGTTACTATTTAGTATTTTAATCTATTCGCGTGCGCCGTGCGGCGGGCGACTACAAAAACCAGTAAAACAAACCACTATTTTGCCGATGCACTATGCAGCGTTGTTATTAATTTAATTATATTATCATATTTTTTATACAATTTTCGGAATTCAAATTTTTTTTAAATTAATCTCAATCAAGATTGAATTTAAAATTAATTAGGAACAATAACTCTACATTTTTCCGTCAATTTTCAAGGGAGGCACCGCCTCCCTTGCCTCCCCCCCAAAACCGCCACTGATGCAAACAACACATCTTTTTTGAGTAGTCCATGTTAGTCAATATTATTCTAATTTATCTGGAATCTCTTCTTTGCAGACTATAACAAAAAAACAAAATCATATAAATAAAAGCATAAGCATGCAATTTGTGAATATAAATGAAAAATAACTATCACCAATGTAGTATTATTTATTAATTATTTATAATAATGTATAGATATTATAGAATAACTGGTTTTTAAAATGGTTAAACTATTGAGATAAAAATTAAACATAGGTAAATAGTAATACAAAAAAAGCAGTCAAGTTAACCAGATAGCATTATAGCAATGAGTATAATACTGATATGAGTACCTGGGTACATTAAATGGATGTTGACAATGTATTATGTATATTGATTGAACATAAAAATTCATATTATTTCCGTTCTCTATAATAAAGTGTAGAATATTGTAAAATATAATGTATTATTTAAATCTCTTATTTTAAATATGCTACGTGCTCTGATGTCCTATACCCATAATATAATACATAAAGGGGGTAATACATTGTAGGTTTGACTATTAAAATAACAATTGCCCATATACACCAATAAAAGATATAGAAATGAACATACTACCGAATAATGTGAGGTGTGTAGCAATCACACTAAAACAGCGTTTAACTAAGCCTATTAAAAAACAATGATAATAAAACAACTTTTTGACTCTAACACCCAGAACAGGGAAACGAATAAACTTAATAGTGCGTCAAACCTAACCCAACCATAAAACACACGATAATATGTAATATAATTTTAATCATATCGCGAGTTCTGAGAACTCGGATACAGCGCTTGTGGTTGACCACCTGCATGTGGGCGGATGGTCACCGGACGTCATCATCGCACGCGCATCCTCTGAAATGCGTTATACGTGAGAAGCGAATGACCTGATTACGAATAGGCCAGAAGGGACATGAGTAGGAGATCAGTGGACACTGACTATATAAGGGGGCCCAGAAGAGGACTCCCGCAGACGTGATTTTCCAGAGCTAGAGCAAGCACCTTCACGTCACTTTACACCAGAAATCGTTCATTTGGACTTAGTTTATTTTCCAATTAAATTAATTAATTGAACTTAGAATATTTTCAATCAGTTTTAATAAAACACTTAGTAATATTTCGATTACTTTATTTCATCATTACCTATATCTTTTCGACAAGCTGTTGGCCCACTACAAATATATAACAATGCCTAACAATATCTAAAAATTTTGTTTTGGGTTAAATTAAAACTTAAAAAATTAATAGCAGTATAAAATTACATTGATCCCCTGTGTTGCTATGGCTGTAATAGCAGACTAATAAAATATCGGTAGTATTGATAAAATAACTTTTATAATAGTAATTCAGATGATATGAACTCTTCTACCTTACCAGATAAACAATTATGTTAGTAGGAACAGTTTTTTCAGAATAATCTCATAATTGGCTTGGATACATGTATACTTCAGTTACTGTATCTTGTTGACTATAATTGGGAAAAAAAAACAATTATATTAATTAAATAATTTTGAAAATTGTTTCAATAGCTCAGTATTATATTGAAATTCAATGTAAAATTGAAACCAATCATTAATCAATATTATTATAGCAAACATCCTTGTGTTATAGTTGTGCACCTAAAGTATATACTTATATTATTTATTATTATCTATGCCTAATATATAAAAGTAAAAAAAAATAACAATATAAACATATACAAGCTCTTTAATATTATACAATAGTAATTCTATCACCATTTACTACTACCAAAATACTAGTAATGAATAGTATTTGCTACTACTATAAAATTGAACAGCTAACAATTACAAAATCACAGGTATCAACCAACACCTGGCTACAACTTTATAAGATAAATAATTATCTTATTAGTACTCAGTGTACCTCTTAAGTTGTTTCAGATGTGCTAATATTAGGTAATAAACCTTAAATGAGTAATACATTATAGAAATACTATACAGAACTTACATGATTTGAGTTATGAAGTTTGAACATGAATGTTGTAGATAGCATGAATTTAACTTGTTTTTTGCAATGGTTTCAATTATTTGTCGATACATCGTACCTAGACATAATTATACTATTATATAAAATCAAATCTATATATCCAATAACTTTATTATGAATGACTGATGAAAACCACATCTAAGGAGAAATGTTTAGATCTGTAATTTGTTTACTGTACAGAGTAAAGAACATATTATTTAATTATACAAAAACTAACTCCTTAGAAGGTTTGAAAACATAAATATTAAATACCTAGGTACTAAAAAGTAAAATTATTAAAAAAAAATACAAAATATCAAATTAACGTATAATAACTATAATATTATTATTTACGTAAAAATTGAACATAACCGCAATTGATTATCAGACATTCGAAGTGGTAACCTTATAAAACTAAAACCATGGTTATACTAATTAATAATTCATTATTTATAATATATGATAATATTGATAAAGCAAATTTTGTATTGTTTTTTGGGTTTTTTTTTTTATGCTTTTTGAAAGCTATCTATTTAACTACCGGAAAATTTATTACACTGACCAATGACCATTTAAATGGAATCTACATTAAATTCTCTATCGATAAACTTTATATTTCACCTTTTATCGTTCTTCTATGTGGGATTAATCTCATCCACAAACGGACAAGGACAATAGTTTTGAAATTTTGAATAGAAAACATAATATTACACTTGTTATTTTATAATTTACTATACCGATTACCTATTGTTCAGCGTTAATACATATTGAGACTTGTAAAACTAGTATTATACATTCACAACAATAAACATTTAATTATAAGCATTTTTGAGGAGTATATATCGTTAATTTTGATGATTGAATTGTTTGGTAGTGGGTTCTTCTTAAGGAATGAAAATCAAATACCTATCAACCCAGTTTTGATTGATGAATTAAATTTATTGATTGAGTCGAATACTGAATAGTTAATAAAGCTTTACTTAATGGAGAATCATAAAATATAGTGTTAGAGTAAA
This sequence comes from Schizaphis graminum, assembly GCA_020882235.1. Classification (NCBI taxonomy): domain Eukaryota; kingdom Metazoa; phylum Arthropoda; class Insecta; order Hemiptera; family Aphididae; genus Schizaphis; species Schizaphis graminum. The sequence continues at coordinate 25,071,271 of CM037036.1, forward strand.
ACAAAAACGAATTATTAAAAATTGTATAGCATACGATCGGTGATCGACTGACTGCGTCGTACATTTTAAAAATAATAGTTGTATACAATGAAATTTCTTACATATTAAATTCTTAATGCTAAACGAGGGATACCTATAAACATTAAATCGATGTGATTTGATGAAAAACTTCTAAATAAACTATTTTTTATGCTAATGGCGTAATAATTTCCAAACGTTGAAACGTAAACAAACTTATGTAATAGATTTTAAATAAATCATTAATTATTAGTTGTATACGACGTATTGACGTAATATTATAACTTTATAAACATAGGGGCAAATAGTGTTTGAGATTGTGGGGGGGCCTGAAGCCCTAGCTACTGAATGACGCATTGAAGCATTTATACAGGTACTTAATTAACACCTAAAAAAATTTTTAGTAAAACGTATTGGTATATCGTATACTGCTTACTTAATTACAATATTGACAGAAAATAAAACTTACTAAACATATTTTTTAAATGTGCTATTTCATCTAGTCAATAGTTGTAAAAATTATATTTATAATAATATATAATATACATTATACATTTATACACCACATAACTTTTAGGAAAACAATAGGATACTATGTACTGTACCTAAGTATGGCTTAAGAGCAACAAGTAACAACAAAATAATATAAATATAGAACATATTTGTATTTAAAAAAATGTACCTAATACATTTTTAGAGCTGTATTCTTCGGTTGGATTTAGCAAATGTGTTTAATATTAATTCAGTATCTACTATAATATCTTTTTTCGATATTCAATATTGCTAAATTGCTAAATCGGTCCTGAATCATGTTAGCTCGGACATATGTGTTGATCCTTTTCATAGTTAAAAAGGACCTTTCACAAGTGGCCGAGCTCACTGGTAATTTTATTACCACTTGCATAATTTTAAATACCTAAATTAGGAAATACGTCTTCATTTAGATGTTTTTTGATATTTTCAAAATTGTATTTTCAGCATGTTTAGCCAAATGGTATATGTATATCAATATGAGCTGCAACAATAGGCTCCGTAATAAGAATACTTATTATTCTTAGATTTTTAGTTCTTGGTAGGTATTATGGTTTATGGCTACAAGTCTACAATGTACAAAAATAATAAAAATTATAATACCACGATAAATAAAATTTGTTCATTTACGAATTACATAATCTTAAAAATACGAACACGAATTTTGCATCATAAACTATAATAGGTACTGATAAAGCTTAAAAAAAAATAGGAAATGTTTGGGGGGCTATTTAAGTGTTTGAGGGGGCGCCCCTAAAGCCCTCCCTATTTGCGCCTATGTTTATAAGGTATTAAGATTATACTTTACTTACCTGTAGTGTAGTAGTGTTCTACGAAATATGAATGCCTTCCTAAAATTTAACAATTTAATGCAAATATACAGTACTAATAAGTAATAATAGTACTCGTAGATAATGATGAAATACACTACGAAATTAAGAATATTTACGCTTTTGAAAAGGTGTTCAACCCGTTTAAGGTCTACCTTTTGTAATTTGTATGTATAAATGTATAATAAGTAATGTAGTTGTTTTATTTACATAGAATATTATATGACTTTGACGTTTGCTAATATATTCCTTACAAAAATACAAACTGTACCAAGTCTTAATTTTTCATTTTTTTTTGTTGCTTTTGGTAATTAAAATTTAGAAGGTTCAGTATTATTATACCGTTTAGGGTAATGTTAAACTTTTATAACTGAAAAATATAATTATTTACTTCGAGACCAGATTCATTAAAGAAACTATCAAATTGTATGGTTGAATATGCAGATATGCAGTAGTTAAATAAAATAAATATTTAAAAAGGTTTTATACTGTATAATATAACTTTTCTAAAACTTTACATTCTACAATTCGGTATTTTAACACATGTTATAAAATGTTGTTATTATGATGAAATTCATGTATATAGATTTTGAGATTCAGCTTGAAATACTAACTTTTTTAATACTGGTCATATAATATCGTCTTGAAATCTTCGAGGTTCATCGCAATGACACCTCAAGATCGAATTTCTGTTCTCAAAAATGTTGAATTTCAATTTTAAAACTAAGAAATTGCTAAAACCAAATTTCCCGCCAATTTTTTTGTTGTTGAAAATTTCACATTTAAATCACCACTTACCGTCTAAATAATTGAGTAAAAAACTTTTACTAATTGGAAGATCATCTAGGGATGCATCTGCGTTGATCCTTGAAGAGATAATCTAGATGGGGCCAATACTAATGTATTTAGTTTTGGAGTTAGATTTTTGAAAACGTAATAATAAATTGAGCTATTGGACAAAAATTTATAAAAAAAAATCAGAATTTGGACAGTTACACAATTATAAATGAGTAGACAATTGTTATATATGCAATGGTTTGTGAGGAAAATAGGAAATCGCGAAAATATTGACCGTATGCCAATATAATAAAATAAATAATGCGTTCATTCTGTATGATAAAATAATTCATAAAATAAATTGTTTCATAGAGATAAAATAATAGAAGAATCAACCAATATTTTATAATTCAAAAATAATTAAAATATATAGAACTTGCCTATATAAATCTCTTCTATTGATGAAAGAAAGGACAGCCTGGCTATATTAATTAAGCATAATATGAATATATTATGTTGATTGATCACTAATATTATTGAAATATAAATAAAACACAGATCATAAATATCCATAAAACTATTTTTATTGTGTAAAAAAGCTTAAAAATTTGATATAAGAATTTTCATAAGTCATGATTTTCTTTTGAACAAATTATGACAAAACATAGGAAAAACATTTCAATTAATGCATAATAATAGTCGATTTAATAATTTGCATTTAAAATCTATTAAACAAATAGCCAATCGGTACAGATAAACAACACAAAATACTGTAGTAAAACTAAAAATCTATAAGGTAATATAACATTATTACCCACTCAGTTACATTGCACAAGTCCAATTTACAATTGTTTGTAATTATTCACAATTTTATGTACTTGGTTTGCTATCGATTAACTACGATTGTAATCATTAAATTTATTTATTTCAATTACCAACTTATGAGGTTTAAAAAAGTAATAAAAACCAATTCATAAAATAATAATATTGCACATGGATTTATGTATATAAGATAGGCTAAATCAATTTATTGAATTTTAATTTAAAGGTGAAAATAGTAACTTCTTGCTAGTTAATAATACAAATAAAATATAAGTAATATAATATTATAATATTTATTTGAATTTGTTCTAATTTTTGAATTTTGAAACGATAATACCAATTGAATTATTACACATTGCATTATGGTCACATTGGAGGTCTCAATAATATTTGTGTGCTTTAACATAATTAGAAATATAGGTACATTTAAAGTATAACGTATTTCAATTGTTAAGACTATAATGTTTATAGATGTTATTACTAGGGTATATATCTTGGCTTGAAAAACATAAATATCAACAGAGAACTTATTGAAATGTATATTGTATGCAATTACCTCCCCTTATAAGTAGACTGCTTGTAAGTCATGAATAACTAATAAGTAGACTGATCTAGTGATACAGTAGTTGGTTCAGTAACCAAGCTTGTAGGTAAAAAATTACTTATTTTATAATATTATTATAAATATAAAAATAATTTATATTTAAATGTACATAATCAACTCATTTTTTATTGGTTATAATTATATTGTGATTACAGTATCATTTTAATAATCTCTCAAAATACACACAAAATGTTATTTTTAGATATTATGTAGATATTTTTAAAAAAATAATAAAAAAATTACAACAAATAATATTGATAATCATTCATCACTGTTTAATATTTGTGTTTTTAATGAACTGAGTTGTACTTAATTTAAATTGGTGTTTTATTGAACTGTGCTGTGCTATACTTAATTTAATTTATTTATTATTATTATAATACGAGTATAATGGACCACGAAGGATTCCATTACAATTGTACTAAGACTACACGTGATGGCAAACGGTAAGACATTTTAAATTCACATTAAATGGATAAAATTTAAAAACACTATTTAATTAGTAATTACAATATAAATTTATTAATATTTGCAGTTATTATGTATGTGCTACTCCAAATGTGTATTGCAAAGGTACAGCAATTAAGTTAGCGGATGGTACCGTTGTACCAAAAAAATCACATAGCCACGAAGCATATGATATTAGTTCCGTTAACACTGATCTAAAAAAACAATTTAGAAGTCATCTGGTAGAAAGAGCGAAATTGGAAACCAAGCCACTGAAATCCATCTATGATGATGAATCAATTCGGTATAATTATTAAAATTTTTAGTTGTATTAATTAACATAATTTAAAATGGGTATTTTAATAACAATTTTGGTTAGGAACTATGAAAGCATATTTTGTTAGATTTTAGCAGATTCAAATTGTTTCTGGGTTGATTGAATTGATCATACCTTGTTTAATCTAAAATACAGTTTACTAATAAAATACTACTATAGGAATCCAAATGCAGCTTTACTTTATGCATGGCCCACTGCTGAGTCGTCAATGCGTCAAGCTCGTAGACAGCATGTTCCACCTCTGCCATCCACCTTACGCGAGCTAGGGGAATATTTAGATCTAAATATCAACAAGTAATATTAAAGATTTGTTTAATTAATAGCATATAATTCAATTCATAATTACTGTTTTTGTTTGGTGAATATAATGAATATGGCTAGTAGATATCAGTGTAGCAATCAGCCATTTTACCAGGAATGGATTGTGGATAGTGATGGTAAATATAATGTCATGTTTGCTTGCCATGACTTTATAAATTCTGTAGTTCATGAGGGTGGTACAGAGTTGCACGCCGATGGAACCTTCAAAGTTGTGCCATCTAATCCGCATTGTAGGCAACTTTTCATCATACATCTGATTTTACAAAATCACGTGAGTAAATATCTATTTTAAACAAATTTGAATAAAAAAAAATACTTACATTTTTTAACAGTCCATCCCCGTTTGTTTTGTATTGATGGAATCCAAAACCGAGGTTTCATACAAGAAGGTATTGGAGCGATTTAAGATGAAATTCCCTTCTGTAAGACCAACTACAATAATGATAGATTTTGAGACAGGCCTCCGGAATGCTTTTACTGCAGTTTATCCCGAAGCAAACATATTTTCTTGTTGGTTTCACTACATACAGGTTTGACATTTAAAATGTATTGCAGTTACACACACACATTTTTTAACACTGCAATTTATATAAATTCATTGTTTAGATAAAAAAAATTAAGTCTAAAAATTGAATTTTTATAAATATTTTTAGAGTCTACAGAAAAACATTAAAAAGTTAGGTTACGCACGTTATGTAAAAGTGAACATGGCAGCAAAAATGTGTGTGAAAATGACAGCGGCTTTAGCACTATTACCGGAAGATCAAATAGAAACGGGTTTTGAAGACATAAAAATATATGCTCAAACTAATAATGTTCAGCTTCCAAGGATTTTTACATATTTTTCTAGGTAAACTACAATAAATACATATTTGAAAAATGATAAAATAAAGAACAAAATATATTTATCTTAGTATTACCTTTATTTTTAAATAGCTTTTGGATTATTAGGAAGGGACCCGGATGTTTTTCTGTATATGGCCAACCACGCCGTACCAACAACAACGTGGAAAGTTTTCATTCGTCCCTAAAGCAGACTTTTTAGGTACTGCATCCAAACCTGTGGACATTTCTAGGTTAGTAATACGATTTATGTAATAAAATGTTAAAACTTGGTAATTGTAGTATTTTAGTAATTTACATTCAATTTTATCATAATTTATTAATTTGTATTAATGTATTAGGTACTATGTGTTTGTTTTTATTTTAAATCACTAGTAAAAATGTTTTGGTTATATAGAAAATCTGAACAATATTACTACCAAGCAGCACATCATTGTAGGACAACTGGCTAGGGGTGTGCCAACAACAAGGTCCACTAAATTTAAATATATTTTAAATTCGGTGAGAATAAGAAATTCCACTGCGCTTCTAATGACTGGTGCAATAACAGTAAAAGAGTTCCTCATTCAATGTTCTCATGCTACCGACTCATATTTTGAACGAGAACTGAGCTGGGAAAATGAAACTCAAAGTATGTACCTATAGAAAGGGAAAATGAAACTCAAAGTATGTACCTATAGAAAACAGTTTTAAAATATAAAGGGTTAGAAAGGAGTATAAATCCTCCATATATTTTTATTTTATCATAAGATTTTAGTTAAAAATGTGTACAGTAATTTTTTATATATTAAAAAAATACTGATTAAAAATAGTAGGCCTTGAGACCACTTGCCTTAGATTACACATTTTTAAGTTTCCCAAAAAAATTATGTATGTAATTTTGGTATAACATTATTAGAGTTGAGAACTACTCATACCAATTATTTTGTCTTGTAATATGTAAAATGTAATTAATGAAGGGATCATATTACTTGTTTTTAAATTTAAATTTAAATTTTCAATGTATAATACCCTGAGACTCTCAAACCCCTGCTCATAGATATATATATATATATTGCGAGAAGCGTACTCACCCAGCGATGAAGGGAGGCCTTGTAGACGTGACCCGGCGTGAATTAAGATTCCGGCACGTGGCCCGTGGGTCGTTCCGAGACGCGGGAATCGGACGGCTCTGGCCGGGATAGTGGGGACAGTCTCTCTTGCCCACACGGGATCAGCCTACCCGAGTGGAAGGTCACCGGAAGCCCGTACGCGGGCCATGGACGACTGACTGCGAAATACCGGACAGGTTAGGCGGTGCGAAGCACTGGGTGCGGACCTAAGGGAACTAAGGCGGCACGACCCCAAAGATCGCTGAACACCCTCCGCATCATAGTCTCGTCTAAGCCGGAGGTCGGGGAAGCCCTTCGGGGTCGTTTGGAGACCTCCGTGTCGGACTCGGGGAAGCCTCAGGGTCGTTTGGAGAGTCCGACACGCAAACGAAATACCTGGGCCGAGAGCTCAAGCAATAGAAACCAGTCCGTCCTTTGAGCGAAACACGTGCGGTGTCTGGCCGGCTCGGGGCCCAACATCACTAGGCACCATTAGAAACGGCAATCTAAACCCAAAACCGTACGCGCCAAAAGGGAATCCTCGTGGCAGACATACGCGCTGTCCCGAGGAAACGCTCGCGGACCGGTAGTTGTGGGTTCCAGGCGCTGGGCCGAATACCCATACCACGGGACTCGGAGAGCGCCCCCTCGCACAAGCTAACAAAAAGCTGTAAACTAGCGAGTACATACGACGCACGCCCGTCGGACAACATCGCGCCTGCATAGTTAGGTCCGATGCCCCGGCGCACGCCCGTCGTATTTGAGGATGGCCTCGTGGTGGTTGTGGAAGTAACGTCTTAGTAGAAGGGGAATTAATTCCGATGCCTAGAGCGGAGGCGCCCTGGTCGCGCGGGCAGCTCGTGAACGCAACTAATTATACCTGTTGCGCCAACTGCCCTACGAGCCGACTGGCTTCTGGGAGCCCGGTCACGAGGGCAGATTGGAGGAGTACACCCGTCCGATTACCCAAAGGGGTGGAACGTTATGTGTCATAGACACGTAGGCGCTCATTAATTCCCCGTTACACACTTACAATATATATATATATATATATATATATATATATATATATATGTATGTATGGATGTATTGATAAACATTTTAAGTAACAATGTAACTCAAAAGTGAATATGAAAAAAAATTAAAGTTTAAATGTACATATTAAGGTCATAGTAGCTCTAGTTACCATTAATACATTTTTGATGTTTGATTAAATAATATTAAATTATAATATATTACTAGGTTCTGATGAAGAAGTGCCAATTATATATCCACAACAAAATGCCATCCTTACTGTAGAAGATAATCCAGCCGTTGAAGATGCTGTAGATGTCATTGAGCAACCAATGGCTGGAAATGTAATTCCAATTATTCATGAACCAGAAGTCAATGTTGTAGAAGGTAATATCTATAAAATAGACTCAAAATAGTATTTTTCAATTATTATTATTTTTAATTTGATTGTATAAATGTGTAGGTTTGTTATATTGTTGGTGATAAAGCAATACCACAATATAAAATACAACATTATAAATCTAAAAAGTAAAATGTTCAAAAGAGATTTATTAAGTACCTACCTACAAAAATTAGATACATCTATGAATAAAAAAAAAAAAGTTTTTAATTTTGTAATTACCTTGTAAATTATTATTATTATTCATTACTAGATTATGATGAAAGGGACTTCATCATCCCTGAAGACCGGGAAATGAACATCTGGCAACAATTGTTAATTGACGACTCTGAAGAGGATGAAATTACATATGTTCAAGTTCCTAGAAATCTGTATAAACTTTATCCTCCAGTCGAAAATGAAGAAAACATTTGTACAGTATGCAGAGTAGCTCCAAGGACACACGCACTTGTGCCTTGCGGGCATAGAGTATTGTGTGTGGATTGCTTAACGCATCTAGAAGCACAACGTTGCCCACTTTGTAACAACGATTTTGTTATGTCATTACGTATTTGGTAACTTACTAATGGTGCTTTTTTTTTTTTTTAAAGATTAATAATTTAAATAAAAATCACAAAAATTGAATTTCATGCAACATACAACATACAATATATTATAATGCATTAATACCTACATTCCTATACAATAAATATATTATAAGTATATTATACATAATTATTATGTATAATGTCTTCGAGCCTTACTAATATAATATTTATATTCCTGTGTGACATATTTTTTATTTACCAGCTAAAATATTATGTTAATTTTAGTATAATACAATACTTACCTGTCTTATTCCTTAAACAGTTTAAAGTCATTGATTAAACGTCTAAAAGCAACAGAATACCAGTAAGGTACTATTTTGTCGGTTAACCTCACATTCTCACAATAATATTTAGTTCAGTGGTATACCTATGAAATCGGTTGTATCAATTCTGTGTTGTAGGTAGGTAAATGAACAATGATATGTATGATAACGATATTTAATACTAGCCACTAGGTGAAATCACAGAACAATAGTGAATTATAGAATGCAGATAGTATATATAGATTATAAAATACAATTGTGGGTTTTACCGAAAACCATTACATTTATTAGAATTTAATAATAGTTAATAGTTAATTATAAATAGTTTTTAGTTCATGCACTAAAGGTAAAAACTATCAAAATATGCGCTTAAAATCACTCAAATATGCACTAAATATGAATTACATTTTTTGTTTTTACGTTAAGTTTGTTTAGTTTTTGGTAAAAATGTTCATCATATTATATATACTATAGGGATTACCTAATGCTTCCACTAATCATAGTTCTACGAATCTGTTATTGGGGTATTCGAGAATATAGGTAACGATTAGGGTTTTTAATTAAATTTAGTAAGGAGTATTATAACCGGCTTATGGCGATGGCCTATCAGGATATAAATTAGTAGATATATAATATATAATAATATTAAATTATTAAAGTAGGTACGTCCCATAATTATAAAGAGGTTTTTATACTAAATTGGCGACATGTTTTTTTTGAAAAATTCAAATTTTGTATTTGACATTTACCCCCATAATATTTGAGTTTAAAAACTTTTACAAACTGAGAAATGGTTTAGGGGCGCTTCTGCTTCGCTCACCAAGGTTTTAAATATTTAGTACTTTTTTTTAAAGAATTTGGTTTTTTCGAAATCGTAATATATCGAGAAAACCTAAAAACTTCATTATTGGTCGCATCGTTTTGAAATCTTCGAAAATTGCTCGCCAATTTCTTTTTTGAAAAATTCAAATTTTGAACTCGAAATTTACCCCTTAATATTTGTGTTTAAAAACTTTTACTAACTGGGAAATAGTCTAGGGACGATTCTGCTTCAACCCTTGAAGGTTTAGGTAGATAAGACTAATATTAAAATAATTTGGTTTTGTTGTTGGATATAAACGTAATAATAAAAATTAAAAATTTAGTTTTTGGACAAAAATTCATAAAAATTATGTGTGAGAATGAGTAGACCATTTTTATATGTGCAATATATTTTGAACAAGTTACAACAGTCACACTCACACCTTCATGATTCAAAATCATGTAAGTTATGTGTATGGTATATTAAAATTCCAATAATGTGTTACTTATTGGTTAATGGTTATGAATGTTATGATACATCTGAATAACTCAACAGATACATTAAAACGATAATTATCTATTTATCTTATAAAGATGTAGTCAGATGTGGATTGAACTTGAACACCTGAAATTTTTTAATTGTTTAGGGCTGTATTCTTAGTCTACGTTCAAGAATAATTATTGCTTAAGCTATACCTACTGACTAAAATGAGATTCATAAACGAGACTTTGGCCTAAGAAAAGAAAAAGTAGTACTTAAACTAAGGTTGGTCGAGACCTAAGTACCTTAAACATGGCTTTTAGTTATTATCACATTTATTTTTATTTTTAAATTACCAAAATTAACTTGAGCAATACTTATTCTTAAGCATTGACTATGAATACTGTTAAATTTTATAGTCACTAATAGTCTAATTATTCATAGTAAGTATTAAAATATATACAAGTTTATGTTCTTATTTTTCTCTATACCTAAGGCATATATAGTAATAAATAAGGCCCGGATTTTTATGCAAATGCATCTTCTACATTTGACGTATAATAATTCTGATTAAATATCTTGACGTTTCGTAAAATGTAGATTCTACTGTTAATTTTTTTTTTTTTTTTGTATATTTTTGCATATTTGCATCAAAATGCATAATAATTGCATATTTCTGGGTAATTACATAAAATGTGCATATTTAATAAATACTTAATAAAATATTTTAAATTTTACTCAAAATTTGATATACATGCCGATTTTTCCCGATTGCCGATGTTCCTGACAAATATAATTTGACCGAATATAAAACAAAATATTATACAACAATTATTTAATAATAACTCAATCAAAAATGAACTTTCGATAATTCTATCAAATTTCCAACGCATAACAGACACAATCACGTGTCTAGAAAAATCGGGTGTCAATCTTGGAAAAAGTCTAGAATTCGTTCAAAATGTTGAAAATAAATTGAATGAAGGAGGACGAGGTATTGAATTTGCTGAAGTTAAACTATCGGAAGTATTATCAAAAAATCCCGGATTATCACAAATAAAAAAAAATTCTGAAATTATAAGCTGAGAAATAAGAAACTATGAAGAAGATCTTGGAGAGTTGTCACCAGTAGATATTTTTTGTTTCAAATACGCACCCATTGTGTCAGCAGACGTGGAAAGTTTTTCGAAATACAATTTTGATGCTACGCGACAATCGTAGAAGTTTTCAATTTGATAATTTAAAAGCACATTTTATTACATCATGTTGGCACTCATTCAATAATTAATACACATTTTTATGCTTTATATACATTTAAAAAATTTATATTTAAATTGTATTTTTTTCACTTACCTAATACTATATTTTTTTCATTTTTTTTTAAATTTCGATTTTTTAAACAATAAATTTTTTTTGCATATTTTTGAATTTTTGAGTGCATAAATATGTGCATATTTAACAAAAATTTTTGCATAAAAATCCGGGCCCTACATATTTATTTTATTTAGTAATAAATAACACAAGGATGTTCGCTATATTACATTGGAACAAACTACCTATGTGTTGAGACTGTGAATAATGTTGATTGGTTACTATTTTACCACATTGATTTTTAATATTATGACATTGAGCCATTCAATTAATACAATTTCCTAAATAATTTAATTAATATATTTGTCTTTTTTTCAATTTTAGTCATCAAGTTTCAGTAGGTAACTGATGTATCATGTATGCATGACGCATGTACCCGAGCCATTTAGGATATTGTTCTGTTTGGAAAAAATTTTCTGAAAAAACTGAATCAACTTGTCTGTCAATTATGATCAACCAGTTCATTTAATTGAAAAATGAATCACTAAATTAGTTCATTATTAAAAGTAACATGTCCCATCTCTATTACTCAACAATGTATTCTTCAGCTCATACATCTTAGTTATATTTTGTCTATTTTATGTATATTTCAATGTTATTTTTGCTTCTATTTAGTGATAAACTTAGACAAAAAATATGTACCTAGTATATTATTTTATATTTTAATTTTCAGCTATATAATTTTTTTTTAATAAATACTTAAAATCTTAGTTTTATTATTTATACATTACTGACAGTTTGTATCATCTTATATTATTACTTAACTATGTACCTTGTACATAAAATATATATACATTTTAGGCAATTAAATGCAATTTTAAGTTTTATACTGCTTATATGTTATATAATAATATTATTCTGATGAATTTACAATTTATATTAATATGTATATAGACATATAGTATATAATATATATGTAAGAAATAAGAATTGAAACTGATTAACTAGGTAAGTTTAAGTTAGGTTACTTCCTAGAACTTAAAGTACAACACACTGTCTTCAACATACACAATTTATTCTTTAAAAACGATTATAAAACTATTAATTACTCAGGATTATGTATAGCTAATAATTTTATAAATTACCCAAATAGCGAATTTTCGAAACTTGATTAATTTGCTTACAGTCTTGCATATTGCATATCAACTGATTTTGACAATTGTGTATTATTAGAGGAAACTCGCCATAGGTAGTCTTATTTATTGATAACTTCATGTACGTAGTTTTGTCTGAATTCATAGTTAAGCCCAGTTCACTTGTGCATTTGTATGTTAAATGTAGACCTTTCGTTGCTTTGAAGTATACCCCTTCCCAGCATTTATCCGAAAATAATAGACAGGTATCATCTGCGTAGGTTACTATTTTGCCATCAATGTTTAAATCACAAACTGTATTTATGTACAATATGAACAAAATGGGACCCAAAACATTACCCTGTGGGACACCATATTCTATATAACCTGTGTTGCTTATTGCATCATTTAATTTCACCATTTGCTGTCTGTTAGAGAGGTAGCTCTTAAACCAGAAGAGACTTATATTATTTATTCCAAAATTTGGTAGAATTTTTAATAGGATATCGTGTTGGATAGTATCGAAGGCTTTTGCTAAGTCAATGAAAACAGCAATTGTTTTTAAACCTTTATCCAGAGAGTCATATAAAATTGGGTGGCATTATATAAGGCATTTTCAGTGCTTAGGCCTGGTCGAAAACCGTATTGGTTTTTAGACAATAAGTTATTTTTCTCAAGGTAAGAGATCAGCCTTGCTTTAATTATTTTCTCAAATATTTTGGAGAAGTTGGTCAACATTGATATAGGTCTATAATTACTTATGATTTTACGGTCACCACCTTTGAATAGAGGCTTAATAACTGCAATTTTAAACTTGTCCGGAAAAATACTACTTTCTATACTCAAATTAAAAATATAGGCTAGTGGAATAATAATTAATTCAGAAATACTTTTAAGAATTTTAACTGTTACCTTATGGCTTATCATAACCAGCAGCAGTGTCATCTTTAAAGTTTTGAATAATTATTCTTAATTCTGATACATCAATTTTTTCTAGAAAAATCTTTTCAAAGGAACATAGTATATTATTATCATTGGATTTGTTTAAAACCAGATTTTGAGTTTTTTTGAATTTTTTCGCCAAATTTTTACCAACGTTTGAAAAATAATTATTAAATATATTAGACACTTCTTTAGGATTATCATCTATATTCAATATTATGTCGTTCACTAATACAGTTTTCATTCTATCATTGTTTTTTGGATTGCTACCCGTAATCTCATTGATCAGTTTCCATATTAATTTCGGATTATACGACACTTTACTAAATTTTTCTTTATAAAATTTAATTTTGGCAAGCCTAAAAAGTTTTGTAAATGTATTTTTATATTTTTTATAGTATGACGCAAGATTGACATTGTTTGGGTTTTTTTTGCACTTCATTGAGATATATTGTTTGTGACGTACTGAGCATAACAGACCTTTGGACATCCATTCTTTCAATCTTTTATTTTTAGAGTTTATATTATTAGTTGTTAAGGATTCATTTATGGCATTCATAATTATATTTTGAAAATCTGTAGTACATACATCTACCGAGTTAGATTCGTATATCTTAGTCCATTTTTCATTATACAAAATTTGTTTAAGTTTATCATAGTTTATAACATCGATAGTATTAAAAATGTATTTATTTTTCACAGGTATAGGAATTGTAACTACAATTGAACAATGGTCAGTTATATCAGTTAGTAGAACACCCGCATTAATATTCCCGTGTGAAATATTGTTGTCTTTAATGAACACGTGATCTAAACACGAATGTTGTTGACCTAGTGGTAATCTTGTGAATACATTTATAAAAGAACAGAAACCGGTTTCTGACAAAAGGTCTAGGTAATCATAATTATTAACTGTTTGTGCACCAATTATGTTAATATTCATGTCCCCAATTAAGGTAATTACACCAGAATTTAAATTTAAATTATTAAAAACATATTTTAATGAGTTAATGAAATTTATACAATCAAACGAGGGTGATCGGTATATACATACAACAGTTATAGGCAAATTATTGATTATCAGCGATAGTCTAACAATATTATATTCTAAAAAATCGTAGTCATAAAAATCCGCATTTAAATGATTTTTCACAAAGATTATTATACCATCATTTTGGTTTCTTTTTGTACTAGAAAACAATATATTGTAACCAGGTATCATATAGTGACAAAACAGTGAGTCATGCCACGTCTCAGTTAAAACTATAACATCAATTTTTTTATTATTTACATCATTTTCTAAAAATAAAAGCAGCTCGTCAAAATGTGCATTCACACTTCTTATGTTACAACATATAATATTTAAAAGAGATTCCCCTTTGTTATTTAAATATGAATTGTATTCAGAAAAAGACTCAAAATAATTAGTTCTATATTTATTACTTTCAATAACATTATTAAACTCATCCATGATAATTAAATTAAAACATATATACAAGATCGAATTATATTTACTAGAAAATTTACCTTAAGTTGCTTAAGGAGCTTTCGTTTTCGATTAGAATGGCTTTTTGGTCTTCATTTTTTTTAATAAATATTTTCGAGTCTTTAAACCAAACAAATTTAAATCCGGCTTCGCGAGCAAAAGCCTTAGTTTTAAAAAACAAGTTTCTATTAAAAATAGTAAGATAATGATTTACATAAATTGGTTCCATACCCCACTTTTCATGAAACATATTTCCTTTCGGTTTGGTCTTTCTTGAGTTAGTTATGGTATTGCTGCTGCATAGACGAGTGCTCAATTCAGCTACAAGTTTCCTGGGTTTATTCATGATTTTTGAAGGAACACGAAATGCCCTATTGACCGTTGTCTCCACACCCAATTTTGTTATGATTGTTTTTACTGTCTCTACAATGTTTTCATCCTTGGTTTCTGGTACACCAACAATTTCAATAAAATTGTCAAAAGCCTTTTGTTCCAACGTATTTACTCGATTTACCAATAATATAATTTCATTGTTAAACTTAATATTTTGTTCTTTTAGTACTCGATTTTCTTCTCTCATTTCTTTAACTGAAGATAATAATTCTTGTAATTGTGTACCAAAGCCGTCAAATTTGTCACTCATAAATTTTACTGAATCAGTTAGATTATTAAAATTTTCGTTAGTAATATTATGGACGGTTTTTTTATTCTGTGTTTCATTGACTGGCTGCGCATTCTCATTAAACTTGCATTTATTACAAGCCCACTTTGACTTTGTTATTTTGGACATTTTTCGAAAGGTAGCTTCTCTCAGAGCGGCACACATAAAGTGGAAGTATTCATTGCATATAGAACAAGTTAAAAGATCATCATCAAAGATGTCATCGTTGCATGAGTTACATAACATATTAGATATTTCAGATATAGTAAAAGAAATCCCGAACAAATATAATTTACGTGCACTAAAATCGAATGTCGTCCGTCGATACCAAAGGTTAGTAAAAGCGATAAGCGAGCGAGAGTAAACGACCTAACAACTTTACTCGACAACTACAGAACAGTAACTGTGTTAATTGTTGGTACATTGTTAAGATCATTAAGAATTTTCACAGAAACATCAGATTTTTTTAATGATGAACAAGGAGACACTGCTGTAGATGTTGAAACCCACTTTTCAAAAGTGTTTGCCAACTTCTCGTTTTCAATTTTAATTTTTTTTTTTATTCTTGCGATTTTGAGCTCCGCTATTTTTTTTCTTAAATGTTTCGGACATAATTACTTGATTCCTAAACCATTTAAGTTAAACGAAATTTAAGAACTGTGTTTGATAGCAAACTCATTTTAAAAGTAATAAAACAGACGACATTGGCTAGTTATTATTGTGTAGAAATAAATTAATGGTAGGTAGTTATACTTCATGTTTAAAATATGAAAAATGATCAAAATACGTATGTTGTAAAAATTACAGGTCCCTACGACTATTTTGTTCGGATAATAATAGGTCGTGATGCCTGATCAGTGATCACTAAAACACTTCGCGTTTGCGTCTCACTTCTACTCACCGACCGACCATCACGAATAACAACGACAATAAATTTATACTAAAAACGGCGATTCACGTCCAATAACGTACATCGTACATGGTACATAATCTACATAATATTATATAACTCACAGATGAAAGTATGCTACATTGCTATAATTATAATAAAAAAATAAAACAATATAAATAACGAATAATGTGTTGTACATGACGTGTGTGTGTAAGCTCACTCCGCCACCACAACCGGCTTACACACACACGTCATGTACAACACATTATTCGTTATTTATATTGTTTTATTTTTTTATTATAATTATAGCAATGTAGCATACTTTCATCTGTGAGTTATATAATATTATGTAGATTATGTACCATGTACGATGTACGTTATTGGACGTGAATCGCCGTTTTTAGTATTTTTAGTAGGTACGCGGCGATTACCGATACGGCGATACCTATTATTATTCGTTATTCGTATAAAGTATTTTAATAATAGTTCATTACATTTTTAAGTTTAAAATAAACAACTACTTACCAACTTACAAAATGTATGTTCGATTAGGTAGTCGGTTGTCCGATTGTGTCGTGTCGTACTGAGTCGTAGTGTTGTACTACTTAATACTTATACTGTTATAGTTGAATAATTGAGAGGTGCAGTCGAACAGAATACGATATTTGAATAAGTGCAGAGTGATAGTGTAATTACAGAAATGCAGACTGATTGTCTGTATAAATATAATACGAGTAATGGGACTATGAGTATGGGAGCCACGGTTGTCGGCTTTGGCTGGGATTTACCAAAATAAATGTTTATCGCATATGCCATAGATACTAATAGACTGATTGCATAACGATAATTAAATTCCGTTACAACGTACATTTTCGTACAATATATAATATTATGAAATCACAATAATAACAGTAGAAGAATAATTTTCAAATGCAAAAGATATTGAACATATTACATACATTAATCTTATAATAAAACTAGGTAATTGAATAGTTAAATATATTTTTTTAAGTAAGATATTTTTGAATGCTCCCTAGTACTATATTGGTAGAACAATATTTTAATTTAAAAAATTTATCAAAGTTTAGCGCCCCCATTTCATTGGCGCCCGAGGCAAATGCCTCAGTCGTCTCACTCTTGCTACGGCCCTGCTGGTAATTCGTCGTTTATTTATTTATTTTTTTATATTTGTGTGTGTCATTTTGTTTCAGTTTAGCTCCTATTATATTCATTGATCCTGTAATATAACTAATTTGATCTTGCACAAACTCATCTACTCGAAGTGGCAATGTTTTATGTTGAAATACTCTATTTTTCAAATCGTTAAAGAGGCTTTCGGAAGTTGAACTGGATTCGGTAATATCGCCATATTTAAAAATAGGTTTCATGATTGCTGACCAGCATGGCAACAGTTTGCAGAAATTTAAAAGCTTTTTTGGAATATTTTCGTTATGTAATGCATTTAAATCATCTCCCTGACTTGTCACATCATTACATATGTCCAGGTAAGTATTGTAAACGGACTGCAGCTCTTCAAATATGTTATTTGGTGTTATTTCTTCGGGTATTATGATAGTGTCATCAGTATACTCAATTATTGTAGCTGCATCAGTATCAGGTTGTAATAAATTGTCATCGATATCTATCATAATATGTGTACTTATCCTCTCTTTTAAATAATTTTTAGAATTTTAACACGGATTGGGTACTCCATTACAATTCAATCCGTGTTCTTCACTTAAGCTACTATAAATATATTATTTAATATAAATTTAATGTCATCGAAATCTGTGCTTGCGATCAACAAGCCAATAGATCTCAAGTAAAAATTTTTTATTCGATATTTACATGATTTAATTTCAAACCAACTACTTATAAGATGCATTACGTTATTAAAATCATTCCGGACCATACAAGTAGGTACTTCAGCTGGTTCTTTTAATATTAACGACGAACACACAGCTAAATATTTTGATAGAGAAGAATATTGAGTGAATGATTTTACAACCGCCATCATTAGAGCCAAAGACTGGTCTGTAACTACTATTTTTGGTAAAACTATATTAGTTCTTGACCACTCAGTAAGCCAATAACTGATAGAGTTACTGTCGTGTCGTTCAGATAACATGTGTGCTGCAGTAAACTGACATTTGTTTTTATAGTCCATAACACTTATTTCATATAGAAAAAATGACGATGATTCTCTACCAGATATTAAATTTAACTTTCTTGTAAGTCCTCCCGTCGCGTCATTCGAAATTCTAGGTAATTTATTTTGTTTTGTATACATTCTATAAGTGTTAATTTTGGTCGACGTTCAATAATGCAAAAAAAATCTACCATAACCGATGTCCTGAAGTATTTGATTGAATGGTGCGGTTTCCTTAAGTAGAGCCAAGGCCATTACAGAATCCTGATGCAATTTATCTTTTTGGCGCTTTTGATATTTTAATACTCTAAGAGCATAAAGTGAAGGTAAACTGCTGGGTTCTGGATCACCGTAGGTCATGACTTTTTTAGCTTCCATTTTTTGAATGAAAGAAGCTGACATATTTTGTTGTATTAATTTGTTAGAATATTCATCTCTTCTTTTACCAATAATTCGCCTTTTTAAACCACTTGCACAATACTGAAATTATCCAACGTAAGAACATTGTATTATGACACGTGAATCTGGTTCGGGAGGATTTTGTATTAAACCTTTAAAGATACTTTGGCAAGCACCACAGTGACCAGACATTTTTAGGTAAATATTTCCCATAACATATATTTTTGCATACTTATACACCATCTTACAAGGTTTTTAGTTAGTTCAAAAAAATGGTCATTAATAATATTCGTCCATTGAAAAGGAATCAAAACATCATATTCTCGAACCCCATTATTTCTGTCATTACTTTTGTAAAATCTTCTTTCGGAATCATATACAAGCTTCCATTCTTGTGCTGATAAAGTTATAGTGAACTCCAAAGTCTGTGATTCGTTTTCATCATTATCAGATGAATCACTTATAATTGTCTCGGTTACTTTTTCAATTTCACAAACATTTTCAGAAAAATTTAGTTGTTTTAAAATATTTAATCGATTTTGTTTTACAACAGTGTATATATATTTTGACGAAACAACATTATTTAAGTCATTTGAAATATCTTTCCAAAAAACGTGTGAAGGACCCCATATTTTTGTGTATTAGTGTTGAAGATTTCTTCTTTTCTGTTTAAAATACCTTCAACTAGAATTGTTTGACAAACGCTTTGTTTTTTAGGCATTTTGAAGGAAAGCTTGAAATGTCTGTTATAAATAATTAGGTATATTACTAAATTTTTTATTTAATTTTTAAATATTTATTTTGCTTTACTTTTACTTACCTAGTCATGTGAGGTTAGATATCATATGAGGTATTTAGCAACTAATGAAGCTGAGAATTACTATTTTTAATAAGGTGTGACGAAAATTGTCTATGTTTTTATTGAAATGATTAAATATGTATAGATTTTTGTATTAAAGAAGGCATGAATGATGATTTACTATGTGAATGTTCTAATAAAATGATTATATATACGCATATATAAATTATATATCAGGAGGATATATTTTTATTTTACTATCCTTATATAGATATGTATTTATTGAACATGGTTTTGAATGGTCTCTGGGATATATTTACTGTATCCAAACACCTGTGTCAACCAAGATAACCTGTAGATCGTTGTAAGAATTATCTAATTATGGTTTACGGTGGGTAAACTATAAAATCAGAAAAAAAAATGATAAAAATTTACTCTGAATAAGTTAACAATAAATCTTTGATGAAGAAAATAAAACTAATAAAATATAGGTACTAGTTTTAATGAAACTATGAGGCTTATGTATTTATTGCATGCTCTTTAAGACATTTCGAGTTATATCCCTTTCACGACGAACATACACATGTGTGTAGGTTAGTGAATGCCTAATTAAAAACGAATATAAAATCATACAGTGATCAGTTTTAAAACTAACCTACACAAACGTGCCGGTTTTTTTTGGACCCTCTAAAAACCTGGATCTTTTTTTATAATTTTTATAACTTTTTATTGTTAAAATTAAATCAGTATACATTCATGATGACGTTTTAAATAAAAAAAAAATTTTAAACCATTTGGAAGTCTTAAAAATAAACCTACACTTTTGTGTAGGTACGTAGTTTATTATTGAAATTAATTACTACTCATAATTATCGTAAAAAGTTATAAGTAGTTAATTTTATTTAAAATATTTTTAATCACATATTTTATGAACTATTTCTTTTAGTATTCTTTTTAGCAAGACATATACATGTTAGAGCTATTGGTAAAAAAAAAGTTATATAATAATAATTTATTTTATATGAAACATTCGAAAACAGTTGCTTTTAGGAGTAAGACACAAATAAATATTGCATTTGCTACATCTGTTTCTTGTTCTGCTTTTACATCCTTCTCTTCTACAGTTCCGGGCAGTATTTAAACTGTCAGCTTCTGGCCAATGATCATACGCATCATAACGCTAAATAAAATAAAATAAATAACATTTATAATAAAAAAACTTATACATTTAAATATTTCACCTTTTTTTCTGTTGGGATAGGGGCTCTAAAATTTTGAACTTTGTTTGGAGGTTCCTCGTTTACACCGATAGGATTGTCATCTTCATTTGGTCGTTTGTTGTTTATTGTTGTTGAAAGCCATTCTTTAGCGATATTGATTTTAAACTCCATTAAATCTTTTATGTTTTTTTTGGGAATTTGCATTTTAGTTGCGTCTTCTTTGTACTCCATCCAAGCATTAACTATTGCTAAGTCTATGAAGTGTATTGCAACTTTTACCGTCCACTTCTTAGATTTAAACCATGTGCGGTAGACTTCCATTTGTTGATTACACAAGTCGACGCCACCCATATTTTTATTATATGATACTACTACTGCAGGACAAGGAACATTTATCTCTTTATTTTCGGTTTTACTCCACCTTTTAACTACTTGATATGGTTCTGCACCTGTTGTTGTCGATACCATTGTTACACATTTACTGTCTTTCCATTTAATGGCAGTTAATCTTTGATCAGCTCTTGTGAATTCCTCCCACACACCACGTTCAAATTTTTTGTCATTCGAAAAATGAACATTTTTCAAACGATTTTGCATGATTGTTCCCGTTGCATGAATACCAATTTCATTTAATCGGTTCATCAATGGGACAGTTGTAAAATATCTATCAAAAAATAGTACTGATTCTTTGGGTATTGTTTTCGATAAATGTAGAACAACAGCGGGTCCTAGCCCAAGAGAGCGGTCTTCAAAAGGAGTTTCAGCCCCTTGATATAGCTCAAAATCGAGGACCATTCCTGTAGTGGTCGTAATCACAAAGTTTTTAAGCCCGACGGGACGTGGTTTATTTTTTACGAATTGGCGATAAGGACACCTACCAGTAAAAGGTACCATCTGTTCGTCTATAGAATATAAACCAATGGACCTAGGTATATTTCTACACGCATTTCGAACAAATTCGATCAACGGTTGAATTTTCCAAAATTTACTTTTGTTGTTTGGAAGACGGTTTACGTCAACAAAATGTAAATGTGTGCGTATCGCTAGAAACCTATCTCTTGTGATTGCAGAAGATATGAGATCAAGCGCGATACCTCTCTGCCAGTACATAAAAAATCGAGGATATTTAATAATTCCCATCAATGCCTGGGCACCATAAAATACTTTTATTTCATTGGCAGTGGCCTTGAATTCTTTCCCCTTAGTGCTAAATGCATACATGTTAGTATATAGTGCAGCTTCTTCGAAATGTAAATCAGGTAAATATTTTTCTACATAACTAATAGGTGAGCCTAATTCAATATAATTCTGAGGACCATTAAATTCAGGTAGTGGTACACCCCGAAAAGGCATTTGGCTCCATCCAATATTTGATGTCGATTGTGTACTAGTTTGAGTTGGTACTTCGATATCATTTGTATTTAAACTAACATCTAAATTATTTATATTATTACCTTCGTTATTAGTAGATGTATCTTGATCTTCGTCAGAATCTGATCCAGATAGATCTGATTGACCTGCAGTTTTTTTTTTAAAAGGTTGCCATGTTGTGTCAAAATCCGAATCATCACCACTAAAATCGTCTATTTCCGATTCTTCATTTAAAGCGGTTAAAATATCGTTTGCATTCAACTTTGCACGACGCATTTTAACAAAAATATAAAATAACAGTAAAAACGTAAAGACACGAAAATGAATACGACTAAGGCCCGGTTTTTCAATCATATTTAACTGATAGTTAGTGACATTTAACTGACAGTTAAATGTATGTCCCAGTTAAACTGTTTATCAAACTTCGATTAAGCTAACTGAAAGGATTAACTAGCAGTTAAGTTAATCGCTAATATTTCCTCCAATTAAACCGATAACTGCCGGTTACACTACATAGTACATAATATGTAATTAGTTGTTTTTTTTTTATCAAAAAAACCAGATAAAAAAATATATACAAATTTGAAATTTTCTATCCTCGTTATTTTTTATACTTGTACTTCACACTCAATACGACAATACCCATCATGGAACTTATCATGGACCATGCTATACTCTTTGAAGATGACGATGATGAACTTAACATGTATGTGAACTATGTTCGAAGACCTTATACTATAAGATGTAGGATCGATCATTTTAATAAATGGGATGATTACGATTTTAAAGCCCGATTTCGATTATCCAAAGAGACGGTTATTGAAGTTTTAAATATTATAAAACATTCTATTTCATCTAATTCGGATAGGTAAGTATTTACTATTTATATAGTTATATTATATTATCCGATGGCAAGTACCTATATAGGCTTAGCCGCGAATCTGGCGAATTAATTATTAAGTGGGCTGGAGCGTAATCTATTCTAAGGAGTAAAAACTAGGCATTTTATATTTCAGTTAATATGGGTTTTGTGAATGTGTCGTAAGTAAATAAACATATTTTGTGTGTTTAATTCGTAGTACCGACCACGTTGTATAGGGGCATCATAATACGTCCGTCATTTTACTTACGCGCATGCACGTCATGTCACCCAATGTTATTTACATACATTACATTACGTACATTTTTTATATTCCATATTAATGTATTTAAATTTGAATTATTAATATGATTTATTTTTACTCTTTTTGTTAGTAAATTTCTAAGTAAAAAGAAATGAAAATCAGAAAAATGAAATTGTCAAAGCATAGATAATTTAGTGACGAATTCAAATGTGCTTTCAAAATTAATATCAGAACATTATTTTGGGCGTAGTCGTGAGCTATGTTTTCGACCGAAAATTAATCACGCTCCAGCCCTCTAAAGGCATTATTATTTGTGGGCTAAGCATATATTAATTTCATAATTATTTATAATTCTGAATTTCTGATCAGGAATCATGCTGTAACTCCAGTTCAAAAACTATTGTTAACCTTACGGTTTTATGCTACGGGAAGCTATTTAATAAGTGCAGGTGATTTTATTTGCGTTAGCAAATCATCAGCCTGCCTCATAGTTCGAGATGTAAGCCTGGCTATAGCTAACCTCCGTAAAGAGTATGTTCGAATGCCAGAAAATGATTTAGAAATTAGGCAGTTACAAAAAGATTTTTATAAAATAGCGAAATTTCCATTGGTCATTGGGGCTATAGATTGCACCCATGTGAAAATTCAAAGTCCTGGTGAGTTGTGATGTATATTATACTCGTACCTATGTATAATAATGCAGATTACCTATTATAATATAATAGTTGATTTGGATTTGTTATTATTTTAAACATCTACCGTGAAAAAATGGCATACCAAATGTAAAAACCTATATAATTTTTAAAAATCCAAAAATACTAGTTTTTTATTTTTATAAATACAAATATTTTTGTAAAAAAAAATTAATCATTTATTTAAGGTGGCCCAAATGCTGAGTATTTTCGTAATCGAAAGGGGTGGTTCTCATTCAACGTCCAAACAGTGGTATCTTCAGAACTAAAAATTATGGATATAGTTGTACGCTGGCCGGGTTCAACTCACGATTCAACTATATTCTCAAACTCAAAAATATACCAAGACTTACATGTTACAAAGAAATGGGGTAATAGTTTAATTGTTGCAGACTCTGGGTATGCCAATACAGATCATGTTGTGACCCCATTCCTTAATCCACAACCTGGGCCAGAAAATGTATACAATGAATCACAGATAAGAACTAGAAATCCCGTAGAGCGCACATATGGCGTTTGGAAACGCCGCTTTCCAATATTGTCCCTTGGACTGAGATTCAAAGTACATAAGATTCAATCAGTTATCATTGCATGTTCAGTTCTGCACAACATAGCAATCGACAAAAATGATAAAATTCCATATGATAATTCAGGTATCCCATTACTAGAAGATGTTCTAGAGGATATACCTATAATTCAAAATAATCAAAATAATGCTAGATCTCGATTATTGAATGAGTATTTTTCACAACTGTAACATTAAGGTATTATAGTAACAGTTATAACTTATAATACATAATTAAGGTATAATAATAAATTACTATTTATTATCATTAAAAAATTATACTAAATATAACTAATAATTATTTTAATTTTATTACAAAAAATCAAATATAGTAGCTAATGAAAAAAAATAAAAAATGTAATATTTTCTTTTTTAAACAAATTAACAAAAACATAAAAATGAAAATAATCAAAAAGTTTGTTTACATTTTAATAATTAGATATAATATATTTATGAAACTAATTAATAATAAACTTTATTATGTAAAATAATTAAAATGCAATTTAAGAGTAAAAATATTTAAAGTTTAAACATATATCAAAGATTCATTAAAAAAAAAATTCATTTTGAAGAATTGGCATATTCATTTTGAAGAATTAACATACGTAGCTCATGTTCTGCCTTCATATGTTCAATCTTTAACTTATGGGTTTCTTTTGATTGCAAAAGTTCTTGCTTAACTAATTCCTCTTGCAATGCAACTAAACTTTTCTTATCCTCTGTTAGTTCTCCTATTTTTTGACTAGCCGATGAGAAACAAATTTTTTTTTTTTTTAATGAATGATCTGGGAATAATGGGAATAAACAAGAAAAAATGAGTCAGGAAAAGAGGTAAGAAATATAAAATAGGCTTGAGTGGATCACTGATTAGGATGTAGAATAAAGAGGAATTTTGAATAACATAATATATTAATACATATAAATATATATGTAATATATATTATTATATATATAAAGATAGTAGCAGATTTGAGGGAGCAATGGGTGTAATGAATAAAAAATATGGCATAATATGTTAATCTCTTTTAATTAGCTTCAGATCAAACACTGCACAAAAGTAATTGGTTAGTAAATTGTGTAGGTATAAAGATATAAAAACTTAGGGCCGTATTCATAGTTGATGCTTAACAATAGGTATTGCTATCTAATTTTGATTATTTAAAAAATAAAAATTAAAAAATTTTGATAACTAAAAGCAATGCTTAAGCCTTAAGGTAGGTCCTAACCAACCTTAATTTCATTAATACTTTGTTTTCTCTTGAGCTAAAGTCACGTTTATTTATAATAACAGTGTTATTAAGTATCGACTATGAATACGGTTAGGTTACAAAACCCTTACAAACTGGGTACTCACATAATTTTGTTATTAATCTAGCTACAATACTTTAATTTATTTTATTTTAAAATAACTATGTAAAAACATTAATTACATACTTGCATGACAAAAGATTATAACATGAACCAAAATACATAAATAGCAAAATAAAAACCCATAATTTGACTATTAACTATTTATTGAATAACTAGTGTTGTACTGAATATTTTAAAAAGTATTTAATGTACTACTTAATATTTGTAAAAATAGTTTGTATACTTAATAATTAAAAGAAAAATATTGTTAGTAGATATAGCTAATAATAATGTAAATATATTTAAAATACTGAATCAAAAACCATAAATAAAATTTAATATTAAAATTAGTTTTAAATTATTTTGATGAAATACTTTACAACACTAATAATTGCTCAAGTCCATAATTTTAATTGTAATTATAAAAAAAATAATATAAGAATTAATAAATAAAGCATACTGAATGTATTACACAATATAACTTACAAACTTCCAATTTAAAATGATTGATTTTTAGCAACTCAGTAAAAAATTAAATTTCTCCTTTTTATGAATTTATTAATATTCTGTACTCACCTGCTTATTTAGCTATTTGGCTGTTGATCTCTTTGTCTATCAATATTTTTATTAGTATTCAAAATCCACATATCTGTCGGGTGGCCTACTCAAGACTCTAAGGCAGGGGTCACCAATATTTATGTAGGTAATGCCTTATTAGAAATTTGGAAAAATTTTAAAGCCCATCAAAAATTGGTGATCCCTGCTCTAAAGTGTAACCTTAAAAATGTGCATTAGCTACTTACCTGGTGTCGATAAATTGTTTAATTTAATACTTTTACCATTAGTTCTTAACAATTTTACCGAATCAGCTGGTACCCAAGTAGAACTATTTGGTACTGTATCAATAACAAAATACAAATTCAAATAAACATATTTTAATTAGGTACTATTGTTTTACTTACTATCATCAACATTTGAGGAATAAAATGTTGTTTCTGATGGTTGTTTAACATCATCCTCATCAGTAATACTTGTATATTCAAACTCCTGTAATTGGGATAAGAGGGGATCATGATCTTCATTTACCAGTATGGTATTTGAAATGTCTGCTATTTTGAGTTAAAAAATAATTAATAAAATATTAGTTTCATTAGTTTCAACAAATATATAAACTACTTACTATCAATAGCATCTGAATCAATTTCACAGGGTACACCTTCTACCGAAACTTGTATGGTTCTAAATAACTCTGCTTCATAATCAGATGATGGTTCTTGTATCTTAAGAGCTGGTCCTCCACCAGTCACAAATAATGCTGATTTTGGGCACCTCATTGATTTTTTAATATTCTCATATTTCATTTTTAAGCTGTTTCCATCTCTAGGCTGTACAAATAATAATGATAATATATCATCAACAATAAAATAAAAATTTAAGTTAAATTACAGAAAAATGTATTCTATATAATTTATTGGTACTTACCGAACCACCAGTTTGGCTATTAAATTCTAAAGCAATATCTGACCAAGTTTTCTCTTTGTCTTTCCAGGTAACAGCATTGGACGTTTTATTTTCCAATACTGCTTTCCTGGAAAGCGCAATTTTCAATAATAGTTCCTTTTCGTTAAAGCTGAAATTATTGGAACGTTTCCTTTTTAAACCACTCATTTTATATAAGTGTATAATATACAATTTACTTTTAAAGCACTACAAAGTACAAGTCTACGAACGTATTATCAATTATGTAAAAACAGCCGGCACTTTCAAAACACGATCACTGATAATAGCAAAAGCAAAATAAGATAATACACTTTTTACAGTATGACCATTCATAAGATGTATTGATTTTACGATTAACCTCTAGTTAATTAACTGGCACATCAATTTCATTTGATAAACAGTGCACTATTTAACTGGCATTTTAAATGATAGTTAAATTAATCTGATGGTTAACTAACTGGCAGTTATTATGCCAATTGAAAAACCGGCCCTTACCTACACAATTGTGTAGGTTAACTTAAGACGTCCGAACCGAAAGAAATACTAACGATAACTGTATATTTTCTACATTATAAGAATCGTTATGATGTACCGAAAAGTATCATATAATAATACTAACACAAACAACCGTTGGTTAAATGATAATTTAATGGAATAGAATGATATTGAATAGGCTAGACGAAAATTCCAAACAAATGATTATTTTTAGAAATATTAAATTCGTTCTTTTTTCTGCAGATAAGGGATAACCTGCACAATCGTGTGGTTAAGGTTTGAACGTTCTATCTGAATTATTTTAGTCTACATAATTTTAAGAAACCAACCACACATTTGTGTAGGTTCGTTAATACCTATTAATAAAATCAATTAATCAGTCAGGACTTAAGATAGTATACATTTACATACACAATTGTGTGTGCTAGTTGTAAAACATATTAATACAAAAATTAACGCTCGTTATGAAAGGGATATAATAACTTTAATATTTTATATGTATTCGTTGAAATTTTATGATTGTATATGATTTTATAACGTATATTAGAGCATTTTTATATGATTTTATAGAAAATTTACTAAGAAATGCTGATGTTTATGAATTTATTTATTTATTTATTTTTTATATATATATTTAAATTTTCACATATTATTGTTATTATGTGATGATGGTAATAATCAGTGGCGGCTATCAAACAAAATAAAGGTGTATCAAATTTTGAATTTAGTTACCCACCCACCAACTCTGGTATATAATTTAGTGCCTAACCAATAATTTACATTTTTTATTCTACCCATAGAAGAAAAAATAGTTAAAGAATTTTTTTATTTAATTTAGTAATTTGTACAATATTAATTTTAAGTAACTAAAAAATGGTTAGTTTTTCATAATAATTATAATAATAATAATAATATATTAATTGACTAATTCACACCAAATGTTTAGTTAGTACAGAACTTTCTTCGGCAAAACTTTTTAATATATTGTCATGATCAATAACTTCTGAAATATCTCTTTCACAACTTATTATCAGTAAGTCTTCAAGTCCATTTTCTGTCATGGTTGTCCTTAATCTAGACTAAACGATTTTGAGCTTTGAAAAAACCCTCTCTGTTGATGCACTAGAAACTGGGAGAATCAGTGCAATTTTCATAGCTGTATGTAGCACTGAAAATACTGAAGCCAAATTGTTATCGTGGAGTACTTTGTATACGTTTTTCATACCACATGCATTTATTACAGTTATTGGATTCCGTTTGGGTAGAACTATTTCTTGTTCACTACTGTCTGATTCAACACTATCATAATTCTGCACATCTCTGTGAAACGATGTAGGTAATGCTGTTGTTTCTTCAAACATTTTGTAAATTTGACAAAATTTTAAATATTTACTCTTTAAGATATCAATGTTTATGAATTTATTGTAAATTTTACAAAATTCCACAAATGCGTCATCAGGCATTTCATTTGAATTATTTTTTATCTCATTCATTCTTTTAGTGGAAAATAGTGACAAGTCTTTGTATATGCCCACAGCTGAGTTGTTGAAATATTGATCTAAATAGTTTAAAGTTGTGTCTAATGAATGTAAAACTGTTTTTATTTTAAAATTATTTAGTGGATCATCAACACTTTCATCGCTACTTAAACATATTATTATTATTAGGCTTAGGGACTTCTAGCATTTGCATACTTTTTTAAATTATTGTTAAATATAGCAGAGTGCGAAATAAATTCGTTTCTCGGTGCCACGATATCAGATCTAAAATTTGAATGTGCATATTTTTGCATATTTGATAGATTTTGCATGAGAGTGCATATTTTAACATTTTTATATTTATTTTGCATATTTTGACAAAAATTTCAAATTTCAAATTTCAAACTAAAAACTATTGATACATATTACATATACATTAATATTACATATTTTAACTGGTTGAAAAAAAAATTTATTAATAGGACTTAATACTTCTAGTAATATGCTATCTGTAAACTACCTCTCATATCTCGTTATAATTTTTGTGTAAGGATTAACTATAAAGAATACTATAAACCCGTATCGATCGTAAAACCCGCTGGATATCGACCGAATGTCGATAAAGATAATAGTCGATATAGAATAATAGATTATTAATTGTTTAGTGTTTAGTTCAGTCGATTATTATCCGTCGTTGTTTGTGCGTCTTGCCGTCTCGCAACCACGCAACATCGAATCATATGTAAAACGTTGTGCGAGTATATTTTGTAACATTGTATAATGCCGAAAGTACAACAGTCTACGAGTAGCCGATTACAAAGTTTTGTTTCGGAGTTTAAAGATACATTTACATCCGATGGACACGTTTTATTTTGTGTACTATGTGAAATAAAAGTGGGAAGTGATAAACGATTCAATGTGGTCCAACACCTAAAAACTGAAAAGCATTGTAGTGCAGTAAAACGGAATGAAAATAAAAAAAATAAGGTAACACAACAATTAGTTTCAAACTCAGACTTGGGTAACAAGAGTTCTTTCAACAAAGATTTGTGTAAAGCTTTGCTTATATAAAATATTCCATTAAATAAATTATCGAACAACGAGTTCAAAAGCTTTTTAGAAAAATATACAAATGAAAGCATACCTAGTGAAACCACTTTACGTAAAGGGTATGTAGACGAAATTTATCAAGAAACTTTGTTGAAAATTAGGAACTATGTTGACAAAAAAAAAAATTAGGGTATCTGTTGATGAGACTACGGATGTCACCGGACGTTTTGTGGCAAATGTTGTAATAGGAACACTGGAAATTGATAGGGCAGGGGAAATTTTTTTATTGCATTGCGAAGAATTAGAGAAAACTAATCATTCAACTATATTTAAGTTATTTGACAAAGCAATGGGAATATTATGGCCCGAGGGAGTTCAGCATGATAATGTTTTATTGTTTTTAAGTGATGCTGCCCCGTATATGGTGAAGGCGGGTAAATGTATAAATACCCTTTACTCTAAATGCATACGTCATTTAACTTGCCTTGCTCATGCATTTCATAGAATTGCCGAAAAAATTCGTGGTGAATTTTCAGATGTTGATAAAGTAGTAGCCTCAGTTAAAAAAGTGTTTCGAAAATCACCTATACGTATTAAAACATTTTTAAATATAACAAACAATGAGATTCCGTTGCCACCAGATCCCATATTAACAAGATGGGGGACTTGGATAAATGCCACCTTGTATTATTGTGAACATTTTTCAAAAATTCATTCAGTTATACAAACATTTGACGATGATGATGCAGCATCAATTAAAACCGCTAAAAAGTATTTGAAAAAAAGTAATCTTCCATGTCAACTAACATTTATCAAAGCAAATTTTGAATTTTTACCTCAAGCTATAACATTTTTAGAAAAAAGAGGTACTAAGCTGTCGGAATCGTTAAAAATAATTGAAGATACAAAAAATAAAATCAGTCACTTGAAATGTACAAAGGCTATACCAATTGTAAATAAAATGAATAATGTTTTAGATAAAAATTCTGGTTATAATATTGTGTTACAAATTTATAAAATATTAAGTGGTGAAGTGGAAAATTTGGAAGGTTTGCCTGAAGATATGACAAATGATGATTTGGCATACTTTAATTATGCTCCAATTACTTCTGTAGACGTTGAACGTAGTTTCTCAATTTACAAAAATTTATTGTCCAGTAATCGTCGGAGATTTACATTCGAAAACATAAGAAAGCATTTAATTGTACAATGTAACTTTAAAGAAACTCAAAATGATGCAGAAATAATAATGTAATTTTTACACAGAACGTATTTTTTTTTCTATATATATAAAACAATTGTATTATTTAAGTAGCAAAGTTATACCATTTAAAAATATTTTAATATTTATGTATTTTATTTGATTTTTATCAATATTTGACTTTTTAATTCTCGGTTTAATTTTTCAAAATTTTAAGGTAAATATTTATTTTTTTAAATTTAGTTGATGCATATTCAATAATAAAAGTTGTATCCTTGATTAATAATTTTTTACTTATTGTTTATTAATTATTAGATATAAATTTTAACTAATAACTTTTTAAAGTTAAAAGTGAAATTAACCAAGATTTAGTGGACATTTTTTTTTTTTTAATGCGTATAAATGCATATTATAATGCATATTTTAATGATTTTAGAAGCATATTTGCATTTTGTGTATTTTTTAGAGCTATTAGTCCCTAAACCTAATTATTATTATATTATAAAATCTATTCTATAGTCTTGGCGACACTATAGATAAGTAATAAGTATTAAGTATAAATAGCCAATAGCCAATAGGTACACGCAGTGGCGGCGTGAACTATTTTATTTCATGAGACAAGTAAGGTGTTAGACGTCGACCACCACCACCAACTAAATTTTTTAACGTAGACCCGTGGGGGCTTTGCCCCCACATCCTCAATTCACGATTCTATAAAAATAATATACTTAATCACGGTGGTTTTACATTTTATAAGTATCATATATGTAATAATAAAATTACTTAATATGTTTATGTACTTACTTCGTATGTTTTAATAACTTATAAAACAATAAAAATGACAAACAACTTAAATATTGAGCTAATAGTGAAACATATCACTAATAAACAAAATAATGTAGGAGTCCCGACTCTCGAGTCTGTACACTGTAGGATTTTGTTTTCAAAAAAATTAAAAAAATTCAAAGACTACCAATATTATTTTATCTTCATAAAATTTTTTTATTTAAATACTAATTTTAAATATAATATAATAGTAACCACTAACCTTACAATTTTATTTAAACAATAAACTATCCTTTAATAAATCGGATGTTGCTGCAAATGTATCAATTGCCAAATTGTGATCTATGTTGATATCTTTTTCGCAGTTCAAAATCATCAAACTTTCAAGTGTTTCTTCCTTTATAGTGGATCTTAATCGTGTCTTTATCAGTTTTACCTACCATGGAAAAAATTTAAATTAATCATGTAATTATGTAGGTAATATTGTAATTTATAAGCATGGCACATTTTATTGTTCAGTGTTTAAAATAATAATAAATTATAAATTCCTACATAGATTAAATAAAAAAAAAACAAAAGCATGGTTTATGGAATTTTGTTTTAAATTATCCACAATTTTACAAAAAAATAATGAAATACATGAAATCATAACATTAAATAGCAAATGAGTAATAACTAATAAATAAGTATTCACAATAAACTATTTATATCAAAATGTAAATATTAATTGTATGATTTTTTTAGATTTGGTTTAAAATTTTAAATACATTATGTATACTAATTTTACTTACTTTAGAAAATGCTCTTTCTGCACTAGCAGATGATGTTGGAATCGTAAGTAAAGCTTTGTAGGCATAATGAAGATTTGGAAAACTATGAAGTATTCCAAAGTTTGTTAATACTTCAAATAGTTGTTTTGAATCAACTCCTGTATTGTTATCAGTGTCACACGTTTCTTCTTCAGAATCAATAAAAGGTTCTTCAATATCACTAGCTTGATTATTTTCAAACAAAAATGTTCTTTCATTTTTGTGCAAAATATTTGGGGACATACCATCAATTAAAGCATTTATTGATTTACTAAATGTTTTGTATTCGTTTTTTAGAGCAAGTTGATCAAGTTTTGGTAACCATTTACCAAGTTTTTGAAATGCATCAACTGGTAAATTTGGACTACTTTCTTTCCCAAATGATTTGATGCGAGCTGGTGATAAAATACTTAAATCTTTTAATACATCTCTAGATTCTTTAAATCTATTTGAAATAGATGTTAAAATGCTATCTAAAACAGTAAAATACACTGTAGTTTTATAACGATCAATTGCCAAAGATTGAGGTTCATCACAAGTAACTTCACCAGCCATAATTTTTTTTTTTCTTATCCTAATTTCTTTAAACCCTGTTTCAACTAAATCATTTTCTTTTGCAAAATATTGAGCTTCATTTAAAAGTTTTAAAAATTCTTTTTCAGTTCTTAGATTTTTTAAGCTTTCTTTAACTTCATCAATTAAAACAACAGCTTGAATAAAATCTAAATTTTTAGACTGTAAATATTTTGACAATGGTGTAGTTATAAAAAATACTTTCTGTATGAACAACAAATTTAAATGTACTAATTGTAGTAGCCAAACTAGATGCTTTAGAAGACGTATCTCGATCTGAATCAGACGATAATGATAGATAATTTAATGTTTTAATTAAAGCCTTAAATTTTTCATAAATCACAATTATAGCTCTGTCATGGGATGTCCACCTAGTTGTTGAAAAGTGTTTTAATCGACGCAACCTCATTTTTGGATAACATTTTTTTTGGTACTCGACAAATATTGCAGTCCTTTTTCGAGCTCTCATGAAATCGTTTACTGATTGAACGTTACCGAGGAATACTTTAGTTTCTGTGCAGCAGTCACACATGTCTACAATAACTAGATTAAGTTGATGTGCAAAACACCAAATATATAGAGCATTTGGATTTTCTTGTTGGATTCGTGTTCGTAGGCCAGAATATTGCCCTTGCATCGAAGCTGCGCCATCATAAGCTTGAGCGCATAATTGAGTCTTCCAATTGATTTGGTATTTTTCAGTGACATTAAGAAAAACATTAAACATTCCTAATCCTGATTCATCTAAAGCTGTATTTAAGGCAATAAGCCGTTCTTGTATTTGACCTTCTTCATTTATATACCGAATAATAAAACACATTTGTTCTAATTTTTCCACATCAGTTGTGGTATCAATAATAATAGCAAAAAGTCCCGCTTGTTGAACCTCTTTTAGTATTTTGAAACGTATTTGTTCAGCTAATATCTTAAGAAGACAATTTTGAGTGTCATGTGACATGTATGTAAGTCTGTTTTTCTTCTTGTTTTGAATTTTATCCAAATGGTGCTGAATAATAGGATGGTATTGAGAGATAACTTTCACAAGTTCTAAAAAATTACCTTGATTTGTTGATAAAAAAACTCTCATTATGACCTCTAAAGGCAATATTTTGTCTTGCCAAGTATAGCAATACATCAATAATCACTTTTAAAATTTCTCGATTTTCGGATACTTTTATGTTTGCTGAATGAACTATTTGTGCATCTATACGATTGTTTTTTGTATATAAACCACGACTAATTTCTGCTTGGAGGTGTTCAATTCCTGTTTCATGATTTTCTATATTCCGTTTCATATTGTGAAAATCTTGATTTCCTTCTGAGACAAAGGAAGAACGATGAGCTTTTGGTAATCCAAAAATTTTACAAGTTGCACAAAAAACTCTATTTAATGAAACAGAATATGATAACCACGAGCGTCTTACAATTGCACCATCAAATAACACTTTATTATAATAACTCTCATGAAAACATCTTGCATTTTTAGAAACATCAAATATTTTTAGAAAGCCATTTGCTAAATCTAATGATGTTGGTTGACAAGCACCAATTCTATGAAAATAACTTCTCATGGAGTCAGAAATTTTAGGTGGCCAAGTTTCTGGATCTTTATTAAAATTAATTTTATGGCCCAAATCTAAAATAAAATTATTCAATTTATTTTAATTTATTTATTAAAAAAAAACATAAGTTTTATAAAAAAAAATGCACATTACCTTCAACAATATTGTTTCCACAGTCAGTTCCAAAGTTTGTACTACTTCAAGCCAAAAATAATTGATCTATAATATTATTCAATTTATTATATTAAAACAAACAAGTTTTATAAAAAAAAATGCACATTACCTTCAACTATATTGTTTCCACAGTCAGTTCCAAAATTTGCACTACTTGAACTACTTGAAGTAAAAATTAACTGGTCTGTAACATCATTCTTTCTACCACTTTCAGTTTCAATTACTAATCCTACAATTTAATTTTAAAAACTAATAGGTTTTACACAAAATTAAGTATTAAATAATATTTAAATTTATTCTATTTACTTTCACTACATTAAAAACAATATCCATCAGCAAAATGTATTAGTTTTACATATGTTAAACAACTACAGGTCTACAGAAGTAAACCACTATAATATAAAATACTTTCATGCAATAGTAATACATTTATAATAAAACAATACAATTAAAAATTGTAATTGCAATACAACACAATTCAACAACAGTAAACTTTTAAAAATTGTCTTATTCAAAAATAGAATTTGGAAGTTCATATCTAGTAGCTTATTTAATTATGTTAAAACACATAGTGTGTTGTCTGCATTCAAATGTCATTTTAATGATTACCTGTATGGTGAATTATTGAAAATTCTTTTTGTTTCTGTTTAAGATGCTTATATGTGCAAAAACAACTTATCAAATTAATTTTAAACATTTAACACATCAACAATATAAAACATAAATATGCCCAAATATTATTGCAATATTAGGCACATTAATTTTAGTAAGCTGAAAAGATTTAATATACACACAAATCACAATTATTATAAACTATACAATTATACATAATTTATACCTTTTCTCTTTTGCTTAATCCATTCTTAAAATAATTAATAAGTACTTACTAATATATTATCAATATTTCTAAAATTTTACTTTCATGCAACTTTGAACAAAACATAACATATAATTTATTTTATTACATAAATAGTTATAGTAAGTTATATTTATTTCAGTTTAGATATTTAATAAATAATTTCAACATATACAGAGTTCTAGTAATTAATGACAATAATTTTATTATATTAATATGTTAACACAAAAAAAATGTATTAATTTTCACTATATTAACAGCAATTGATGATTCACTATTGGTTTAGGAAAAGATTAAATACATCACCTGATACATATTTTGACACATTTAAGTCGTCACTTTTAATGATCTTGCCAATAGGTGTCACTTCTAAAGATTCAGCATCTGCCATATAAAATTAACAAAATAATATGTTATAATAAATTAATAACAAATTATTGTTCATAAATTTATTTAAATAAACAAAATTTTTTTTAACCAATTAACTAAACTAATTATTTTAATTGAATAATAATGTTATTAAAATAAAATAATAACCTGATAAAATATTTGTTTTAGTTGGAATTGAATTAGTGTTAGGAGATTTAAAATAATTACTTATATTGGTACCAAAGTAATTATTACTTAGTTTTTTTCTTTTATTGCACTTGCAAGCTTCTAAATGGCGACTCAAATTTATGGAGTTTAAATTACCACGTTTTTTACCACAAACACATACTGACCCTACTGCCAAACTCATAATTTAGCTCAAATAAGAAATACGGTTTAGTTAAACTTTAGTAAAAAACGGCAGCTAATATATTCGATAATATAATATTAATGACTAATAATATTAATGATATAAAAAAAAAATATAATAAAAGTATAAATCACAGATATTTATATAACTATATATATTTGTGGTATCTTTTTCTTATTTTGTCTTGTATAATAAAACGCCAAAAATAGTCACGTGAACGTAACCAACGATCGTATAAAAAAAGGATCCATGTCATAGAGTAATTATTACTCTATGGCTATGTGCAGTCGATTATATTGATTATTTTTATTATTAATGACTTGATTTTTCGAATATTTTCCATTTTTCACATGATTTTAAGATATTTCTAGTTTTTCCAACTCATTCTTTTCGTATTCGCGTAATGTGCGTCTTTTGAAAGCCGTACGTATACCATTAAATATACGGTCCTCTGAACGTTTTTCAGGTTTTTCTTCGTTCTTTTTATTTTCACACATGTGAATATTATGATAGGTTTTTTATAAATGAATTTGTCAATTAATAACATTTAATATTTATTACTGACATTGAAATGTACATTTGAAAAACGTACAGTGTTTTTGTATAATTTATATTTAATAAAGAAATGGGTTGTATTTCAATGTTTGATGCGAATTTTTTCCCCGATGATAATAATAGATAATTATTAGGTACTTATAATAGTGTCACGTTATACCAAAATACCACAGAATAAATCAAATAGACAATTATAATACTACATTATTATAGAGAATCTGTGATCTTAGTGTGTTACCAGTTACTTTGAGGTATAAATTATTCTAATCATTAGAAAATTAGTATTAGTAGACTATATTATGTCCATACGTGATTTTTATCACCATTCTCGAGGGGTACCACCACCCAATCGGTCATGAGACAATGGCCTCATGAAACACCCTATCACGCCGCCACTGATTGCTATGCAATAATTTGGTCACCTCAATAAATAGGTTATTAGTAATCGGTTCCATTGATAGATACACAATTGAATAATTTAAATAGATTAATAGATTAATTTAAGACAGATTAATGCACCAACCGCTATTAGGAGTGCTTAATCGAACATTTTGGTAGCAGAGCGTGGTTTCAATTGTTGTCTGTCTTGGAACCTTTACTGTCTAATACATCACACCTCATTGATTGTTTTATTTAGGGTGTATATTATATTATTTAAGTTATAAGTATATAAATAATAGATGTGTCGTTAGTATACAGTTACTTATTTTAAGGTGATTATATAATTTTAGGTGTTCTTAATGCGTTTCAATTTAATTTACTAGTGTTACTGTAAATAATTTTTAATTTATTAGAGTATATATTTTTATTATATTATCTTTATTCTATTATTATATTAGTTACAATTTACTTGACCAAGTATGACTGTTACTAATCAGGTTGATGATCGCGCTAGAACTCTTTCGCAAATAAAGCGTGATAATGCGGTTACCAATATAAAAAAGGTTTTTGAATTATCAAAATTGGTGCTTGAGTCTCCGAGTGATCTTCTTAAGTTTCGCAGTCTTGCTCAGGACATTGATAGTTTATGGTCTCAGTTCAATGTTGAAAATGACTCGTTGCTATATGCTTGTATTGATTTAGATATAGTGACAGAGTTTGACGTAGAGTGTGAGCCTGTTGTTAGGGAGTGGGTTGCGTCGATTCGTTCGGTAGTTGGTCAAACCAGAGATAAGTCCGTTGTGGTTTCAAATATTATTAACACGTTAATTGTTGCTGGTGCAGATGCTAATAATATAATCTGATAGGCGCAATGAAGATTTTCGTCAAACGACACCTTCGACGTCACCGTTTAGTTCTCAGGGTACAGTTCCTCAATCACCTAATGCTCGATCAGTGGCGGTTTTGGGGGTGAGGCAAGTGAGGCGGCGCCTCACCTAAAATTATGTGGTAAATAATACTCAAAATGTGAACTTCTTGGTTCACTAATAGCACATATTTCGCTATAATTTGTAACGTATTTATGATTTTATTTGAGAAAAAATGCTGCTTTGTTTCACTTTAATTTGAATTATTATTTATTATTTTATTGTACCTATCATTCCGTGTATATTATCAAAAATATCAATAAACCGATAAGAAACGTACGAAATAATTAGTACGTAAACGTCATAAACGGACGCCGGTATTTCAGCGTATTTCCAATGACGTCAGAGGGCAACGTTTTACGTCGCCTCTGATTTTGTACTTGTGTACACAAATTACACACACACGCGTATGTACGCGAATGCACGCGACTAGTAAATTAAGTAGAATTACGCATGCGCAATAATCATAGTGAGCACGTTTTGTCATCGCCTCTACGTACTGAAAATAGAATTACTATTATAGTCAGCCCGCAGCCACGGCTAAGGGCACCACGGCAGTGCGGCACGTTCAACAAAAAAATAAACAATCAATTGTTATTGTTGTAAATGTCATT